>JAJJWW010000762.1:600000-1008772 GCA_023531295.1 Papaver armeniacum | reverse complement strand
ACAAAACAAGGAGCGAGAATAAGAAAACTCCAACTTGTAGTTAGTTTTAGAGTCACATAGTATACATGTCGCTAAGATTACATCAAATTCTCATAATAGTGATGAACTTAGAGATGATGAGAGAACATGATTCGGTTTCTTACTTGTATGAGACTTAAAGTTGGATTTAACCATGCCAGTGGCAAATAAGGTGCAGGTGAATTCGGTATTAGAATAGTGATCCCTATAGTGGAGACTACCCATGTTACACATAATGCGAGCACAAGCCTTCAATTCTTTGTACACATGTCTAAATATGTGCTTTTAGAGTGTGTCCATCGTAAATGCGTAAATTAAAGGCAGAATGGTGAGGCTGCCCAACCTCCCCACCATAAAGCACTATTTTGATCTCTTGAGTGCTATTTTTATCAACCATGTTGGTGACATCAAATTGCTAACTTACATACCACTTGTAATCTTGTTCGCGATTAGCACCATCCACCTTATCTCTCTCTACACCAACGGTCCATAGAAACACCATCATCATCAACAAAGGAGTATCACAAATTTGAAGGAAAGTTGAAGGCGTTCAGGTTTACAAGCAACAATACGAAATGGGCAGATTTCAGATTTGAGTAAAGCAACAAGACAAGGAGGACGAGAATAAAGAAAACTCCAACTTGTAGTTAGTTTAGAGTCACATAGTATACATGTCGCTAAGATTACATCAGAAATTCTCATAATAGTAGTGAACTTAGAGATGACAGAGAACATGATCGAGTTTCTTACTTGTATGAGAGTTAAGTTGGATTTAACCATGCCGGTGGCAAATAAGGTGCGGTCGAATTCGGTATTAGAATAGTGATCCCCTATAGTGGAGACTACCCATGTTACATAATGCGAGGCACTTGAGCCTTCAATTCTTTGTACTGTCTAAATATGTGCTTTTAGAGTGTGTGTCGCGTCACGTAAATTACGGGCGAGAATGGTGAGCTGCCCAACCTCCCACCATAGAAGCACTATTTTGATCTCTTGAGTGCTATTTTTATCAACCATGTTGGTGACATCGAATTGCTAACTTACATACCACTTGTAATCTTGTTCGCGATTAGCACCATCCACCTTATCTCTCTACACCAACGGTCCATAGAAACACCATCATCATCAACAAGAGGAGCATCACAAATTTGAAGGAAAGTTGAAGACGTTCAGGTTTACAAGCAACAATACGAAATGGGCGGATTTCAGATTTGAGTAAAGCAACAAGACAAGGAGCGGGGAATTTTTATAAGTTGAAGACTATTGTATAAGAGCGAAATTATCAAGGATGAGAGTTCGAGAAATTTATGATATCAAGACATACAAGTTGTGAAGAATCAAGTGGTAAAGTACTTACACCGTGGCCTTTGTATTTTATTTTATTTTGTATTTATTTTCTCTTGTCTCAAAAAAAAAAAAAAAAAAAAAAAACGAAAAATTAAAAAAAAAAAAAAAAAAGAACGAAAAAGAAAGAAAAAAGAAAAAAGAAAAGAAAAAAAAAAGGGTTTGTATAGTTTGTTTTTAGTTTTGTGTTCTTTCAATAAAGCCAATGGAAAGAAGGAATATCTATAATGAAGTTTCAAGCGACAAGGAATTAGAGGAAAGAATCATATTGTCAAGATTCTATGAAGTTAGAGCTATCATCAAGATTTGAAGATCGAAGGCGAAGATGAAGACACCGATAGAAGACCGAAGGCGTTTCTATGGATCTTTGTGAGAGTGGTGCTAGGCGCACGCCCGAACGGATAACAAGGTAAGTAAGCATATTCCCACCTTCGTTAAATGGTTGATTTCCTTTCGAAGAGATCGTCGAGAAAAATGGGTTTTCAAAAATTATCAAAGATGTGGGTTTTCAAAACATTCGGAGGTTAAGCCTTCCTACCATTCAATGTGTCGCGAGATTCTCTCTTCATTCCAACACAGGACACATGTGTGACCCATAAAAATTGTTTATTATTGAGTGCAAATTCATAAAACCCTTTCTTGTGAGGCGAGTCGAGACTTTTGATCACTCCGAACCCGAATTTTTGTCGAGAAGGGATGGTTATCTCTCTCTCAACTTTTAAGAATGAGATTATGTTCATTTATGTGTCTAACTTCTTATGACTAGTGTGTAGAATTTCTATGTCTTCTTAGCGCGTTGGATACTATCATTACGGAGAACTAGTAAGTTGGAAAAATAGGTTTTGTGGGTATATCTCTAGTAAACCCTCACGAGACTATAAATCGTCCACTAGGGACACTTAGTGGTTTAAAGGCTTGTTATTTATGCTAAAAGTGACCGTAGCCTCGACGACACGGAGTTGTATGTATCTTTTGAATTGTTTTGTTTGATTTGCTCGAGGACTAGCAAAGTCTAAGTGTGGGGAATCGATAGGTGTCTAAAACACCTAATTTACTATCTAGTAGTTACGCTTTCTTTGCGAGTTTTCGTGTAAATTATGTATCTTATGTTTGAGTTTGAGTTGATTGGGTGTAATGGAGTCATTGGGAGCAAAAGAAGGAGAAAGCATCCATTTGGAGCGGAAAGGAGCACAAAAGATCAATTCACTAGCGAGTAGTACTTGGAACCCGAGACTAAGGCACGCGAGAAAGGAGGCAAATATTATTGGGAGCCGAGCCTAGCCGGCGATAGGAGACGACCACCACGGCTTAGTCTAGAGAAGCATGGGCAAAGAACCTTGGTGGCCCTTAATAATGAGTGGGTGCTTATAGTTATTTTTGGTTACCCCTTATACGCCGGATATGGGTGGCTATATCCAACCTCATTTCCCTACACTAAACCTAAAAATCGGAGAAGATAATCATTAATCTTCTTCTGCTGTACGAATAGCGGCGGTTGGTGGTGATAAACTCGGGGAGATCGAGAATAGAATCGGTGATGAAAGTGAGAGGGGTTTTCGAGCTTGGCTGCATATGGTGATAATTTGAGTCTATAATTTGAGTAAATTGAAGAAGATGGGTTCGTTTACGTGATGATTTACGAGATTCCGAGCTAGGGTTTGTTCTTGTGTTCATTGCTCGAGATAGATCGTAGTGGAGTCGATTTGGAGGCTGGTCTTGGTGAAATTTGCGAAGGCGGTGATACGAGAGATGGAATCAAAAGTGCGGCAAAAGAAGAATCGATTTGAGGTGATTGAATTCGGAGATGAAGGGATGAGTGAAATGGAGTTAGGGTTTTTGAGGTGATGTTGTTGCTACTCTTGATTGAAGCTTTAAATGATGGTAGAAAGATGATCTTGAAGCCCGGGTATGAATCGGATGTCGGTGTTGATTAAAAATTGTTGTGGATATGAGATAAAAATTCTGAGGGCTAGGGATGGTGGTAATCAGGCTATGGTGTTGCTTGTCATGAAGTCTTGTAAAGAACAAAGAGAAGAATGTGACGTTGGCCGAGAATTGATCTTTGAAATTGTTTGGTATGGCTAGAAGCTATGAGATGAGTGTTGATTTATGGCTGAAATAGGTGGTGTTATTGAAGTTCGGGAATGGGCGTCTTTGGTTCAAGAAGTCGCGATTCTTCTGAGAATTGAGGAGCTGCAGTTGGAGGTAGTTACAACTCAGGTTTGAGCTCATCAAGGAGATTATGTGTAATGAGGCAAGGCTGGAATGCAGATGGTCATGTTTGTGACAAGAGATTGCAGGTAATGGCAGATTTGAATGAATGCTCGCCAGTGTATGTGTGAGCTGATATGGCCTGGTAATGGATGGGTCTGAGCTGAACAGGTGCAAGCTGGTGATGATGGCGGCTGTGCGGAGGCTGCGGGCTTCGGTGGTCTTGTGTATAAAGCTACAGACTACTGGCATTGGAGGATGAAGTGCAAGCTGAAGTTACGAAGTTCTGATCGCAGTACCAGACTTGAGCTAAACAAGAAGGTGCGGTGATGCTATGGAGAAATGGCATTGCGGGTTAGAGTGCGGATAACGAGGAATATGTAATGGCCACAAGCTGGTGGTTGTGAGCTCGGGTAATCAGCCGAGAGGAGAATGGTGGTGATTGTGTTATTGGCTGAGATGTAGAGCGTGTGTTGCGAGGTAGGAATGCAATGATGCTGCTGTTTCTGAGTTGCAGTACAGGGAAGAGAAGAATGGTGGATTAGCGCAAGGCGTTAGGTTATTCTTTAGGTAGAATTCACATATGCAGCTCTAATGTGTGTGTTGATGAACTTAGGAAATTAATAGATTATCTTGCTCTCTCGATTCTCTAGGCTTTTGATAACACAAGAGATTAAATCGTAATTCTAATCATATATGCAAGCACATGTCTAAGATTGAAGATGAATTCCTTGACCAATATCTTTCTCCATTGATTATTTTCTACAATTTACTTTGCTTTTAATTTACTTTTATTGCTTACATAAAATTCAGAAATCCCCCCAAATGGTTACTTTAAGAAATTGATTACGAAATAACTACAATCGCCTCTCTCGTGGATCCGAACTCTTTCTTATCATATACTTTAGGAAAGTGAAATTATTTTTTTGCCTTGCTCTGACAATCAAAACCATATTTCGATTGCAAGGCATAGAAATATAAAAGATAAATATGAAGGATAACAAAAAAGATTTGCTGGCATAATGGGACAACAATCACAACGTTGGCTAAAAGATTCTCCAATGGCATGTGTGTGGAGATAAATGTCAAAATCCACATAGGATACACATCCATTTTTCTAAAATCATTCTCAACCACGATGTCTTAAACCAATGTATAGATGACTTTGGGTAGACATTGTCAAAGGTGAATGTCTAGTTTTAGACATTCCCCTTGACATTGTCTACAATTCTAGTCGACTTTTACTTAATTGAATTGACTTTAATATATTAACTAACTATTTTTAGCTCTAATAAAATCTTAATTAATTATGGAAAATAAAATTTATACTAATTAAAAGAAGATGTTACATGCAATACTGTTGGAGATGGATTTTTTCTCTCCTAATTGTAAGGAAAAATAGATTGAGGATGTCTTATTTATGTTTCCACCTAGGAAACACACACAATGACCATTGGAAGCTCTAATAAACCACCTTGCATTTTGGAAATTTGAGATATGCGTATATTTCTTATTATTTTTTACTATGGTTTTTATAATTATTTGAAATTCTATATTAAATGATGTATCGCTTTGTAAAAATAGATATTATCATTTGTATAGGTGTATAGGACCCGACCGATACGATATTAATACCGATATTAACTACCTTGGGTAGCATATGTACTGCAATCGTATCACGCACCAAATCATGTCGAAATGTAGGATCATAATATCGCAACATACAAGGCTCGCGGGATTAGTGAGCAGCGGTGTCGCGAGGAGTCGCGAGGAAGCTAAAATAAACGACGCAATGGATAACGACGAGGCAAAACATAAAGAAGACGTGAGAGGCTGGCGAGGTTAAGAAGTGTCGCGAGTGAATGTTTGTGCATCTGCGACACTTCGCGGGACATTCCCGAAAATAAAGGGTAGCTTAGCTGTCATCCACTATGTATTACCCTATATAAAGGGCTAAATGAGTCTGTAAGAGGGAGAGATCTTTTTGGAATTGTTAAGCAAGTCAATAGGAGAGAGAAAGTGGAAGAGCATTTTAATTTCTAAGTGTAATTCTATTATCCTGTGTAAACATTTCATGGACTCAATCAATAAATATTCTTGATCTTACATCTTTCAATGGATTAATTAAGCAAAATTGAGTAAGGGGTGTAGTGTGGGATTTCACCCTACTACATATGCGCTAGAAACGAGGGACGATCATTTGTAAAAGAAAGAAGATTGCAATTAAAGTTTTTGAATCGGGAAAATGAGAAAGGGAAATCTTAAATCGGATGAAAAAGATATGGCATGCAACACGAGACACCAGTGCGATTAGCGAATTTCATGAAAATATCAAAGGAAGAATACACAAACGGGATTTCGAAGGAAAGAAGATTACGGATAGAGAAATGGCATCACCTTTGAAGGATTGGGAAAAGCAAGAGATAACATTCACGGCGGGGGAAATATCCAAAGAAAATTTGGATCACACATCTCCACTGGTGATCACAATAAACACGTATAAGGAAGGAGAGAAATCGGAGAACACAACGAAAACATGGATGGTGAATGGAGTTTTAATCGATACGAAGTCGGCGAACATCATGTTCTATCACGCTTACAAAAAGATGGGATATAAAGACGAAGATATGATTTTCGCGGCTTACAATATTCAAGGTTTTGGTAATTCCATAACAAAAGTAAAAGGAGAGATAAAAATACGTATTCCATTAGGAGGAATTGAAACACAGGTGACATTAAGTGTAGTGGATATGGAATCACCATACAACATATTACTAGGAAGACCATGGGTACATGCAATAAAAGGCTGTGGCGTCAACGCTTCATCAATGTATCAAGTTTCCCACACCAGCCAGGAATTGGCGAGATCAAAGGGGACGCTGCCAAAGGAAGAATATACTATCAAAATGAAGTAAAGTGTTGCGAGGAACAAATAAACAAGCGAAAGAATATATCAAAATACCGCAAAAAGATGGCGAAGGCAACTAAGAAAGAAGAAGAATTCGAGTTTACATGATAAGAGCAAAGGAAGGAAAAGGCATACACAGGCGAGATCTCGGGAGAAGAAGATGATCTTGCGAGAGAACCAAAAGGACCAACCCCTATGGGAGAACCGAAGGCGATTACGTCGCGTGAGAACAAACCAAAGAAGTGAACATTGGAACTAAGGAAAAACCCAAGATGCTAAAGATTGGAACTAGCATGGAAGCGAGATGAAGAGAAAAGAGCGTCGATCTGTTACGAGATTATAAAGACATCTTCGCGTGGGATATGGATGAAATGCAGTATAGATCCGTCAATCGCTTTGTCACAAGTTAGAAATTGATAAAAATGTGAAGCCATTTAAACAAAGAATTAGAAAGATAGCAACGACATACCACCCTCGGATAGAAGAAGAAGCTGAGAAGATGCTTTGGACGCGGGAATTATTAGACAAGCAAAATATCACGAATGGATAGCGAATATGGTTATAGTTCCAAAGAAGAACAAGGGAATACGGATCTGCATTGATTTCAACGATTTAAATAAAGCTTGCCCTAAAGACAGGTTTTCCAACTTGCGGATATTCCACAACTAGTCGAATCGGGCGTAGGAATGAAAGAGTATCATCTACGGACGGGTATAAAGGTTACAACCATTCCTCTCGCCGAGGAAGATCAAGAGCATCTTGCTTTCTTCGCTCCAAGAGGATTATCTTGCTATACTAAAATGCCGTTTGGTCTGCGAAATCTTTGGACAACGTATCAAAGGATGGTGGAAGAGGTATTCGCGAGAATGGATACACAAAACACTAGAGGTATACGTGGATGACATCTTTGGTAAAAAGTAAGAAGGCGAGAGGATCACGTGCGAGACACAAAAGAAATTTTTGAGCGAGATGAGGCGTTTTAACATCAAAGTAAATCCAGAAAAATGTACCTTCGGAGTTGCGTCGGGGAAGTTCTTGGGTTACATTATATCAAAGGAAGGAATACATGTTGACCGGAGAAAGTAAAAGCGATTCGCGATATGCCGACACTGCGACGATAAAGGATGTTCAAAAGCTGAATGGGTTGTTAGCATCACTAGGAAGGTTCATCTCGCGGTCATCCGATAAGTGTAAACACTTTTTCGGCGTTACGAAAAAAGGATCGAAGTTTAAATGGACGGACGAATGTGAAAAGGCTTTACAAGGGATCAAAGAACATTTAATGGATATATCCATTATGCGGAAAGCGAGAACCGGGAGAAGAATTATTAATATATCTCGCGACAACTTCGCATGCCTTAAGTGCGGTTTCTGCTGCGACAGACCTTGAGGAGTAGAAAAACCAATCTATTACATCGACAAAACTTTTAATGCCGCGAAAAGAAATTATTCGAAGATCGAAAAATTAATCCTAGCATTAGTTTATGCAACATTCAAGCTTCGCATATATTTTCAAGCACATACCATTAAGGTAGTCACAAAAATACCAATTGAGTCGGTGATGAAACATTCAAAAAGATCGGGAAGAGTTGAAAGATGGAATGCTCAAATAAGCCATTGTAAACTCAAGTATGAGATATTATCCTCAACTAAGTCACGGGTTGTCGCTTTGACTTTTTAGCGAAATTTCCTTTGGAAGAAGATGAAGCGATAGATGAAATGATGGATGTAGAAGAAGAGTATGGAGACCCAAAAGACACTGCTAAGCTGAACCAGACAGGATGGGAAATATTAGTAGATGGATCATCAAATGGAGAAGGAAATGGAGTGGGAATTGTTATGATTTCACGAGAAGGCAATAAATTAGCTTTCTCTTTTAGATTGGAGTTTGAATCCACGAATAATGAAGCAGTATGAAGCTATAATACATGCTCTGCGACTTGCAATAGAAATGAAATTGGAGAATGTGAGGATTACCGGTGACTCGCAATTGGCAATCTGTCAGATAACGAGAAGTATGCTACAAACGATCCATCCCTACAGAAATACAGGAAGCTTGTAGAAGTGTTGTCAGCACAGATACAGAAAATAAAATGGAGGCACATATCAAGGAGAGATAATAGACTCGCAGACGCTTTTGCCTTTATATCAAGTATGATGACAGACCCAAGCTGCGAGGAATATCAAAATACGAGACTCTACGGCGCCATCAATTAATAAAGAGGAGGGACAAGAAGCGAGATATAATGATGGTGGTAGATGAAATGCAAGGTCGCGAGGAAGGCGGAGAGTGGAACTTCACGCGTACTTAATGAAAGGCGAGGTACCAAGAAATAGATTGGAAGCACACAAGTTAAAGAGCCGGGCAACAAATTATGAATTACGAGATGGCGTGCTTTATCGGCGTTCTTTTGAGGGACCCTCGCTTCGATGTCTATCAAGGAAAGAAGGAGAAACCATATTGAAGATGCTTTGCATAGTGGGGATGCGGAAATCATAGCGGCGGGAGATCTTTGGCATATAAGGCAAAGACGCAAGGATATTATTGGCCATATATGCATGAGGACGCGAGCAATATCCGGGCGCTGCGAAGATTGTCAAAGACACGGGAAGAAGATACATGCACACTGGAGCACCGTTAAATTCTTCGAGAAGTGTGTGGCCTTTTGGAAAATGGGGTTTAGATATTGTGGGACCATTCTTACAGGAGCAGGGACAAAGAAGGTATTTAATTGTCGCAACGGACTATTTCACAAAATGGGCAGAGGTGAAAGCGGTACAGCACATCCGCGATAAGGATGTTTTTACTTTCATATTTGAAAATATTATATGCAGATTTGGGATCCCCTTGAATTGGTATCGATAATGGGAAAGCGATTTGAAGGGCAAAATATAGAATTCTTTGCTTAATGCATTTCGAGATAAGATGTGGAAAATCAACCCCATTATATCCACAAGCTAATGGCCAAGCGGAGGCAACAAACAAAACAATTGCTGATATATTGAAGAAAAAGTTGGAAGGACACAATAGGGGATGGTGCGAACAAGTACCCAATGCGGTGTGGGCTTATAATACAACTAGAAGAGAAGCCACGGGAATGTCCCCTTTTTGCTTAACTTACGGAGTTGAAGCGATGCGCCAACAGAGGTCGTGATTCCGACAACCAAAAAAGAGGTTTGGGATAAAAATCTTAGCGCGAGGCAACATTCTAATCAAGTTGGATGAATTGGAAGAAAAGCGAGAAAAGGCATTGCGACACATGGAGAATTATCGGCGAAGGCTAGAGAATATAACAAGCGTGTAAAAATACGTGAGTTCCAACCGGGGAGACTTGGTGTTGCGAGAAACCCCAATATATCAACGTGAAAGTGGAGGCAAATTGGCGAGAAAATGGGATGGACCTTATATCATCAAAGAAGTAGTTGAGTACGGGGGCATATAGATTGATGGATCCCGAAGGAAGAGATGTGGGACAAAAATTGGATAGACCATGGAATAGGTTATATCTAAAGAAATATTACCCGTAAAAATGAGAGAGGAAAAAGGAATCAAGATGAAGTACTTCTTCGCAAGATATTTGCGACATTCGGTAAAATGCGAGAGAAAATACGCGAAGATCTCGCGACAAGAATAACAAAAAAGTCATGAATGGCTTAACAAAACAACAAGAGATAACGAATGATTAAATGAATGAATTGGCGAATATCTACTTAAGCAAAATAGCAAATGATGAAGAATGATTGAATAAAAGAATGAATGAATGGGACGAACCTTTATGGCGTACACCTAGTTCGCGAATAACATTTCGTAAGAGGCAAATGTAAGACCTAAAGTGTCGTCATATAAGGGGTATCTCTCGACATGGCTCGGGGGAAGGTTACACCGCTCCTGAAGCTGAGTCATGAAAATTTGGGGCCCATGAAAGCCTATCCGGAAGAGGTACCTTGGATTCCCAACTATATATGTAGGTTATACCCTGGTTGGGCGACCGAGGTCTCTTTCAAGGAGTCGATGTATGCTCAAGGCGCCGAGGTACACGGTTGAGCGAGTGCCGGGATGGATGAACCTACCACTGGCCATTCTTGGCAAGTCTTGGCATATGTTGCACTCGCCCGAAGAAAACTCCACTTAGGGTGCGGTCTCGTAACCATAAACCCTATAGGTATAAGGGATAAGAGGCTGCGAAAACAAGCTGGTTGTTGTTAAGACCGGATGGGAGGAGCTAGTCTTGTATGGCCGATGTTTCGCCTCCTTGAAGGGGCAACCGGGAGATGATAAGGGCGACGCTCTCCAATAGGGGAGTGTCAAAGCAGACGCAAATGTCATAAGGCTATGTTTTTCGCAAGAAAATTTAGGCTTGTCATATTTGTGCAATGATCTGCGAGAGGCAATAATACTAACGCGAGGTAAGGCGAGATCAATGGGTCTTTACACGAAAGTGTACGGACGTCTGCGATTTCGTCGCACGGCGGCAATGTCATGGGGCTTTATGTTCGCAAGAATATATAGGCCTGTCATATTGTCGCAACTAAAACATCTGCAGAGGCAAAAATACTTGGAAAATGATAAGACAAGATCAATGGGTCTTTACATGCAAGTGTAAAGACGTCCTGCGATTTTGTCGCGATTAAAGGTGGCAGGGGAAGACCTCTAATTAGGGAGGTCTAACTTGGAAGACCACACAAAAATGATAAGGCAAGGTCAATGGGCCTCTGCATGAAAATGTAAAGGCGGCCTGCGACTTTGTCGCAGTGAGAAAAATTAAAATCAAATCCCTGATTGGGATGGACTTACTTAATAAAAAATTCAATAAGCGAACATGCTTGCAAAAAGGAAGAAAGAAATATGGGAATTACTCAATCAAAGAGTTAAATCATTCACACAAAAAGGAATTACGGCAAATTACAAAGAGAATTTAACTCTCTACAGCATTATCAAATACGGAGGATGGTTGAGACTTTTCTGCGCCCTTATCGGCTTCGCCTCCTTGATTGGTGGATTTTCATCGAAATGTTTTCATCACCTTCGTTCTTGCCAGTTACTGGATTTTCATCAGGAGTCTTCCTATTCGGATCTTCATCGACAACTTCCTTATCAGGGAGATCTTCGCTGCTTTCATATTCATAATCACTATCTGGAGCATTGGGAACTTCATCATCACTTACTTCCAAAGGATCGACGTGAATAGGATCAAGAGACTTGGACAGCAAAATATTATTCACAAGAACTTCCGCTTTAAGAGGGAATTGGCGAAGCAATGCCTTTTGACGATTCTTACTATCAATGTCCTTACAATAAGACATATAATCAAATCTTCGCTCTGCACGGTCGCGAGAACGAGCAAGAGACGCGGAATAGTAGACCATTTTCCTTGCGAATTTTAGAATAATCGGACACGAGGTGGAGATAGTGGAGCGAAGCTTTCTCTCAGAGTCTGCATAACAAATACACAAGATCAGAGAAAATTCTTATCGAACATTATTGGCATTTTCAGGGTAATAAAGCATTCATGGAATAAACACATAAATTAAGATAGTCAAATAATTTGACTACCTTCCTTTTGAGAAGTAAGATGTTGAATTAAAGCTGCGAAATTATTCCCCAAGCGGTCCATGACATCATCAAATGAATCTCCCACTAAGCCTTTCAATCGAGATCGCAAATTCTTTTCATTGGAAACAAGTATGGAGTTTTCGATCGCCAGAGTAGAGTTGGATTTTTCTAATTTGACACATTGTTCTTGGAATTGCTTCGCTTTTACACTCAACGTTATTCTACCTTGAATAAGTTTATCTCTCTCGGCAGTAATTTCTTCAAGTTGGTTTTTCAAAGTATGTTTAACTTGTTCGTGTTCTTCACATAACTTTTGACAAGCATTATCTTTGCTGAGTAGCTCGCCATCTTATTCAACGAGACGTTTCTCTTGAGAAAGAGTTCGATTCTCATCGATAAAGTTTCCAACTCCAAATTAGTTTTAGTCAAAGCATAAGAGAGCGAGATAAGTCATTACTTAATGAGACTTGCTTTTGCGATAAATCAAAATTCTCTTTAGACAAGTTATTTATTTGATCAGCTGCATAGGTATGAAGATTATCTAAGAGATTATCTTGCTCCATCCAAGCATCTCTTTCAACTCGAACTTCTTCAACGATAGACTCAAATCGATATATCTCCATTATTCGTTTCTGGTTTAATACTTTGAGGACGAGCAAGGGTTTGAGTTGTAAAAAAAAAAAAAAAAAAAAAAAAAAAAAAAAAAAAAAAATGGGGGGATGGCGAGAGCATACCTTTTAATTCTTCGTTCTTCTTGCGAAGATTATCACGATCAAGTGAGATACTGAGAAATTTTGATTTTCAAGGTGGAGATTATTGCATTTCACAGCCATAACTTGGAGATCATCCTTGACTTATTAATCTCTTGAACTAAAGATGCTTGCGAGATCCTATCGGGACCAAGATGCTTACTTAAAATCTCGGACATTGGATTTGACGAGGATCGAAGAAGTCTTTTTGGCATCATTCACGAGATCAGAAAGGACCTTAAAGGCCACATCTATCCCTTCTAAATTTTCCGAAGTTAGAGGAATTTGTTCAAACAAAGAAGACGAGTCGTCTTTTGTCAAAGGAACCTCATGAGAGGAGGAGGTTTCAGGGAGAGAAGTGATTGGAGAAATAACAGGGACATTGATAGCAGGAGGAGGTATAATATCATTTGTAGTAGGACAATTGAAAGGAACTTGGTCTATGAGGAGTTGAGGTATAGAAATATTGTCGCCAGTAATGTTACCAGAAGAAAGAGGCACAAAATTATCTTGCGAAGATTTCGCAGCAGGAGATGAAGGTGTGAATGAAGGAAATGGAACGTCGGGAGTAACGGGTTTGGAGTAGCGAAGCCTTTTGGGAGTATTACCAGTGGTTTTATCATCCTGCGAATGACAAATTAAATAAGAAACAGAGGCAACAATGCATTATTAATAAAAAAAAAAAATGTTTCTCAGATACCTTGTCACTCCCAACTGTCTTTTTGAAGCCATAGATTTTGCTCGCGAAGAGGGCTTTTGTTGCGTGAGGGATTCTTGTTGCGAAGTAGGTTTCGGTGGCGAGCCCAAAGAAAGAAGAGGGTCCTTCACGGTAAATTTAGTTACGGATTGGTTCTTGCTAAACAACAATGGCGAAAAGAAACTACAAAGTTAATCATACCAGTATGATTTCAACAAGAAAAAGCTAATTTGATCAACCACAAAATCAGCCAGATATGGCAAAATTAACAAACACTGGACGCCATGAGAGTAACAACCGCTAGGGAATAGCAAAAATGGTGAAGAAGACGGTAGAGACAATAATAGGCAAACACTTGCGAACGATGAAGAAGAAGAACACTTGCAGAGGCGATGAAGAAGATGAAAGGAAAAGGAAAATTCTTCACAGGGGGTGCTCCTATAAATAGACGAGAAAAAATGTTATGACCGGTTAACATTAAATGCACCGGTAAAAGAGGTAAACATAGACACGTGTAAACGGTCACTACTAAATCCAAGGAAGCCAGACGAAAAGAACTTTAGTAGAATCCAAATATACAACATATTTCCTAATAGGCGAGAATAGCTTGCGAAATTGATTATTTTCTGTAATTCATGAGGCAAGAAACGATACTTAAATATGTGTATTACAAAGAAACTTCGGAACTTCGCAAAAGAATAGAGGCAAGTACGTACTTTTCAAGTCCAGTATTCTTCCGCTCGTTCCTTTATCAACAAAGATCAAAGATTACCACCACAACAGATTTTTCCTTAAAGATCGCTCTTCAAGCAATATTCAAGGAAAAAGAGGCAAGATGTAGGATCATAATATCGCAACATACAAGGCTCGCGGGATTAGTGAGCAGCGGTGTCGCGAGGGAGTCGCGAGGAAGCTAAAATAAACGACGCAATGGATAACGACGGGCAAAACATAAAGAAGACGTGAGAGGCTGGCGAGGTTAAGAAGTGTCGCGAGTGAATGTTTGTGCATCTGCGACACTTCGCGGGACATTCCCGAAAATAAAGGGTAGCTTAGCTGTCATCCACTATGTATTACCCTATATAAAGGGCTAAATGAGTCTGTAAGAGGGAGAGATCTTTTTGGAATTGTTAAGCAAGTCAATAGGAGAGAGAAAGTTGAAGAGCATTTTAATTTCTAAGTGTAATTCTATTATCTGTGTAAACATTTCATGGACTCAATCAATAAATATTCTTGATCTTACATCTTTCAATGGATTAATTAAGCAAAATTGAGTAAGGGTGTAGTGTGGGATTTCCTGCTACTACAAGGCGGACGAAGTTCAGAGTACGTAGACACGATGCTAAATAACAATAACGCACGGTATCTTGCATCGAATAAACTCCTAAACCACCCAACCCTGAGTGGCAAGGCGGAAAGCCTACTGTTGCGGGGGACCAAAACCGGGCCATCTCCAGTGATCACATGACGCAAAAACTTATAAAGTCGAAAGTCGAACAGATCCGAGCCTCATGCATGTAATCTTCCATGGTGGTTCCGAAGGAGCAAAGTATAAATGAGAAACTCGGCTGAATTCTAAATGTAGATGGGGAAAAATGGTTCAACGGCTTTTTAGGAAAGTGAAGAGTCGGCGGGTCGTCGAGACTCCTCGACCGGCTGCGCTGTAACCTCCACGGATGCACCGCTACAAAGGGGGTGCTTAGATTCAAGATCAATGCGCAGGACTCGGCCTAAACCAAGACAATGGCCGTTCCGAGAGTCAATTTGGTCGCAAAGAGGAAGATGGGTTGATCTGTAGGAGGAAGGCGAGAATTGTGTGGGATCAGTGATGATCAAGGATTGTGGGTATGTTGAAGGTTTACGCAATATTGCTTTGAGTTTGCTAAAGTTGAGTTCTATGAATAAGTTTGTATCGAGTTGTTAACGGATAATGATGATGCTAATCCGATATTGTCCTCGATTTAGATTTATTTATATTGCAAGAATGATGAACCAACGATCCTTTGTAAGTGTGACGGTTTCTTGAGTGAAAAAGAGTGGGAAAGTAGGAGATCGTGGTAAAGTCGGTTCCATGTCGTGTGGAGACTTGACTGATCGTGCATCCACTACTTTGCTAACTCCTTCAAACGTTGACATAACTTACGCACATTTCTCGTCGTGGATGAATCCACGTCTTTTATGCCCGCCAGACCAAAACCCTAGTTGTTATCCCCCAATTTGACGTGATTGATGTCTCACGAATCGTGGAGTCTGCATGACGAGACGTGTATTTAGTTTGTCGATTGTTGGCCCGATTAGGCAATGAGCCTAGGTTTTGTTGAATCGAGCATGTTTAGCAAATGCTCAGCGATTCATGAATGTTAATGTTGTTTGTCTGAGCAAATATTGTAAATTCAACGAGTTGTTGAATATTGATGAGTTCTTGAATATATGTGGATTATTAGAGCAGCCCGAGCAAGTATTGCTCGATTCGACAAAATCTTTTGATAAATTCACTTGCGAATATTGTGCGTTTTGGATCAATATTAGAACAAGCTGAAACAAGTATTGCTCAATTAAATATTCTGAATATTGAGAATTTGACGTGCAATTGAGCAAGTATTGCCCGATTCGACAAATTAACGAATGTTGATAATTTGATGTGCAATTGAGAAAGTGTTGCTCAATTAGACAAATTACTAACAATTTACTAAATATTGGTAGGCGGAATCAATATTTGAAGCGGCGACAAAGTTGCTCAATTCGACGAAATATTTATTGGTGACGCAGCAATAAAATATACAAATATTGGTAGATTACGAAATTATAATTAATCCCGTGGATCAACATAAATTCATTTGGTGTTTGAACTTGCTTTCGAATAATGATTTGTTGAAGCGTTTGTTGAAAAACCTAATTTTTGATGAATTGCTCATTAATCGACGAATTCTTGAAAATATGCATGAGCAAAGGAGGGACCGATCACATGAGCCCATGGGCGTCAATGTGATGCCCAATTGCTCGGCGAGTGTGCACCAGGGTTCTCGGTTGGAGAGTTGGTGAAAGAATGATGATTATGTGCGGTTTCATCATTTGCGAAATATTCTTGGGTTCAACATTAGACAAAACCTAAGTATGAAAGATGGGGGCCGACCAAGAGAGCATGGGGCCGAGCTCTTGGTAGTCACGGGACCAATTGTTGGTCGTTTGAGCAATCTTGGGTTGGTTGGAGAGAGTTTGGGCCCAATATGAGCAATTGAGCAAATTAGGTCAGAATTATGAAAACATGTGGGACCAGAGCTTTGTGCAAACCTAGGAATGACTCTGGACGATCATTAAGGCATGCTCGTGTTACCATAGTGTCTGTGTCTCCGTAAAATCTTGAGAGTTCCGATATTTTTCGATGTGCGTTCGAGCAACATTGTGAATTTTGAAGAGTTTATCTTGGCGAAATTCTTGATTTTGTTGGAATGAGCATGTATGCTCAATTGATCGATATTTTGTAGATATTAAAATAAGAATATTTTAACATTCAAAATTGCCGTGAGAGCTAGCCGGTCATGCGACCATGTTGGCTTTTGAATTTTCATGATTTGAGCAAAATTTGAGAAATTATGAAGAAATCATGATTTTGCTCAAATCAAGGAGTTTCATGAATTTGAGGAAAATAATAATTATAAAAGACTAGGGATTGCATGGTGTGGGACCCGTACACGGCTAGGCATGGCCGGGCTGGCTATGTTGCCCGGTCCCGCACTCCTTTCCCTATTTTGTTATATTATTTTCATGAATCCGTGATGTTATGGAGAATCAAAGGCCGCGCATCATGCTTTTTCCGGTAAGCGTTCCAAGACGACCTAATTTGGTCGGTCTTGGCCGATGGGTTTGACGTGAAGATGGCGGGCTGGTGTTCATGCCTATACCTGAATATCCCATGAAAACGTGATCTAAGCCACTCAAATCATCCGGTGAAGTTGAGCGGTCGAGATCAGTTTGTGGTTTGGGAGGCGTGGCCATGCTAGTTTGGGCCGCACGTTTGGGATTAACCAGGCATGATATGCCTTGGCCGAACACATGAGGAGGTAGATGGGCCCACGGTGGTCATCTTTGGTATGACCGGCCCTTGCTTAATCTAACTGTGACCCTCCATTCGTGTCGGAGAAGATGGACGCGCGTGATGGCTTGAAACCCTAATTTTGGCTTTCAAAGCCGTGCGCCGTCTCTTGTTTGGGTGACGATTTTGTCACGGACAAACATTTTTGGTCTTGACCGATTGGTCAAGTGTGTAGGCGGTCCCACGGTGATCGTGTTGACATGCTCTGGGCCCTTTAAGTCTACATCTACACCCTCCATCTATACCTGCGAAGATGGATGGTCGAGACTGCTTTGCAACACATGTAATATGCCGCAAACCCTAATTTAGGGTTTTCCGTCCATAATGCTTGGTATGAACGGTTTCTTGGCAAGCTAGGACAATGACCGACCATGCGGGGTCGGTCGTGGGTATTCCATACCTGCTTGGGGGTGATGGAATTGATCTGGGGTCATCCAATCATGCTTATGGAGTTGGATGATCGATCGAGATCATATCCGGATCGATCACGGTCGATCCGGATGCTCAATCAGAGCTAGTATAACACACCGAGAGGGGCTCAATCGGGCTAGTATAACACACCGAGAGTCAGCCTGTACGGGGTATTTCGTACATGGTTTCATTATAGTGCTTGGAGGTTCGTGTTACTCTTACAGAGTAACACTCAGTCGTCATGCCACACTGATAATGAGTACTGGAAATACAAGGCTTATATGAAATTCACAGGAAGGGATTGTTGCCACATGCTCCAACCTGGAGGAATTTCATGTATTCACAGAATGGGATTGTTGCTACATGCTCCATTCTTGGTGAATTAAGTGAGGGAGTATCCAACACTTATAAATGGCTTTATCTTTTACAAGATGTCGGTAGCATGATTTTTCCGGTTTTTTACAAATTTAACCTTAAACGAAAATCCACCATCAACATTAAGTCCCCTGCCTAGCACATAATGGTTACACTATTGTGTGGTAGGCATGAGATGGTGACATATACAAACGTAAGAAGACAAGATAAAGAAAGTCTACCTGGAGGGGTTCCGGCCGTGGGTAATCCTCCATACCTGTGTGATCACAGGTCTTGACAGACCGGCTTCCTCCCTTAGGTGCTTGAGCTAGGGGTAGGATTCTTCTTCAGCTGGAACTCTAGGTGTGGGTGCTTTACACACTGCCGGTTGAATCGCTAGAATCCGGATGACCTTCTGATTCTCGATTAGGGTTCACAAGAAAGCCTGACTTGGTCGGTGTTGAATCCTCATTCTTCGGGCGCCGCAATCGTTTTAGGGTTTCCTCAGCATATATGCAGGTGTAGAGAATTTTGAACCATTTTTACGTTTTTTGCAGTAGAGCTTCCTTGCTAAAACTTTGTTTCCCCATCATGTCTAATAACAGTGGATCGTCTTCTTAATACCATCCAGGATCTTCCGTTAAACGTGCACGACCTGCGTCTGAGCTTCATGATCAATCCCCTGTTCGTGTTCTCCGAGTCAAGAAGATCATACCGGTTTGTCTTTTCTTCCTTTTACGAACCATTATTTGTTCTTCATAACGTCGGAGTAAATAATCCCTTCATTCTTGCAGAGATATCCTACCGGAACATGTGTGACGATTATTGATGACGATGACTTAACCACTCCTCTTCCTTCAAACTCAAACACGCTTACCCCTGTGAACCTCGAAGACGCTGACCTGGGTATCTCATCTTATGAATATCCAA
Organism: Papaver armeniacum; assembly: GCA_023531295.1. Taxonomy (NCBI): domain Eukaryota; kingdom Viridiplantae; phylum Streptophyta; class Magnoliopsida; order Ranunculales; family Papaveraceae; genus Papaver; species Papaver armeniacum. The sequence continues at coordinate 989,503 of JAJJWW010000762.1, read as the reverse complement.
ATGCAGGTCTTTCATTCGATGTTCGCATGAAATGCTTATCCTCCAGCTACCAAGATGTCGGTGGATTCCTGGTGCGGAAGGAGTTTGTGCCTTTGTACACCAGGTTGTGGAGGAAGTACGGCCATATCGCAACCGAGAACGTGGTCCGACACTTTGTTCCTCGCTTTGGTTACCACGGTAAACTGCCTTCTTCCCATGATTGCTTTGAGATGGAGAGTATTTCTATCCGCAACGTTCTTTGAATCAAGTCTTGAAAAGTGGGAGAATATGGTATCTACCTGAATCCATGGAGTTTAACGTGGGCTGGTTGCGCAGCGTCTTGATATCATCAAGGTTGATCGAGCTGGTATCCTTGTAAATGTTGTTCCCGCTGCGAAGGCTATTTTGGAAGAGGAGAAGGCTGCTGGCTGCAGAATCGGAGAAGGTAGAGCGAGGTCATGCGAGGACTTGAAGAAAAGAACAGAAAGATATCACGCTAGGCTGGAGATGATGCTCTCAAGGAACTATAATCTTCTAGACGGCCTCTTCTAAACTTCATTCCTTTATTGTTAATGACGTTCATGTCAAAAGTTTTTAAACGTCTTTGCGGAATAAACTGCATTGTTTTTTGATTGGTGAAACAGGTTTTTTCATTGACACATCTCTGAATATAATTGATGATTCAAACATGTAATGAAAATAAATGCCTGTATTGTTGACACAGTAGACAGTGGTCAGGCATGATATGCCTTGAGCCACTTTCCATTGATAATCGCTTCCCATTTCGCCTCCGTCTACCTTAATGATCTTTTAGTAGCCGGTATTGTAAGCCTTGGTGACTGCGTAGGGACCTTCCCATTTTGGTGAGAATTTTGGTGAAGACATGTCTTGTTGGATGTGTTTGGCCGTTTTCAAAACCAAATCTCCCACTTTGAAAACACGTGGTTTCACAATTTTGTTGTATGCCACTGGAAATTCGATCCATGTACACACCCCGAGCGCGTTCTTCTGCTTTATTCCTTCTAAAATCCAGAGTGTCTAACTCTGCTATTCTAGAGTCAGAGACTTCAGCCTCGTTCCAATGGATCCCGGTTGCTGCTGCAATCCTGGCTGATGGGATTCTGATCTCTGCTGGGAGAATTGCATCCGCTCCGTAGACAAGTGAGTACGGCGAAACCCCAATGGAGCTTCTGGGTGACGTACGGTACGCCCATATTGCCATTGGCAACTGATCATGCCATTCCCTAGGATTGTCGTGTACCGTTCGACCGATGATCCGGATCAATGTCTTGTTGGTACTCTCGGCTTGCCCGTTCCTTGAGGATAGTAGACGGTGGAGAAGACACTGTTTAATGCCATACTCCTCAAGTAATTCCCATACACCTTGTTGGCGAAGGGAGTGCCATTATCAGTGATGATATGCTTGGGCACGCCGAAACGACAAATGATGTATTCTTTAATGAAAGCCGCAATTGTTGCTCCTGTGGTTCCTCGTAGGGGAATGGCCTCTACCCATTTGGTGAAGTATTCCGTCGCGGTTATGATGTACTCGTCTTTGCCGATGACGGTGGATTGATTTTCCCGATAATGTCCAGTCCCACTGCTGTAAAACGTCCATGGGCTGCTTATAGAGTGCAGAGGGGTAGAAGGCGCATGAACAAGGTTCCCATGGATTTGGCATTTGTGACAACTTTGAACAAAAACGGCTGCATCGTCCTCCATGGTCGGCCAATAGTACTTCTCGTGTATTTGGAGAAACAGTTTCCTCTTCCCTTGATGTTCTCCTTCGTGTGTCTTGTTTCAGCATGACTGGGATTTCTTCTCCAGCCAGGCATCGTAGCAGATAACCCCCGAAGCTCTTGCGATACAGGATCCCTTCATGGAATATGAACCGCTTGGCTCTTTGCTTCATCTTAATGGCGTCTTTTTGACCGGCAAGAATTATCCCATCACGGAGATAGCTAATGTAGGGTTCTCTCCAGTCCCCAGTGCGGTTCACATTAAAAATCTCCAATTGGTGTGGTGGTGCCTGGCAATTTGAGCAGGACTTACGAAGTAGTCCGGATTGAGCCTCCATCTCTCGCCGCAATAACCCGTGCGTTGAAGTCGCCGGTAAAGCGTTACCACCAGTGATTGTCCACAAATTTCATTGTGAATACGATCCAGCCGTAGTTGTGCTTCGTCACCTCCCAGACATCTTGACAGGGAGCCATCTGGATTCCGATAATACAGCATACCATGAAGCATGAAGAAGTTTTGCAGGGTTTTGAGACTGACCTTTCCTTGGGAGAGTGAGGTACATTGAGTGTCGAATGATAGGAGTTCGCCAATCGTCGGTCTTGGTGTCTTTGTATTGCGGTAGCCACGTTGATTCTATGGTTCTCCTCTTCACTGTCAGGGTTTCTTCCGCCCCTTCAAACTTCAGTTTGGAAGCCAATGTTGCTAGGCAATCGGCGTGTTTGTTGTTGCTGCGACCAACATGGGTTATGGTTGCATCGGCAAAGTAGTTTAGTAACCTCTGTGCTTCTGATCGGTGCGGGGCTAGTGTTACTTCTTTCAATGCATATACTCCATTCATTTGATTCACCAGTAACTTGGAGTCACCTCTTATCTCCAGACGTGTGACTCATGCTTGTTTAGCTATTGAAAGCCCTATGAGGAAAGCTTCATATTCTGCTGAGTTGTTGGTGCATTCGAAGTCTAACTTGAAGGAATGTGAAAATACTTCTCCGGTTGGAGAGACTAACACCACGCCCGCTCCTCCAGTATTGCTGCTAGGGGTAGCGGAGCCGTCAAAATACAAGAGCCACACTTCTTCTTCCCGAGAATAGAGACGTCCTGGAAATTCTCCGGGGAGTTCTTCATATAGTCCGTAGTGCCTTCTCCAGGAAATGCTGCGATAAGTCTCGCAAATGCTTGGCCCTTGATATCTCTAGGCGACGCACACGTTATGTCTAGTTCGACATTTGGAGAAGCCATTTGCCTGTCCTCCCAGTCGGGACCGGCTTTGAAAGTAAAAACTTTGCAGGATCGTATTTAGACACGAGTATCACCTTATAAGATAGCAGGTAATGCCTAAACTTCTGAATGGAATGGATTAAGGCTAAACACGCTTTTTCCGCTCTCAGGGTATCCGAGTTCGGCGTCTCTCAATATTCGGAAAAATAGTATATGGGACGTTCGATTCCCTCATCGTCTTCCCGAGCGAGTAAAGCCCCTACGGCGGTGTCACCGAAGGCGGTGTAGAGGACCAGTGGCTTCCCTTGTGCAGGGAGACTTCATGACGGTTGGAGATGATAGTATTCGTTGAATTTTCCGAAAAGCTTCTGTTGGGTTGCGGTCCAAACAAAGATGGCTCCTTTCTTGACAAGGCGGTGAATGAGGCGATAAGTTGGGCTAGACCGGGTATAAAACGTCGAATGTAGTTCACCTTGCCCATGAAACTCTGGAGTTCTTTCACGGTTCGGGAGGCGGCATTGTGAGGATAGCTTTGAGTTTTGGACGGGTCTACCTTTATTCCTTCTGCGGTCACCTGGAATCCCAGAAATTTACCTGAAGAGACACCGAAAGCACATTTCAAAGGATTCATCTTCAACTTGTATTCTCGACACCTCTCAAACACTTGCCTCAAGACATTTGTGTGGTCTGCTCGAGCTTTTGATTTGACCACAATATCATCCACATAGTCTTCTACTTGTTTATGCATCATGTCGTGGAAGATTGCCGTCATAGCACGTTGATACGTTGCGCGGCATTCTTTAAACCGAATGGCATAACGGTATAATAAAAATTGCCAAGAGGGGTTTGGAAAGCCGTCTTACTCGCATCGTGCTCATACATCCTTATCTGATTGTATCCGCTATAACCATCCATGAAGGAGAACATGCCGTGTCCGCTGGTGGCGTCCACTAACATGTCGATGTTAGGTAGAGGAAAGTCGTCCTTGGGGCAGCACTTGTTCAAGTCTCTGCGAAATCTACGCAAAGACCGGATCTGCCCGTTTTCTTCTTTTACTGGGACCACATTGGCTAACCAGGTTGGATGATGAATAGGCTCGATGAAGCCAGCACTAGCGACTTCCGAATTTCGTTCTTGATTTGATCCTCTACTTCATGTCCGAATTGCCTCGGAGATTGCTTGATTGGCTTGGATCCGGGTATGACATGTAAGTGATGGGTGACCAATTTTTCATCCGACCAGGCATTTCCTCGTATGTCCGAGCAAACACATCTTGGTACTCCTTGAGTAGTTGAACAAGACTCGTACGTTAAATGCAGTAGATAGAGTCGAACCGATAGAGACTGGCCTGGGAGATTCTTCATTCCCGATGTTAACAGTCTCGAGCTCGTCAGTTGTGGAATTGGTTCCATCTTGTAGTTGTTGCGGGGCGTCTGGTACCTCATCTTGCGTTTCATCATTCTTGCAGTATTCAATTGGGCGGAGAGGCTGGGTTCCAGTCTCTCCTGCTAATTGCTAACAGCGGCGCCGGTATATTGTTCTCCCCTTCTGATCACGTTTCACCTCGAAAGTACGTCCCTTTTTGGTGTGAGCATGAGTTGGAGTCTCACCGGATAGAGATGGACGCCTCGTTACGTAACGTGTCTTTGTAGTGTTTGGCCTCCAGTGGTGTAAGTCGGTCTCCTTCCTTGATTGACGCCCACGTGGGTAGTGGGGTGCACAGGACTTTGTCTGACCCTCCCTGTGTGGTATCTTTTGGCTCGAACAGCTCCACTCCGCATATTGGTGCATACGGAGACAATGATGCAGGAATGCGGATGACTTTCTCGTCTAGCATGGTCTTCAGGCACTGGTGATACGTCGAGGGAATGACCTTGTTGTCATGAAGCCATGGTCTCCCTAGTATCATATGGTAGTCCGGCTCCTTTCTATGACTTCAAACCTTGCTTTTGATCGGACAGTCCCTACTTGATAAATTGATTGACATACCCGTATGTGCTTTGTCTGTTTCCTTCGAAGTCCGTCATCGTGGTAGGCTGCCGTACAATCTTGCATGGGTTAACCTTGGCTGTCCTGAGATTCTTGAGAGCGATTACGTTCGAAAATGCTCCTGTGTCGACGAGGGCTCTCCTGAACTCTGAACCCTTGATGTGCGCGGTAACATGTAGGGCCCGGTTGTGACCTTCTTCTGCCATCATGTCGTCTTACGTAAATGTAACATTGTTTACGAGATGCTTCCAAGTGTGATTAGAATTTACGGGCGAGAAGGAGCCAGTGTACATCCAAAGCTATTTTATTAATTGCGCGAACGTCTCTGCCGTTGATTCTGGAGAGGTGCGGGGAGTTCGCACAAGCTTTCCACTAGAGATGTCGCTTCTGGTCCACTGGTCTCTGGTTCCAGAAAAGCTGTTGACCTGAGGGGAATCAGTCCCCGGTGTAAAGGTCTCTGGTACACTCATTTCTGACGTCATCTTGATGAGGAGATCAAGTATGTTGTTTACCGCTTCTTTGATAAGCTCCATGTTCCTCGTGTGAATCTCATGTACCCGAGCTAACTCGATTATCGTTGGGATTCTTCCTGTTGCGCCAGCAGGTACACCGTTGGGTAGGAGGGTATCTTCATTGGAGGAACTTCGACCGGGATTTGAATTTGTTGGGGAAGTCCTAAGACCAACCATCTCGGAACTTAGCCAAACAGGATTGGGTATTGAAGAAATTGATTTCACAACCGAGAGATTAATCTCCCACTGTGGTCGCCAATTGTTTATGGGTGAAAACTACTCCTGCAGAATTTGGTAATTTGGGGTGTGGATGAGGAATGAATTTAAACGTTAAACAAATGCACTTTAGCGGTGAGTGCTTGTAGATTCGAGAGATCAATGCGTGCAAGTCCGGCCTAAACCAAGAAATGGCCGTTCCCAGACTTGTTTCGGTCACAAAGTGAAGGAGATGGGGTTGATCTTAGGGAGGGAAGCGAAGAAGGTGTTGAGATTTTGAAGGTGTTGGCTTGCTTATGACTTGTAACGAAAGGTGAGCGAGGCTTGTGATTGATGCAAGCAAGCTCTGGGTGTTGGAATACGTTTTTTGTATTAACACTTGGTTTTCTGTCTCGTCTGGACTTGTGTTGTTGTTTGAAATAAGGCAAAGAACCTATTTATACAAGTCATTGAGCCTTATTCACGTCAATCGTGGGAAGTGGAGGAAGTGGAGTGATGGAGTAGTGGAGTTGTGCGTCGGTACGACATGACCAGTCTTGCCCACTTCTCCTGTTCATCTCTAACCGTCCATGACTTCCTAACACGTTCTTGTGATGGCGCGTTGTTGCTGCACGTTGTAAACCGCCAGACCAATACCCCAGTATGTATCCCCCGATTTGTGACATGATTGATGTCGGAATGTGTGGATCGTGGATCCACGAAAGATAGCATGTAATCTTTGAATTGAATAACTGTGTTATTCGAGAAAGTCGATACTTGTGAAGTATCGTGTGTATTTTATGCAGTCTTTGCATTATGGTATGGTAAAGTGATGGGTAATAACGCCTCACTGACCAAATAACTCGACTAGGGTTGTATAACCAAGCTGGGTGAAGTTGGACGTATGAGATGATCTTTGAGACACTCATCTGCGATCCGTTAATGAATATTAGGGTTTTTTGAAGAGGTGCGCAAGCATCACTCTTGACTTGGTCGAAACCGAGCATGGAAAGGGATTTGGAGAGAACCGACCGGGCGTGCATGTAGATAGCATGCCAGTGTACACGTCCATGTCTCATTGTCCCATGAAGGTGCGATCTAGGCCACTCAATTTGACCGGCAAAGAGGAGTGGTTGAGATCAATTTTGCAATAGGAAATTGATGCCGCAAAAGGCCGCGCATCATGCTTTTTCCGGCGCGCGTTCCAAGACGACCTAATTTGGTCGGTCTTGGCCGATGGGTTTGACGTGAAGATGGCAGGCTGGTGTTCATGCCTATACCTGAATATCCCATGAAAACGTGATCTAAGCCACTCAAATCATCCGGTGAAGTTGAGCGGTCGAGATCAGTTTGTGGTTTGGGAGGCGTGGCCATGCTAGTTTGGACGCACGTTTGGGATTAACCAGGCATGATATGCCTTGGCCGAACACATGAGGAGGTAGATGGGCCCACGGTGGTCATGCTGGTATGACCGGCCCTTGCTTAATCTAACTGTGACCCTCCATTCGTGTCGGAGAAGATGGACGCGTGATGGCTTGAAACCCTAATTTTGGCTTTCAAAGCCGTGCGCCGTCTCTTGTTTGGGTGACGATTTTGTCACGGCCAAACATTGTTGGTCTTGACCGATTGGTCAAGTGTGTAGGCGGTCCCACGGTGATCGTGTTGACATGCTCTGGGCCCTTTAAGTCTACATCTACACCCTCCATCTATACCTGCGAAGATGGATGGTCGAGACTGCTTTGCAACACATGTAATATGCCGCAAACCCTAATTTAGGGTTTTCCGTCCATAATGCTTGGTATGAACGGTTTCTTGGCAAGCTAGGCCAATGACCGACCTGCGGGGTCGGCCGTGGGTATTCCATACCTGCTTGGGGGTGATGGAATTGATCTGGGGTCATCCAATCATGCTTATGGAGTTGGATGATGCGATCGAATCATATCCGGACTGATACGGTCAGTCCGGATGCTCAATCGGGCTAGTATAACACACCGAGAGGGGCTCAATCGGGTTAGTATAACACACCGAGAGTCGGCACCGTACGGGTATTTCGTACATGGTTTCATTATAGTGCTTGGAGGTTCGTGTTACTCGTAAGAGTAACACTCGGTCGTCATGCCACACCGATAATGAGTCTGAAATACAAAGGCTGATATGAAATTCACAGGAAGGGATTGTTGCCACATGCTCCAACCTGGAGGAATTTCATGTATTCACAGAATCGGATTGTTGCTACATGCTCCATTCTTGGTGAATTAAGTGAGGGAGTATCCAACACTTATAAATGGCTTTATCTTTTACAAGATGTCAGCGCATGATTTTTCCGGTTTTTTACAAATTTAACCTTAAACGAAAATCCACCATCAACACCAGGGTTCTCAGTTGGAGAGTTGGTGAAAGAATGATGATTATGTGTCGGTTTCATCATTTATTGAAATATTGCTGGGTTCAGCATTAGACAAAACCTAAGTATGAAAGATGGGGGACCAACCAAGAGAGCATGAGACCGGCTCTTGGTGGTCACGGGACCAATTGTTGGTCGTTTGAGCAATCCCCAGGTTGGTTGGAGAGAGTTTGGGCCCAATATGAGCAATTGAGCAAATTAGGTCAGAATTATGAAAACATGTGGGACCGGCTTTGTGAAAGCCCTAGGAACGACTCTGGTCGGTCATTAAGGCATGCTCGTGTTACCATAGTGTCCGTGTCTCCGTACTGAGAGTTTCAGTATTTTTTGATGTGCGTTCGAGCAACATTGTGAATTTTCAGAAGAGTTTATCTTGACTGAAATTCTTGATTTTTGTTGGAATGAGCATGTATGCTCAATTGATCAGTATTTTGTAAATATTAAAATAAGAATATTTTAACATTCAAAATTGCCGTGAGAGGCTAGCCAGTCATGCGACCATGTTGGCTTTTGAATTTTCATGATTTTAGCAAAATTTGAGAAATTATGAAGAAATCATGATTTTTGCTCAAACCAAGGAGTTTCATGAATTTGAGGAAAATAATAATTATAAAAGACTAGGGATCGCAGGGTGTGGGACCGGCCATGGCTAGGGCATGGCCGGCCGGCTATGTTGCCCGGTCCCGCACTCCTTTCCCTATTTTATAATATTATTTTTCATGAATCCGTGATGTTATGTAGAATCCATGAGTTTTTGTTGAAACGGAGGAGTTTCATGAATTTAGGGAATAATAATTATAAAAAGCTAGGGATTGTGAGGTGTGGGACCGGCCACGGCTTGGGCATGGCCGGCCGGCTATGTTGCCCGGTCCCGCACTCCTTTCCCTATTTTATAATATTATTTTTCATGAATCCATGAAGTTATGGAGACTTCATGAATTTTGCAAAAATAAGGAAAGTTGCTAAAATCTAGGAGTTTTTCATGAGTTCATGAAAATAACAAAATATGGCAAAATAATGGAAGAAGCATGGGGACCGGCCACGGCTAGGGCATGGCCGGCCGGCCGGTGGGCCCGGCCCCTGGGCGCTCCTTATTATTTTATTAATATTTGTTGTTTTCTCCTGTTTTGCGTAGGATTCCTCATCTGTCCATATTTTTGGATGCTCGTTCGTGCATCCGGGTGCTCAGTCGTGCATCATTGTCGGGTACACTTGCACCATTTTTGTGGGGCTTACTCAGTGATGATCCAGATGCCCGGTTATTGAGTATTTATTGCTAATCCATGAAATTCAGTGTAGAATAATTCATGAAATTGAACAATAAGAATGAGTAGTTATTTATTATCAATTCATAGGATCAACTGTGGATTCGACCATGAATTCAGAATAATAAAACAGGCATTACCATTCCATGGGATCGTGGATTCGACCATAAAATCGGAGTAATAAAGTTATCTATTACCATTCCATAGGATTTATGAAATCGGAGTAATGAGATAATACGGTTGTTTATTGTCATTCTATGAGATCAAGTCGTGGATTCAATCATAGAATCGGAACAATTGTTATTGCCATTCCATGGGATCAGGCCGTGGATTTGACCATGGAATAGGAGCAATTGTTATTGCCATTCCATGGGATCAGGCCGTGGATTCGACCATGGAATAGGAGCAATAATAGATCATTCTGGGAATTCAGTGGTGAATGTCACGACAGAATTAATCTATGTGCATAGTCAGGAGACGGCTAATATCCCGAAGGCGTTCTCAAATCTTACGAGAACGCCCGAGTCTATACACGTCGCCCTACATTGTCCAGTGAGTGTCACTGTCCTGAAGGCGCTGTTGCTCTCAATCTTACGGAGAACCGCCCAATCGTTCTTCTATGTAGAGGGGGGTCTCTCTCATGTAGTCAGGGAATAGTGAGTATCACCAACGTCCTGAAGGCGTTAAGCCCTCTCAACAAACAATTATGTAGGAGGACCGCCCAATTCTATTATTCTACATAAAGGGCACAATGAAATGCCAGGGATCGAACGCTCAACTAGTGGAGGCTTTTCGAAAGACATGTTCATCATGGCTTCGTAAAATATGAATCGTCACATGCCTGAAGTCGTATCAGAAACATGCAGTATCATGATTTTACGGTTTTGACCTTTGTTGAAAATCCACCATCAACATTAAGTCCCCTGCTTAGTGAGGAACAGTCATGTTCCGCAGTAAGCATTAGATGGTGATTTTCAGTCGATGAGATCGCTGTTGAACTCAGTCTACAAAGGTAGTTTCAGAATCCTCGATTTGCTCAAATGGTGTCATGTACGAGAAAATGTTCAGGTGAGGACCCTGATAGCGTGATAGAGTGCGATTCCGTGAGCATGGAGGAATGGAGCATCGCTGATTTGGTCAGTCAAAAGTCCAGTTATGGTTGATTTAGGATTTGCGGGCCTGAGCCCAAAAAGGAAACCCGTGTTTTATTAGGTTTTGGAAATAAAATTAATATAAAAGGGTGACGCCCTAATATTTTTGTTTTGATTGACCAAGCATCTTCATCCCTTCACCACCTTCACGTGAGCAGCAGCAGGAGAGGAAGGAAATTCGCCGGACATCACCCGTTGCCGATCACCGTCCGACGGAATTCCGGTCGGCGCCGACCAGGTAAGTCCGTGCGACCCCCTTTTTTTTTTTTTTTGCTGTGTGTTTTATGATTTTATGAATTGTTCATAAAACAAAAATCCCATAGTTGTGTGTATATGTAGGATTTATGAAGAATTTGTTTTTAGAGAACGTATGAATGCCCGTTTTTCTCGTTAGTTTAGGAAACGAACAAAAATTCCTAATATGGAAGAGATACATAAAAATTTTCATAGACATGGTATAGTTGCAGTAGTAAAAGTTTTGTTTATAGGTTTCATGAAAACCCAAGTTTGTTTTCAAAGCATGGACTTTGCAAATACTTTTAAGAACGTAGGATTGTTCGTAATAAAAGTAGTGAATAATAATCCTTAGAGTTAAAGGAAATTTTGAAAAGACCTGGTGTTCATGATAAAGTTTATTTGTAAACTTTCAAAATTTTGTTTGGAACATGTGGACTTTTACAAAAATAGAAAAGACTCTCGTTTCATAAACGAATGCTCGATTGAGCAAAAAAAAATTTTTTTTTTTTTTTTTTTTGTATATTTACGTGAGTTATTAATTCACGATTTTTTTTTAAAAAAAAGGTGTGTGACTTATTCACGCTTTATTAAATATAAATCAAGTTTTGATTTATGTAAAATTGTTGAAAGCAAACAATTTATGAGTTGATGAATTCGTAGTGTATGTACACGTAAAAATCAGTGAATGTTCACATGGAAAGTTATGTGAATTATTCATAGTTTCATGAAAAGCCAATGTTGACTTTAAATAATAAGTTTTTTGCTCGGCTTTGCAGATTTGAAAGAACGAACAAGTTTTTTGAGGTTTTACGCTGTTATCACTAAGTTCGTGAAATCGTAAACAGGTAAGAGTTAAGGATTACCATTTTTGCAGACGCTGATTGTGAGCATCGTGATTGTTTGATTGCTTTAATTACATTGTACTGATGAAACTCGTGTGGAATGTTGCAGCTATTTGGCAGAGATGACTCGATTCCGTAATGATGGTGAAAGTGACGTTTCCAGATACACTTCTGGAGATGATGTTTCCACAGATGCATCTTCTAGAGATGATGATTGCTCCAGGGATGGCAATTCTAGAACTTCTCAGGGAAAGGAGGAGATTCCCAAACCCAAGAACATTCTAAGTACTGAAGACATGTTCTTTGAATATTTGTATAGGCCATAAAAAAGCCCTTTAGGTTCTTCGTTTCGGTCGCTCATAAATCCCTGGACTACTGCTCAGAATAAGTTGGTGTCTCCTTCAGCAATAATTCGGTTCTGTTTAGAAGGGAAACATTATTAGGCTTCTCATGTGGAACTCAAACTTTCTCGAAAGCCGCTGATGCATTTTTCTTGATGGGCAAGGCATATGCTAGGCCACAGCCATGTGAGGGCCTTGCTGGATAGTGCACAAGTGATGCGTGCCATTCAAGCTGCTGGAGATTTGATCATTAATCATGATATAACAGGTATCGTGGCTTTGCTTGCTCGTTGGTGTATTCCTACTCATACCTTCATATGCAGATGGGGAGAGTTCACAATTACTTTAGAAGACGTAGTCGCTTTGTTGCATCTTCCAGTCACCAGAAATTTCCCTAGAGAACTCTTAACAGAGGAGAAGCTGATATCTCGTACTTTGGAAACTAAAATGCACGAGTTCAATGAGTCTCCCAAATTTTTCTATGCTCAGTGGTTGAGATACTGGTGGCCGAGAGATAGAATTCCTGAAGAACCTGTTGATGGTACCCTATCCATTGCCGCTTTCATGTGCTTGTGGCTTTCCAGAGATGTTCTTGAGGATAGCGGACATTTATTGAAGCCGTTGGTGATACCTTTTGCTATTAGGATGGCTAAAGGTGAGAAACTTCCAATTGGCAGCTTGTTTTTAGGTTCACTGTTTGCCAACTTGGACTCTTTGGTTATTGACTCCAGTGTTTCTAACGGTTTCATGAAAATTGAGACATATGCTAATACCATGTTCCTCCAAGCTTTGATGTGGGAGCATCTTGAAAATTATGCTCCGATTCCTCGTAGAGTTTTGCAAGGGCCTAATGTCGACACTCGCCATGCTTTCCTTGAGAAAGACAACGCCAGATCATAAGGTGGTCTACAAAGCAGCCGCAATACAAGATATGCATTACTGATATTCTGGATATTGAATCCAAGTTCAATTTTCGCCCTTGGGTGTCGGTCCCTGATCTCTTCTCACAATTGATCACCTTCAACACTGCTGAAGAAAATATCACATTGAAGACTGATGTTGATTTGAATGATGGAGAGAGATCCTTTATATTAAGTTGCACTCCTGGCCACCTAGTATCAGTAATGCATGGAGAATTCAGAGTAGAGGAATACAATATTGATAGGGCAACTCGGAAAATGGGCGTCGACCAATGTATCCCAGATCACCGAATGAACAAACCATCGGTTAAGTATTTGAAGTCTAATTTGGACTGCACTCACGTGGAGGGGAATGAGTATTTATCCCCATGCTCTGATCGTGCTAGTTTCGTGACTCCGAGTTACATAGACTTCTGGCGTCAACAAATTGAGTGTTTGTATGCTTTCGTGATGGATGTTAAGTCCCCAGTGCAAGATTTTCCTTCCCTTGACTCCATTAATGCTCGACCAAGACTAAAGTACCTTTCTCGTGGTGACAAGAGGAAGACATCTTCGGAATGTGCACAGGTAGGCCTCTTTTCTTCACGATTGGTGAGAGTAAGATAGACGTACTTTTAATCATTCGTTGATTTTGTGTAGGATGGTCGTGCTGTGAGGCCTTGAATATGTGTAAACTTCTTAGACCTTCAAGAAAGTCCCCAGGGTGGAGAAGGAAGGAGTAAAACAGCTCATAGAATGATACCGAATAAAGTGCAGTCCCCTGCCGCTTCTTTGGTGAGTTGTTAGCATTTCTCTTATTGTTGCGGCTTTCTTGTCCATATAATCAGGATCTTAGAAAAGTATTACTAATTTGTTTCAGAATTTTGCTCCATCGGTTATTGACGGTCTTCATCTTTCCTCTATACGAACAACTCAGGAATCCAGCGTTGATGGAGAGGTTGATGTGAATATCCTTTCGTGTAAGTGATTTCGGAATTTCCTTGAATGAAATAAGGATGATTATTATTGATAATTCCAGGAGGAAATTTTTGTGGAAAGCCAGCATGGTCATGCTATTCATTTGTCTTCGAATAGTAGTGAGAAAGAGAGTCCTCAAGAATCGTGACTGAATGAAGATAGTGGTACTTGCAATGTTGATGCCGACCCTGTTAACCCCTCAAATGAGTTGGAGACTCCTCAAGTAAGTATCTACTTTGCATTATCTTCATAGAAGTATAATGTTGTTGACTTGTCGATGAATGCATGAGGATCCCGACAAATATATGAGAAATTTGACGAAATACGTCATCAGAAAAAATCCAGACCTCAGTTTTTTAGTAAAAATGTTATAGAATCTTCATTCGACATCGTATTTTCGAGATCTACCCATGTATCTTTAATCCCAGGAAATTTTCAAGCTTTACCAATGAAGCTTTTTAAGTTTTGAGCACTTTTAGGGGACGAAATTAACGAAACAGTGAACTTCCAGGAGACCTCCAGAAAATTTTCAGTCAGTATGAGGTCCAATGTTTTGGCCACAACTCCCTGCTCGTTCATCCGATTGCTATGAAATTTTTATATGTTGTAGATGACATCCATACGAAGAGAATGATATATTACTAAACCTTAGATTCCTTACCAATTGCTCCCAGTTTGTCATCTTATACAGAGTAGTATAAAATTTTCCTAACGGACTTATTGAAAAACGTGTCTTATGACTTTTATGCTATTTGCTGATGTCTTGGACGCATAGTAGAGAACTTAGATAATGTTAGTTCACTTACATGCTGGACTTTATGATTGTGTTGAGTTCCCATGCTTGGAATGCTGTAATCCCATGTAATTTTCTTATTAGGTGCCAAATGCCGAAGCTGAGAATAATGAGACCAATAATGATGATTCGAGCAATCCCGACGCTGTTGATAGTGAGACAACCATCTCTGCACTTCAAGGATATGAGATGGTTATTGCTGATATTGTTGAGGCGATTGAAACACCAACGGTGATTGCTCCAGGAACAGAAGAAGTTGTGCCGAAAGTAGACAATATTGTCCCAAAAGAAGCTGCGCCTATGATTGTTGAAGTTGCTCCTGAGATTGAGAACCATATAATAGTGCATGAATACTCTACTGCAGGGATTGTTTGTGAGCCTTCATTTGGTGCTTCACTCCCGTATCATGTATTTTTTGGTGGAATCAGCGTCCCCACAGGGTATGCCAGCATGTATGAGAAGTTGTGGAAGATGTATCGTCGTTACAAAAGATCCTGAACGTAGTTACTTCTTGACCATGCAATTAGGAAACATATTGCGTGTTATAGATGATATCCGTACCAGGCCCAGAAGTATTGTTACTCCAGATGTACTCTTTGATTGGGAGTACAACTTGGAGAATTCTGAGAGACTTGGCTTTAACCTGAAGTGGCTTCGTCAGAAGATCAACACCATCAAGGATGCAGTAGTGAAGAATATACCTTTTACCGGTGATGTTGTGGTGGAGAAAATGGCTAATATTGCTGAGTTGACTCAAAAGCTGGAGTTAGAGAAAGCGGCTTTGCAAGTCTTTGAGAAGCAGAAATCGTGCTTTGATGACTTTCTTTAGTTTTCTTTCCATAATCTCTTGAACATTGAACTTCTGAGAGATGTGATATTTTGATTTTGAATTTCTGGATTGGTTTTGAATTTTGATAGGTTTTGAGTTTTTTGAGTGACTGAGGATTTTCTTTTGGATTTCGGATTTGATAGAGATTCTTCTTAAATAAAGAACTTTGATAAATTGCTGAATTCAAATACTGGATGCAAGTATTGCAAACGTTTTGGAGGAATTGAAATTACAGGTAAAAGAAAATCCTAAGATGCAAACGTCAGATGTTTTGAGCGTTTGTCTTGGATATAAAACACCCAATGTTGAATGCTTCATACGTCGAAGATCTTGAGCCAATTCTCGTGAATTACTGGTATACTTGTCTTGCCTTTGATGTCAACCAATTTGTAGTATCCTCCAGCAACTGACTTAGCAATCATAAAAGGTCATTCCCAGTTAGAACTCTTCGTGGAATGCAAATTGCGTCTGGTTGCCTTCAGAACCAAATCTCCTTCATGAAATTTGTTAGGCTTGGTTGCTCGTGCCTTGAATATCTTCTGTTGGTTCAGAATTCCTCGCATAGTGGGATTCCATGTTGGTGGAGCTTTCCAATTCTGCGGCACATGTGGACACTCGTGCAAGGGAGAATATTTAATATACTGATTGTGAAACTCGGTCATTATTCTATCAATGACCGTGTTAGTGAGATACTGAATTTCGAGAGGTTCGGCATCTAGCCACTTAGTGAAGTATTGCTGAGGTGAGACTAACCACTCATAACGTTTAGTGACAGCTGAGTCATGAGTAAGATCAAGTCCCGTGACCAGAGTTGCATATTTGGAAATTGGTAATATAGATGCATGAGGGGAAATGAGACTTGCCTGCGTGCGGAACCTTTTGACAAATTCATGTGCGCTTTCTTCAGGTTTCTGTGTGAGTTCCATCAAGGCTTCGACTCTCCTCAAATGCTTAAATGGTGGAGTGTCTTCCACTTCTTCTAAACTGGAGCTTTCCTCTGAGTCGGAGCTTTCTTTGACAGAGAAATGTGCAATTGAAGATGTTGCAGTGACCTTTTCGATCATGAATCCATGCTCGCCCAAGAACCATGTCATATCCTGGATCTTCTCTAATTATGAAAAACTTGGTTTCAGTCCAAGTCGAGTCAGTTTTCACTTTGAGAATGATGTAATCGTAAGCATCTCTGGGGATTCCTTCATGGTATCTGACTGAGATAGGAGCGTGCGTTGCTTCTTGTCGAGTGATGCCAACAGCCCTAAGAGTCTTTAGAGGGATGATGTTAACAACAGTGCCAACATCGACCAGTGCTCGCTTGAACTGATTTCCTTTGAGATGGACCGTAGTGAGAAGTCCCCAGTCATACATCTCCTTGTCTGTTACTGGAGGCTCAGGGCGTATCTCCTGAATGTCTAATCGTTTCCCAGATAAAATGTGGTTTAATGCAGCAAACATGTCTTTTCTTCGAGCTTTTGATAAGTACAGTAACTCACAGACATGCTCAATTAGGGATTGAACCGCTTCTTTGACCGACTGCTCAGAGATTGTGAATGTCCTGATTGGGAGAGGGTCTTTGTGCAGTCCTTCAGTTCTCAGTTCCCCTAAGTCAGCCTTTTCTTTGAATATACGCTTTAGGATTCTGCAATCACTTGTCGGATGACTGACATACCTATGGAAATGGCAGTAGCGTGCATTTTCCATCTGTTCCCCAGTCGGTTCCTTTTTGACAGGAGGCAATTTGATTGCACCGTCTTGGATCCAAACCTCCAATAGTTCGATCACTTCTTCAATAGAAAATGGGAAGTCAGGTGCATCTTGATCGTTCTATTGATGTTGAGTAGGCGGTTGTGCATTCCTGGCTTGACCATCTTTCCTTGGCGCTTTTGAGGGATTGGACGCTGGAGGAGCATTCTTACGTGGATGTGCTTCAGCTTTTCTTTTGCTCCCTTCAGCAACATTCATGGAGGTTTCGACACTGTACTGCTTGTTGATTAGACGCCTGGCATTGCTGCTCCGAGTGTCTTTCGATTCCTCTACTTTGACAGTTTTCGTTCTTTCTAGCAAGGCATGAGTGGTAGTTGTTGATCGCTTGGCCGCTTCATGAAGTTCTGAGAAGGTCTGAAAACGAAGATTTTCCAGCAAAGCTCTGTAGACTGGGATCATCCCATTGATGCACAAATCTACTAGTTGTTGTTCAGTGACATTTGGATTGTGACAATCCGGAGCCTGGAGTCTGAACCTCTTTACGTAGTCGTTCGGATGTTCATTATTCTTCTGAGACATCCCTCCCAAGTCAGAGAGAGTAACTTGCTCAAAGACAAAGAAGTATTTCCTGTAGAAAGCGTTAATCATTTCTCCCCAATTGGCTATGCTCCCTGGTGCGATGTTGTTGTACCAAGTGTAGGCTCGGCCAGTCAGAGATTTCGAGAACTCCTTCAAACGCACAACATGGTTATGTTCATGCCCTCTCAATGCTTCCAAGAATCGAGAGACGTGTTCTCGAGCATTCGTTCCGTTGTAGAGTGTGAACGTTGGAGAAGTGTAACTCTTTGGAAGAGGGATTCTTTACGTATCAGCAGGATATGGAGGCTGATGACGATGGACTGATGGTGCATGTCCCTTTCCCCGGCTCTCCATAAAACGTTCCAGATCTTCACGAGTGATGAAACTAGCGAGTTCGGGTTACTGCGGCTTTGCGGGTTTCGTCATCGTCAGGGACATGAATAACTTCTGGATCCAGATCTAGAGATGTTTCCTTGTCTTTTCCTTTCTCCCGAGTTTTGTCTGACATCTTATCAGTAAGAGTTTTGAGATGGTTACATAATTCCTTCTGAGTAGCAGCCATATCAGTTTGATTTTTAGCGAGCACTTCCTGAATCTTCATGAGATCAGCGATGGTGGGTGGATTTTCTCTAAGTTCCTCAGGATGTCGACCAAAGAGAGGATGATTTTCGACATTAGTGTGAGTAGGAGTAGCGTCACCACCATTGGATTTGGAAGGAAGCGAAGAGAACTCCAACTGCCGTTATCGTTTAGTTGCGGATGGTACCACCGTTGTTGCTAGTGCTAGCATTGTTTGGGTTAGGATTGGTAGTTTGGTTGTGTGATTGATGCCAATGACAACCAATGACCTAAGATCAACCATTTTGTGAAAATGAGAGATTGCAACCGAGAGATTAATCTCCCACTTTGTGGTCGCCAATAAGGATGGATTATGAACTGTGGATGGGGAAAAACGGTTATTTGGTTTTTGGGAAAATGAAGAGTCGGCGTGTTGTCGAGACTCCTCGAGATATACCGAAATCCCGCAAAAAATTCTGCTCAACCTCACACAAAAGGAAAAGGATTCTAATCCTTGAAGATCTTGAAGTTTTCTATAACTTCTACACACCTCTCTACACACACATCACTTGTGTTTTTGCTTGCTTTTCTAAGATTTTTCTTTTAATTACTTGTGTGAATTTGAAAATTCTTCTTTTAATTATTATTATTTGTGTGAATTTCAAAAACATGGGATTGTGAATTCTTAGATTCGAGAAATCAATAGGAGTGATCTTAAAGACATTCATGATTGAGGACTCCTAGCCTAAACCAAGACAATGGCCGTTCTAGAGTCAATTCGGCCGCAAAGAGGGAGATGGGTTGATCTGTAGGAGGGAAACTGAGAATTGTGTGGGATCAGTGATGATCAAGGATTGTGGGTGTGTTGAAGGTTTTTGCAATAATTGGTGAACTGTGGAGCTGAGTTCTGTGAATAAGTTTGTATCGAGTTGTTGACGAATAATGATGATACTGATGATGATATTGTCCTCGATTTAGACTTATTTATATTACAAGAATGATGAACCACTGATCCCTGTAAGTGTGACGGTTTCTTGAGTGAAAGAGTGGGAAAGTGGGAGATCGTGGTAAAGTCAGTTCCATGTCGTGTGGAGACTTGACTGATCGTGCACCCACTACTTTGCTAACTCCTTAAACTGTTGACACAACTTACGCACATTTCTCGTCGTGGATGAATCCACGTGCTGTAGGCCGCCAGACCAAAACCCTAGTTGTTATCCCCCAATTTGACGTGATTGATGTCTCACGAATCGTGGAGTCTGCATGACAGACGTGTATTTAGTTTGTCAGTTGTTGACTGATTAGGCAATAAGCCTAGGTTTTGTTGAATCGAACATGTTTAGCAAATACTCAGCGATTCATGAATGTTAATGTTGTTTGTCTGAGCATATTATAAATTCAACGAGTTGTTGAATATTGATGAGTTACTGAATATATGTGGATTATTCAAGCAACTGAGCAAGTATTGCTCGATTCGACGAAATACCGATAAATTACTGAATATTGATAGTTTGGATCAATATTCGAGCAACTGACCAAGTGTTGCTCAATTCGACGAAGTACTGAATATTGAGAATTTGACGTGCAATTGAGCAAGTATTGCCCAATTCGAAAAATTAACGAATGTTGATAATTTGACGTGCAATTGAGCAAGTGTTGCTCAATTCGACAAATTAACGAATATTGATAATTTGACGTGCAATTGAGCAAGTGTTGCTCAATTCGACAAATTACTAACAATTTATTAAATATTGATAGCTGAATCAATATTTGAGCGACTGAGCCAAGTTGCTCAATTCGACGAAATATTTATTGGTGACGCAACCCAATAAAATATAAAAATATTGGTAGATTACCAGATATTATAATTAATCCCCGTGGATCAACATAAATTCATTTGGTGTTTGAACTTGCTCAGAGTAATGATTTGTTGAGCGTTTGTTCGAAAACCCTAATTTTTGATGAATTGCTCATTAGTCGACGAATTGCTGAAAATAGGTCATGAGCAAAGGACGGACCGATCACATGAGCCCATGGACGTCCATGTGATGCCCAATTTCTCGAGTGAGCGTGCACCAGGGTTCTCAGTTGGAGAGTTGGTGAAAGAATGATGATTATGTGCCGGTTTCATCATTTATTAAAATATTGTTGGGTTCAGCATTAGACAAAACCTAAGTATGAAAGATGAGGGACCGACTCTTGGTGGTCACGGGACCAATTGTTGGTCGTTTGAGCAATCCCCAGGTTGGTTGGAGAGAGTTTGGGCCCAATATGAGCAATTGAGCAAATTAGGTCAGAATTATGAAAACATGTGGGACCGGCTTTGTGAAAGCCTTAGGAATGACTCTGGTCGGTCATTAAGGCATGGTCCTATTACCATGGTGTCTGTGTCTCCGTACTGAGAGTTCCAGTATTTTCTGATGTGCGTTCGAGCAACGTTGTGAATTTTCAGAAGAGTTTATCTTGACTGAAATTCTTGATTTTTGTCTGAGAGTTCCAGTATTTTCTGATGTGGGACCGGATGGCTATGTTGCCCGGTCCTGCACTCCTTTCCCTATTTTATAATATTATTTTTCATGAATCCGTGATGTTATGGAGAATCCATGAGTTTTTGTTGAAACGGAGGAGTTTCATGAATTTAGAGAATAATAATTATAAAAATCCAGGGATTGTGAGGTGTGGGACCATCCACGGCTTGGGCATGGCCGGCCAGCTATGTTGCCCGGTCCCGCACTCCTTTCCCTATTTTATAATATTATTTTTCATGAATCCATGAAGTTATGGAGAATTCATGAATTTTGCAAAAACAAGAAAAGTTGCTAAAATCAAGGAGTTTTTCATGAGTTCATGAAAATAACAAAATATGCCAAAATAATGGAAGAAGCATGGGGGGCCAGAAGCCACGGCTAGGGCATGGCCGGCCGGTGGGCCGACCCCACAGGCGCTCCTTATTATTTTATTAATATTTGTTATTTTCTCCTGTTTTGCGTAGGATTCCTCATCTGTCCATATTTTTGGATGCTCGTTCGTGCATCTGGGTGCTCAGTCGTGCATCATTGTCGAGTACACTTGCACCATTTTTGTGGGTCTTACTCAGTGATGATCCAGATGCCCGGTTATTGAGTATTTATTGCTAATCCATGAAATTCAGTGTAGAATAATTCATGAAA
Source organism: Papaver armeniacum (assembly GCA_023531295.1). NCBI lineage: Eukaryota > Viridiplantae > Streptophyta > Magnoliopsida > Ranunculales > Papaveraceae > Papaver > Papaver armeniacum. Next base: position 968,123 of record JAJJWW010000762.1, on the reverse strand, counting down.
TTGAACAATAAGAATGAGTAGTTATTTATTATCAATTCATAGGATCAGCTGTGGATTCGACCATGAATTCGGAATAATACAACAGGCATTACCATTCCATGGGATCGTGGATTCGACCATAAAATCGGAGTAATAAGGTTATCTATTACCATTCCATAGGATTTATGAAATCGGAGTAATGAGATAATACGGTTGTTTATTGCCATTCTATGAGATCAAGCCGTGGATTCGATCATAGAATCGGAACAATTATTATTGCCATTCCATGGGATCAGGCCGTGGATTCGACCATGGAATATGAACAATTGTTATTGCCATTCCATGGGATCGGGTCGTGAATTAGACCATGGAATAGAAGCAATAATAGATAATTCTGGGAATTCAGTGGTGAATGTCACGGCAGAATTAATTTATGTGCATAGTCAGGAGACGATTAATATCCCGAAGGCGTTCTCAAATCTTACGAGAACGCCCGAGTCTATACACGTCGCCCTACATAGTCAGGATCAGTGAGTGTCACTGTCCTGAAGGTGCTATTGCTCTCAATCTTACGGAGAACCGCCCAATCGTTCTTCTATGTAGAGGGGGGTCGCTCTCATGTAGTCAGGGAACAGTAAGTATCACCGACGTCCTGAAGGCATTAAGCCCTATCAACAAACAATTATGTAGGAGGACCGCCCAATTCTATTATTCTACATAGAGGGCACAATGAAACGCCAGGGATCGAACGCTCAGCTAGTGGAGGCTTTTCGAAAGACATGTTCATCATGGCTTCGTAAAATATGAATCGTCACATGCCTGAAGCCGTATCAGAAACATGCAGTATCATGATTTTATGGTTTTGACCTTTGTTAAAAATCCACCATCAACACAACTAAACTTGACAAACAAGCTTGAGATAGCAACAATTGCGAATTTGACCGAGCACTGCTCTAACACTTATCAAATTGAACCACTGCAGACTGAATAGCTTTAGGACTTGTTGTACGGAGGGTAAAATATAACCTAGAGACCGCTGTGCAGTTACGTAAAAGTAGTAACTCACTTTGAAGATCTTCCAGTTCCTGAATTTTACCCATTAGTTGCACTGCTTTGTCTACCCTTGTCAACACCATGTTGCTGCAAAACTCCTTATTCAAACTGACCGGTCCGCCAAGGAGTTTAACTCCATCCACTGGATTACCAACATTGGGAGGGAAAAAATCATCATTATCTCTTCTTGGATCATAAGATGGCCAGAAAATCTCCGCCTTCGAGATATTCAAATGTAAACCGTAACCAGGGCCTTCCTCTTGTATAATCTTCAAGGCTTTAGATACTTCCATAGTATCTCCTACTATGGTACCATAGTCTAGGTACCAAGCATGGAGATCTAAAGTACACTGAGTTGCAATCTTTTCGACAAGAGGATGGAAAGCTAATGCAAAAAGGAGGGGACCAAGAGGGTCACCCTGCTGAAAAAAATAAATACAATTATTATTATTGAAATAGTTACATATTACAATATTTAAGGTTAAATTTTGTCATTTCAATATAATAACGAGGTTAAAATATAGAATCAATTAGTTAAAACTAAGTGGGTCCACTGCTCATGCTTTTACTGCTTTTAAAAGCTATTCCCGGGTAGCTTTTAAAAGTTGACCTAAAATAGAAGTGTTTTTGGAGAAAAGCACTTCGTAAAATGGTTACCAAACACGTTTAAACTAGAAAGTTTGTTACAAATTGATTACAAAGTACCTTTGTAAGAAAAAAAGTAATCCCAAACAAGGCTTTACTGTAAATATCAGGCTATAAACAAAAAATCTGAACGTACCACCCCAAAAACAACCTAAAAACCGTGTCCTCTCACATTATTAATATGGTGGGGCACAAAATTGAGACCCCTGCTAAATTCCAGGAGTGTGGATCCCGCCTCATGTGAGAGGTAGTTTTTTGCCTTGTCTGTTGAGGCGGTACGCCTAAAAGACTAGGGATATAAATAGCCTTGTGGACGTACGTAATGAAAATTTACTTCCAAGTTCCAACCCCACTTTCTCCAAAGTTCCACCTATTTGTCACCCACACTTCTCCTATTTGCCACCCTCATTAGATTTTCTAAAGTAATTCTACTTTTCAATTTTGTTTTTCCTATTTACCACCTATAAAAGTCAATTTAAATTTGACCATAACTATCACCTCTCTTATATGTCTTCTTCTCTCTTAACATCTGTTTTGATTAGAAAACCATCAAACCTAGGTCAGAATCATGTTTGATTAGTATATCATTATGTTTAAATCCACTTTTTCTTTAGGTTTTATCATTTAGTTCGTCGACAAAAAACAATTTAATCGACAAATCATCTGTATACTATTATTATGGATGATTATACAATTGAGAAAAATATCTAAACTTGAGATGACTCAAACATCTAATAAGGTTATGTTAATTTTACTAAAAACACATTTAGAAGTATATAAATGATCAGCGTTGGTTGGCTGATTAGTTGTTTTTTTCTCTTTCACTGAACTGGTCACTGGGTACTGGACGACCAGATAGTTTTCTAGTCGAGCATACCTGGTCGACTTTGTAAAGCACTAGTCGGTCGTACATGTACGAATTTTATTATTAAGTTCACGACTATGAACTAAGTCGAGTATTAGTCATCTCTCTGTGGATGGCTACACATGTTTCTGACGAATATTTTAATAACAATCAAAAAGACTAGTTCCTTCACTGAAATTTAACTTTTTACATCAATCAAACTAGTTCTTAATTAGTGATGAAAGGCACAAAGAACAAATTCCTAAAGACTAGTTATTAGTTAAAGTGGATTCAAAATGAGTTAAGTGAGTCTATCCTTAATATCACATTTAAAAGACAAAAGACAAAATTAAAAGACATATTGAAGAAGACAACCGACAGATGATTATTAATGGAGTATATTGAGATTAAAAGTTCAAAAAAAAAAAAAAAAAACATTTCATAAAAATCACCAACTTCCATTAATACCTAATTTTTTTTCCTTGATAATTTTGCCATTCATATATGTTACTTAGGGTTTTCTAGGTTTAGTTATTTCAATGGTTTTGTCATTGGGTGTAAGTAAGAAGTCAAAAGTGGTATTTAGGATATTTGAAAAACTATATGGGTGGTAAATATGATAAGTGAGGGTGGTAGTTTATGAGGGTGGTAACTAGGAGAAGTGCGGGTGGCAAATAGGTGGAACCTTCTCTAATCATGTGTACGAACTAGTCATCGGACCAACTTATGTAGGTAGTTTTATCAAACAATCATAAAAGGTATTGGATTGATCTTTTTTGTTTGTTTGAAGAAACCTAAATTTTATTGAAACATCAAAGTACCACCAAGATTACAAACCAACATACTACAACAACAAAGAAAACAACCCAAGCAAGCTTACAAACCAAACAATCTACAAGAACATACACAACAGCCCAATACTAAAATTCCTAATCATCCAAATGCATATCACATTTGTATTGTAGAAGTATAGGGACTATGACCTTAGGAAAATTATAGACCCATTGATCATTGCAATGATGAACTCGAGCATATTTTGCTAAGGCATCATCAACCTTATTGCATCTTTTAGGATGATATTGAACCTGCACAAGAGCTAACTGATAGGTGTAGAATACACCGTATTTAATATCTAGTATTTATGCTTTCTTTGCGAATTTTCGTGTGAATTATGTATCTTATGTGTGCTTTTGAGTTTATTAGGTGTTTTGGAGTCATCGGAGCAAAAGGAAGTGGAACTCGCTCAAATCCAAGATTTCTTCTCATCATCTCAAAGAGCACGAAAAGACAAAGACAATGGCGAAAGAACGGAGTCATTCGGAGCTCGTACGAAGAAGTTATGGGCAAAAGAAGAACTTCGGAATGGTAAACCTAATCATTTCATCGGCTAATACTAATGGGAGCCCATCCACATGTTAAGGGGTAACCAGCTGAGTGATACACTAAGGACAGATCACACATATGGTTAAGGGATACCTCCTCTTTTATAACTATAGAACTAGGTCGAATGAAAATTCCTTACACCCAAACCAGCTATTCCAATTATTGCCGCCGAAAGCTCAGTCAATTGGGTTCTCGTCGAGATTCGAGTTAAGACAAGTATACCAAGGCAAGAAATACACGAGCAAGATCTTGAGTGGTTCGAGTGAGCTTAAAGCAGAGAAGACGCTGCTGCCATCGATTTGCAGCCATGAACGGAGAAGAGTAAATGGGTTTTGTGGTTCGAATGGTTGCAATCTGTAATGAAAGTATGATTGAATGCTGTAATATTAATGGGTTGTCTGTAAACTCAAATTTACAGGGAGGAATGATGCATAGGATCTGCTAAAATCACCACAGTAATCTCATCCCTTTTCACCACTATTAAACGCACAGCAAGTGCTCGAGAGATTACTCAAGTGACCAGACACTCTTGCTACAACAACAGCTAGCCAGGAGTGTGATAAGGGTGTACAGTTCTAGAATGAATTGAATGGCACAGAGGCGATGCAACATCTAGGTTTGAAGCTGGTTATGGCAGTTTATGGGGCAGTGCAAGCATTGAACTGGTCCTTGTGGTGGCATTGCAGCTGTAATAAAGCTGAGATTGAAGAGATGGCTGGAGAATTCGAGTCCGAGGTACAGGCAGTAAGGAAGCTGGGAGCAGGTTTTCTGGATTGGTGGAATATGAACTAGAAGAAGCAGAAGCAACCTGAGTTTGAAATGCGGTGGAAAGAATTTCAGAGAGTCCATGACAATGATGAACTGTGTTGCTGTGTTCAAGTAAGATTGAATGGGTTCTGGTGCAATGGATTCAGTCACAGATAGTGCTGGTGATGCAAAGGCCGGAGATGATATATTAGGCCACAGGGGAGGAGGACGCTGTGGTGCAGACTTGACAGGATGAAGAGCAGTGAGCTGCAGGGAAGTGCAGGCATTGAGTTGCAGCTGTGAGTGTAACTGGATGGATATTCTGAGCTTGTGAAATGCAAGTGAACTGCAATTGCAGGTCAGGGGCTGGTGATTGGCCAGAGTTATAATGGCAGTTGTGGTCGATGAGAGGCAGGGAGATCTTTGGAGAATGTGGCAGGTTGGTGCATGAACTGAGCCAAGGATGGAAGTGGTCGATCGCTGGTGGCCTGAGCTAAGATGAGAGGCAGGCAATTGCAAGAGAACTGGTAGGATGCGAAGAATAGGGCCAGGGCTGCCATTGGGTGCTGCAGTGAATGTATGAATTGAGCTGATGGCTCAGGCAGTGTTGCAATGGTTGGCAGGTTGAACTGGCAAGGCATTTGCAGCTGAGTGATGTCTTTGTTGAACTGTTGAGAATTGCAGGTGGAGCTGGTGGTTATCTTTGTTGTATCTTGGGTGGCGTCGCAGGGGATCAATGAGATTGGAGGGCTGTGGCATAGTTGCGGTGGTGACAATGTTCTTTGCTGGTGGCTCAGGGCAAGAAGGTGGAACTAGTGACACTAGAGAAGAGATTCACAGAGCTGGTATGGCGGCGTTAGTTGAAGCAAGTCTCATTGTCTTGGCAGTCGCAGTCACCGGATGGATTTCGATGATGGAAGTCAAAAGCGGGCGGAGCGGAGAATGTATCAAATTCTGATGAGGTGGTGCTATGTTTTGACTCGGAAGGTTGAGCTGTAGTTGGTTATGCTAATGCACTGGGATATGCAAGTAGTGGTGTTATTCTGATTGTTTTGAACAAGAGTGCAGTTACAGTCTAAAACGGAGCGAAATTGGTGGCCATTAAGCATACTTCCTATTGTCGGATTTCGGAGCTTAGAGTGTCGATCGCAATATTTCAGTGAATCGCGAGGGGGGTATGAGTCGGATGCAAGAATCGACGGCCGGACATATGAGCTACGCATCACGCTTTTGGGTGCGTTTTTATAAGAGATAAAGAATTGGTTTGGATGATTTTTGTGAATGTTTGGAATGCAGAGAAGGGAAGATGAGTTGCTGGGAGTGCACACTTGCTGGTGACAGTTTCCGATGACAAAAGCGGCTGGAGACAAATTTTCCGGTGACGGATTCCGGCGCCGGTGGCCGGATTCCGGCGATGACGTCAGCAATTCCGGCGACGCTTTTTGGACCCAAAATTCCAGAGACATATTTTTCACTCCTGGGCTTGGTGGACGAATTGGAGACGGGTTTGGAGAAGACTTGACCTACTTTGGGTATCCTTTTGGGAGAGGCATATAAATAGAACTTTTTCTCTAAACCTAGATATATCTCCATTAGGGAGACTTCTACTTGTTGTCTAGGGTTTCACATGATAGGTTCTTCTAAACTTTCTATGATGATTTCCAAAACACAAGTAACTAAGTTTTTATTATTGGTTGAAGATGTAGTTGGATTTTGCAACCAAGTTATGATTTTTATGAATTAGTTTTCTCTCAATATTATCGTTCACTTTCTACGGGTTATAATAATTGCATGATTGATGGATTGCAATATGATTGAATGTTTGTTTAGTCGAGTCTAGAATTGATTGAACTCACATCCATATCTATAGCTATTTTAGGGTTTTCATCGAGCGATAACCTTGAATACGAGTAGCATGATATGATTAGGGTTTGTAGTGATACATCCTCGTAGTCATATGTAGAAATTGACCTTTGTTCGAATTGTTTGCGCAATGTATTTCAATTGCATTGATTAGCCTATTTCAAACTTAATGCTCCTAGGAATTGAACTTGATTAGCGCAAGGCGTTAGGTTATTCTTTAGGTAGATTTCACATAATGCAGCCCTAATGTGTGTGTTGATAACTTTGGAGATTACTGGAGTATTCTTGCAATAAGGTATTCTATGGCTTTTGATGATAGAGAGATTAAATACGAATTCTATTCATATATTCATAAACTTGTTTACAATTGAAGATGAAACCTTTATCCAATATTTTCACATCCTTGATTTACGTGATTTATTTCTTTTGTTTACTTTTTGTTTATTTTTATTTACACAATCAGAAATTCTTCCGGGTGTTTTATATAGGAAACCATAACAATTTGACAACCTAGACCTCTCTGTGGGATCGATCCTTTCTTGCCCTTGCTATATTTATATTTTGAGTAGTGAGAAAGTGTAATTTATTTTTGACGCTACGACAAATGATCAAATTTTGGCGCCGTTGCCGGGGAGGCAACGGTTGTTAATTGTTTTTTGGTTTCTTATTTTTGTTTTGTTTTTAGTCTTATTTTTGTTTTTCTTATTTTCTGGTTTTTAACCTTGGTTTGAGAATCGTATTTCAGGTACCTATTATGGACGGAGCATATTGGAGCAATCAATACGGCTTTCAACCTCAACAACATAACAATTATCACCCTTATGGGGAGTATAATCAAAACCAATCCTTTGGCTATGATCAATACTCCACGTACCCTATGAGTTATTCTCATACATATCAACCTTCTTATGGTGGTTATGTAAGTGAGCAACCACAAGGAGGGGAGAATAGTTGTTTTCCTTATAATTTTTCCTCTAATTTGGTAGATGAAATGCAACAATTTATGGCCAGCATGGAGTCAATTTGCGGACAACCAAGCGTGGAACCAATTTCATCGACCGAATGTGCTCATAGTATGTTTGGCCCAATTTCTGATCGTAGTTATGATCATCCACCAATTCAAAGGGAATATAATTGGCCTAACAATACTGAGGTAAGTAATTCTACTTTGTCTATGTCGAATGAGTTTTACCAACAAATGGAACACTATATTCAGAATTTGGATGGAACACTCCAAGAGCTTCAAAAAGGTGTTTCCACTTTAAGACAAGGCATTGATGAGTACAAGGAGGAAATGAATAATTATGTTGAAAAAGGCGAACCTTTGGGGACTTTTGTTGATATTTGTGTAGTTAACTCAACTCTTGATCGTAATAATGATCATTCACCTATTCAAAAGGATGAGTTCGAGATTAGCAACACTAAATTCAGCGGAGACCAATGTTATGATGACTATGATAGTGATGATGATTATTATGAAAATACATCGTTTGAACCAACTCATGGTGACATCCCCGAGGAGTGTACAATGGAGTCTTTTTGGGATCAAGATGAAGACGAAGAGGAATATGTCGACACTTGTGTAGATTACTCAAGCATTGATCTTAATAATGATCAAGAGCCTATTCAAAGGGTGGAGCTTGAGGATGATGCATTTTCGAGTGTTCTAAAGAAGTTTCTTATGATAAAATTTGGATCCGCAAAAGAGTATGTGCCTTACAACAAAAAGGAGGAATATGTTGAGAATGAGACCGTTATAACCAATATTGTGGAAGACCCAATTGACCTTGCAAATAATTGTAATGATGATGTTTATGTCGATACTTTGGTTAAGGCAGAAACGGACGAAGAATGGTTGCAAGGTTTGATAGAGGACCATGACATAAAAGAGGTGAATAATTCACTTGAGTTTTTCAAGGATGAAGAGGATGTCGTAATACAAGAGATTGTGAAAGGTTTATCTAACCCTTTGCCTATTATTTCTTCTCCTTTACCTCTTATTGGTTTGAATGTATGTGCTTCGAGAATATTGTTGAATGACTTTGTTTCTCGTTTTCCGCCATTAGAGATATTTGATTCTCATACTATGCAGGTTATGGAACCAGAAACCGTGGAGGTACCCGACTCATATATTCTTTATGCACTTCCATGTGTGGACAAGAATAAGTGTGGGGGAAGCTTTTATCGGTTCATAGCTTCACTTTTGCTTTATTGTACTAATATTTGTGTGAAGTTAGTGTTTCCAAAACAGGTTCTATGGAAGGATCCCCAACTTTTCAGATTATTGGTGTATGGGGAATGAATCTTACAAGAAGCTAAGTCGGGCTGACGACTATAAAACAAGCGCTTAGTGGGAGGCAACCCACCGGTTTTGTATCTTTTATCCTTTTGCTTTTTATTTTTGTTTCGTTTATTTATTTTTTACTGTTTTTATATCATATTTGCGTCCCTATGTTTAATTTCATTGAGTCCGTAATCTATCTTAGAAGAGAATTATGACGAATACCTTTTCGTCAGAAAATTTCAGACTGCGCGTAGTTCAGTCCAGAGACCATAACTGTTAGACCGTTTGTCAGAACACTGTGAAATTTTGACACTGTGTAGAAAACACGTAGGTGAACAACTTTTGTGAAATGGAGTTTTTCCAAATTCCTTACCAATTTGCACAGTTTTTGCGTTTTATCTGCTGTTACGTCAGAATTCAGAACTTTCGGTTTTACACATTGAGGACAATGTGAAGTTTAAGTGTGGGGGAGCATTTATATGTTTGTATAGTTTTTTTTTGACACCATTAGTGGATGGAACCATTTTGAATGCAGGAGTTGAGGAACCAATTAACAAAAAGGGGAAGAATATAGCTCAGAAATCACAAATTAACATGATAGTTGTTACCATATCTCGGAATATCACCATATCACATTCTATTTTTATTTTTCCATATTTATCTATTGTTCTCTAAGTGCTTTGGTGGGTCACTAAACATCGACGTGTTATTACTGCTAGGATGAAATAGAGTGGTTGAGTTACTAGAAAAAAGAAAAAAAAAAAAAAAAAAAAAAAAAAAAAAAAAAATATGAAAAGAAAAAAAAAAGAGACCGACCAATTAGACCAAAACGGAATAAAAAGACACTTGGGAATAGCAGTATGTGTGAAACGTAGTCCCTGTCTCCGTCGCCTAAACAAGCGTGGAATGCAGGATCCAAGGCGACTATCATGTACTTGCTGACAAGAAGCATGCGCTTGGATCCAAAAGATCTAATCATGCCGTCTAAAAAAAAAAAAAAAAAAAAAAAAAAAAAAAATTGGATCCAGTTTGATCCAATCATAAAAAAAAAAAAAAAAAAAAAAATTTTATTGTGTTGAATAAAGTCACTTTTGGTTCCCTTGTATATGCCAATTGATTTGATGTAGCATTCAAGACAAGTAGCTCAATCCAATAGGATTAGGTTCATCTTAGCGAAGTGACCTTGAGACAGATATGGGAAACATCGAACACTTGTGAATATTCGCCAACATCTACATCTTTATCCATCTTCTTAATCTTTTCATTGTGATTGTGGTTTGTTAGTTTAGTATTGTGGCTTGTTCAACTATCTAATTAGAGTTTATTTACTAATAATTGAATTGAATTTGCAAGGTACCTCCTCCTCAGTAGTCAATTTGGATTCGTTCATTGATTTGTCACGAATAGACGGAGTTTGAAATATAGGTTTTGTAGGTATATCTCTAGTAAACCTTCACGAGACTATAACTCGTCCACTAGGGACACCTAGGGGTTTAAAGGCTTGTTATTTACGCTAAAAGTGACCGTAGCCTCGACGACACGGAGTTGTTGTATTTTATTGTTTTGTTTGATTTGCTCGAGGACTAGCAAAGTCTAAGTGTGGGGGAATCGATAGGTGTAGAATACACCGTATTTAATATCTAGTATTTATGCTTTCTTTGCGAATTTTTCGTGTGAATTATGTATCTTATGTGTGCTTTTGAGTTTATTAGGTGTTTTGGAGTCATCGGAGCAAAAGGAAGTGGAACTCGCTCAAATCCAAGATTTCTTCTCATCATCTCAAAGAGCACGAAAAGACAAAGACAATGGCGAAAGAACGGAGTCATTCGGAGCTCGTATGAAGAAGTTATGGGCAAAAGAAGAACTCGGAATGGTAAACCGGTCATTTCATCGGCTAATACTAATGGGAGCCCATCCACATGTTAAGGGGTAACCAGCTGAGTGATACACTAAGGACAGACTGCATATGGTTAAGGGGATACCTCCTCTTTTATAACTATAGAACTAGGTCGAATGAAAATTCCTTACACTGAACCAGTATTCCAATTATTGCCGCCCGGCGAGCTTTCGGTCAATTGGGTTCTCGTCGGGATTCGAGTTAAGACAAGTATACCAAGGCAAGAAATACACGAGCAGTACTGAGTGGTTCGAGTGAGCTTAAAGCAGAGAAGACGCTGCTGCCATCGATTTGCAGCCATGAACGGAGAAGAGTAAATGGGTTTTGTGGTTCGAATGGTTGCAATCTGTAATGAAAGTATGATTGAATGCTGTAATATTAATGGGTTGTCTGTAAACTCAAATTTACAGGGAGGAATGATGCATAGGATCTGCTAAAATCACCACAGTAATCTCATCCCTTTTCACCACTATTAAACGCACAGCAAGTGCTCGAGAGATTACTCAAGTGACCAGACACTCTTGCTACAACAACAGCTAGCCAGAGTGTGATAAGGGTGTACTGATTCTAGAATGAATTGAATGGCACAGAGGCGATGCAACATCTAGGTTTGAAGCTGGTTATGGCAGTTTATGGGGCAGTGCAAGCATTGAACTGGTCCTTGTGGTGGCATTGCAGCTGTAATAAAGCTGAGATTGAAGAGAGATGGCTGGAGAATTCGAGTCCGAGGTACAGGCAGTAAGGAAGCTGGGAGCAGGTTTTCTGGATTGGTGGAATATGAACTAGAAGAAGCAGAAGCAACCTGAGTTTGAAATGCGGTGGAAAGAATTTCAGAGAGTCCATGACAATGATGAACTGTGTTCTTTGTGTTCAAGTAAGATTGAATGGGTTACGGTGCAATGGATTCGATCACGAGATAGTCTTTGGTGATGCAAAGGCCGGAGATGATATATTAGGCCACGGGGAGGACGCCATGGTGCGGACTTGACAGGATGAAGAGCGGTGAGGCTGCAGGGAAGTGCGAGCATTGAGTTGCGGTGTGAGTGTAATGGATGGATATTCGAGCTTGTGAAATGCAAGTGAACTGCAATTGCAGGTCAGGGGCTGGTGATTGGCCAGAGTTATAATGGCGGTTGTGGTCGATGAGAGGCAGGGAGATGCTGGAGAATGTGGCAGGTTGGTGCATGAACTGAGCCAAGGATGGAAGTGGTCGATTGCTGGTGGCCTGAGCTGAGATGAGAGGCAGGCAATTGCAAGAGAACTGGTAGGATGCGAAGAATAGGGCCAGGGCTGCCATTGGGTGTTTGCAGGTGAATGTATGAATTGAGTGATGGCTCGGCGGTGTTGCAATGGTTGGCGGGTTGAACTGGCAAGGCATTTGTGGTGAGTGATGTCTTTGTTGGAACTGTTGAGAATTGCAGTGGAGTGGTGGTTATCTTTGTTGTATGCGCTGGTGGCGATGCGGGATCAATGAGATTGGAGGGTGTGGCATAGTTGCGGTGGTGACAATGTTCTTTCTTTGGTGGCTCGGGGCAAGAAGGTGGAACTAGTGACACTAGAGAAGAGATTCACAGGCTGGTATGGCGGCGTTAGTTGAAGCAAGTGCATTTGTCTTGGCATCTTGCATTACCGGATGGATTTCAGTGATGGAAGGCTGGTGGCGGGCAGAGGCGGAGAATGTATCAAGTTACTGTGAGGTGGTGCTATGTTTTGACTCGGAAGGTTGAGTTGTAGTTGGTTATGCTAATGCACTTTGGATATGCAAGTAGTGGTGTTACAGATTGTTTTGAACAAGAGTGCAGCTTGTGCATCTCTGGGAGCGAAATTGGTAGCCATGGTAAGCATACTTCCGGTTGTCGGATTTCGGAGCTTAGAGTGTCGATCGCAATATTTCGGTGAATCGCGAGGGGGTATGAGTCGGATGCAAGAATCGACCAATGGGACATATGAGCTACGCATCACGCTTTTGGGTGCGTTTTATGAGAGATAAAGAATTGGTTTGGATGATTTTTGTGAATGTTTGGAATGCGAGAGAAGGGAAGATGAGTTCTTTGGAGTGCACACTTGCTTGGTGACAGGTTCCGATGACAAAAGCGGCTGGAGACAAATTTTCCGGTGACGGATTCCTGCCGGGGTCGGATTCCAGCGATGACGTCGGAATTCCGGCGACGCTTTTTGGACCCAAAATTCCAGAGACATATTTTTCACTCCTGGGCTTGGTGGACGAATTGGAGACGGGTTTGGAGAAGACTTGACCTACTTTGGGTATCCTTTTGGGAGAGGCATATAAATAGAACTTTTTCTCTAAACCTAGATATATCTCCATTAGGGAGACTTCTACTTGTTGTCTAGGGTTTCACATGATAGGTTCTTCTAAACTTTCTATGATGATTTCCAAAAACACAAGTAACTAAGTTTTTATTATTGGTTGAAGATGTAGTTGGATTTTGCAACCAAGTTATGATTTTTATGAATTAGTTTTCTCTCAATATTATCGTTCACTTTCTACGGGTTATAATAATTGCATGATTGATGGATTGCAATATGATTGAATGTTTGTTTAGTCGAGTCTAGAATTGATTGAACTCACATCCATATCTATAGCTATTTTAGGGTTTTCATCGAGCGATAACCTTGAATACGAGTAGCATGATATGATTAGGGTTTGTAGTGATACATCCTCGTAGTCATATGTAGAAATTGACCTTTGTTCGAATTTTTTGCGCAATGTATTTCAATTGCATTGATTAGCCTATTTCTGAAACTTAATGCTCCTAGGAATTGAACTTGATTAGCGCAAGGCGTTAGGTTATTCTTTAGGTAGATTTCACATACGCAGCCCTAATGTGTGTGTTGATAACTTTGGAGATTACGGAGTATTCTTGCAATAAGGTATTCTATGGCTTTTGATGATAGAGAGATTAAATACGAATTCTATTCATATATTCATAAACTTGTTTACAATTGAAGATGAAACCTTTATCCAATATTTTCACATCCTTGATTTACGTGATTTATTTCTTTTGTTTACTTTTTGTTTATTTTTATTTACACAATCAGAAATTCTTCCTGTGTTTTATATAGGAAACCATAACAATTTGACAACCTAGACCTCTCTGTGGGATCGATCCTTTCTTGCCCTTGCTATATTTATATTTTGAGTAGTGAGAAAGTGTAATTTATTTTTGACGCTTACGACAGAGCTCACTCACTAATAAGACTTAAACATTCTAATAACAAAGACCTATCTTCCCATCTAACTGCATCCATTTGACCTGTTCTTAGAGCTTCCATTATAATTTTGTTATCCCCTTCAATAATTATCTTACTTGGACCTTTATTAGCAATCCAGGTTGTTGCTTGAAGCACAGCAAGAGCTTCAGCTTGATCAACATCTCTAACATTCAATGTGATGGCCGCGACTTCCAGCAAAGTTCATGTATGATTTCGAATCACAAAAGCCACACCAGTAAAGTTAGTATTAGGAATAATAGAAGCATCTACGTTTAATTCCAGCCTATCAACAGGTGGAGGATGCCAATGCCTAGGGCTAGTGCAGCTAGATTTTATATGTATACTAGACTGTGGAAAATGTATGCCAATATGATGCTGAGTGCAGAAAGTAAAAATTTGATGAATTATAGTTATGGGCTGCATATTTCTGCCTTCAAAGACCTTCACACATCTACTCTTCCACAGCTGCCACATAGTAATCACAGCTAAATTAATCAAATCTTTCCTTAAACTGTAGACCAGATGATCTCTTTCTGGCCATGATAATAACCAATCTTGCAGGGAAGGATAATGATAAGCACCTTGATGAATAGCTTGTGAGACACCAAACCAGACTGCTTTAGCATAAGGACAATGGAGTAATAAATGATCTTTAATCTCTAAATGTTGATTACAAATTAGACAATTACTATCAACCACCATGCCAAATCTCTGAAATTTAGCTGAGACTGGAAGTATGTCTCTAGTAATTTTCCATAGAAATAATTGACACTTGAAAGGAACCTCCAGATGCCAGATAAGAAGCCATATTCTCTCTTGCTGTTTTGTTACTTCTTGATTTGTATGTTGCCTCGAAATACCATTATAAGTAGAGCTGACTGAAAAAGTACCATTCTTAGTAAGTGACCATCTTAAAATATCTTCAGCTGGTTGAGGTGGTATTCTAATTGCATTTATCTTAGAAATTTAATCATTAGTAAATAGCTGATGCAGAATGTCTTGCTTCCATGTTCTATTTTGGTGATCAATGAGAGCACAAACTTGAATAGAAGAATCATTCATATTAGCATCTCTGAGTTCTTGAGTAAATACATTACCAAACCAATGAGTATTACTGACATATATTTTGGATCCATCACCAATTTCCCATACATGAAATATTTTAATCCAATATAAACCTTGCTGAATGCCTTGCCATATCCAAGTACCTTTTGTTTTAATATTACCATAGAGAAGATCAGTATTTCTGAAGTATCTGGCTTTTAACAGTTGAGCCCACTTAGCATCTGTCTCATGAAGGAGTCCAAGCTAGCTTAGTTAAGAGCTCCATTAAAAAAATTTGTGTGCTTAAACCCTAATCCTCCTCTCATGCGCTTTGGTTTGTTAAGTTCTCTCCATACAATTATTCTACCACCTTTTTAAGTAGTTTTATTGATACGTATTGATCTCTGTACCTTGATGACTATTATTATAGAGGCGGAATTCAGAATAATAATAGACGAAAATTAGAAAACAGAGCACACTAGAAACCAGATTCGAAGAAAATATCTTCTCTAGATTATGAACAAGAAAACTATTACAATTTTATCTTTGTTACGTTCACAATCTCTCTAAACAGTGGATAACCTTAAACTATTTTACTAAGCTTGATTTTACAATAATTAATTACCTCACAAACTTATCTCTACGTGATTTTTCTCACAAACCTGCCTCTCTGATCTAGGTGTGTCTGTATTACAAACCACACTCTAGATGTCTTAGCTATGAGCAAAACATCTCTATTTATAGCTTTAACGGTTTCCAAAACCTCTTAGGAATCTATTTCCTTATCTAAGAATAACATATTTTCTAGGTATATTTCTTTATCTAGGAATAATTCCTTGTCTAGAAAGAATTCCTCGTTTAGGTATATTTCCTTATCTAGGAATGTTACCTTATATAGGAAGTATTTCCTTATCTTGGTATACTTCCTTACCTTGGTTTGGTTTCCCAAACCTCCCAGGAATATATTTTCCTTCTATAGGAATACTGCCTTAAATCAGTAATCCCTCATAAATTACAATTATATCCTCAATCCGTCTTGAGGATCACTAGTTCCGGGGAGAGGAAGATACACATGTATCATGCGCCCCCACTCAAGAACTTGAACTCCTGTGAAAGTTAGATTTGGAGGTTAGGGAACCCGAGAGTTCCTTTCTCCATGCTGAACCATATCTCCTTGCTGGGAACTTGACTTCGAATTCCAATTAGAAAAGCGTCCTTATCTTCTTGTCTTGTCTTAGTCTCTCTTCGCTCCGTAATGCAATCCTCTTCGAGTGGTTCTTCTCTATCAAACCACAAGTCTTCCACATGTAGCAAGATCATCTTGTCATCTCCATCATCATCGAAAATACGAAACGATCCACGTCCCAATGGCTTCAACTTCTTACCTTCGTCATACGAACGTTCCTTATCTAACTTCAACCATACCATGCTCATCTTGTTCTTCTAACGTTTTTTAGCTTCTCGAGTAACTCACCAAGTTGTTTGTAGAGAGATCTAGTGGAGACCATAAACCACATGAATCTTCCCTAAAAGTAACGAACTTTGCTCTGATACCAACTTGATACGTATTGATCTATGTACCTTGGTGACTATTATTATAGAGGCGGAATTCAGAATAATAATAGACGAAAACTAGAAAACAAGGCACACTAGAAACCAGATTCGAAGAAAATATCTTCTCTAGATTATGAATAAGAAAACTTCTATCTTTGTTATGCTCACAATCTCTCTAAACAGTGGATAACCTTAAACTGTTTTACTAAGCTTGCTTTTACAATAATTAATTGCCTCACAAACTTATCTATAGGTGATTTTTCTCACAAACCTCCCTCTCTGATCTAGGTGTGTCCGTATCACAAACCACACTCTAGATGTCTTAGCTATGAGCAAAACATCTCTATTTATAGCTTTAACGGTTTCCAAAACCTCTTAGGAATCTATTTCCTTATCTAAGAATAACATATTTTCTAGGTATATTTCTTTATCTAGGAATAATTCCTTTTCTATAAAGAATTTCTCGTCTAGATATATTTCCTTATCTTGGTATACTTCCTTACTTTGGTTTGGTTTCCAAAACCTCCCAGGAATATATTTTCCTTCTATAGGAATACTGCCTTAAATCAGTAATCCCTCATAAATTACAATTATATCCTCAATCCGTCTTGAGGATCACTAGTTCCGGGGAGAGGAAGATACACATGTATCATTTATTCCACCAATAATTCCTTTGAAGAGCTTCAATCTTCCTAATTGTTTTGTCTGGAATTTGCAAACACCCCAATTGAAAATTAGCCATTGAAGAAACAATAACTTGAATTTGGGTACTTCTGCCAGCCTGATTAATCAGTTTCCCCTTCCATGATTGTAACTTATAATAAATTTTATCTGTAGTCTCATCAAAGCACTTATTTTTATTTCTCCCAATGAATAAATTTATCCCCAAATATTTATCATGTAAAGGCATATTGTTCATCTTCACCATATTAGAAATACTTTGTTTAGCTGCATTACTCAAATTCTTGCTGAAATGTATGCTAGACTTCTGAAGATTAACCAGTTGACCAGAAATATCACATAATTGATGAATAATTTCCATTAAGTTGCTAACAGACCTTGCAGATGCCTTAGAGAATAAAATGCAGTCATCCGCGAAAAATAAATGTGAAAATTTAGGACCTCCCACAGTTGGTCGTAAAGGAACTATCAAACCATTGATTTATGCTGTATGCAACATTCTACTCAAAGCTTCCATACAAAGTATAAAGATATATCGCGATAAAGCATCCCCTTGCCTTAGACCACGAGAAGGAATAAAAGAATTAGTAGGAAAACCATTTAAGAGAATTGAGATAGTTGAAGTGCTAATACATTGATTAATAAGTTGGCACCATTTTTCGCTAAAACCTAACCTCTTCATAATATTAATGATAAAGCTCCATTCCATTCTGTCGAAAGCCTTAGCCATATCCAACTTAATTGCTACAGCTCCAGGAAACATTTTATTTCTGTTCATATAATCAATGACATCATGCGCTATAATGGTGTTATCTAGAATGTTCCTGCCTGGAACATAAGCAGCTTGCCAAGGAGAAACTATTTTGGGAAGATGCACTTTAAGTCTATTAGCTAATATATTAGAAATCACCTTGTAAGCAATATTACACAAACTAATTGGGCGAAAATCTGAAGGAGTTTCAACACATAACTTCTTTGGAATTAAAACTTGATAAGTATAATTGAGTTGTTTTAGAAGATAACCTGATCTGAAAAATTGTTGAACCATAGCCACCAAGTTATCAGAGATCTCATCCCAGCATATTTGATAAAACCCTGCCTGAAAACCATCAGGTCCCGGAGAAGCCCATGGTCTCATCTTAAATACCACCTTATTGATTTCTTATTTATCGGGGATTTTTGTAAGAACTTCATTATCTTCATGTGAGATTGCAGGAGTGATCAAATCTAAAATCTCTGAATGCTGCACAGGATTACTAGTAGTTGTAATAGAACTGAAATGAGATAAGAGCAAGCCCTGAATTTCCTCCCTTGTATTATACCAATTTGCCATCAGCATCCTTAATATAATCAATTTGATTTCGTCGTCTTCTGAAATTTGCCTTGGTATGAAAATATTTTGAGTTTATGTCTTGATTCTGCATAATTTTCTCTCGAGACTGTTGAAAACTGATATCCGCTTTTATTTGGTACAATTTCTAAAGCTCATCCTGGAAATGTCGAAGAACTTGCTGGTCCAACCCTGGTTGTTGTTGAATCTCCTTTATTTTAGCTTGAATCTTCTGAATATGACAATCTACATTCCCAAAGTGCAGTTTCCTCCATTTTCGAATACCATTACGAACATGAGTTAATTTCTTTGTAAACTTAGCAGCAGGGAAGCCAGATTGTGAAATATCCCAATTCTTTTTAACCATAGCTTTGAATGATTCATGCTTAATTCGGGTCTCATATAGACGAAAAGGTTTATCTAGTTTAGGTGATTGAGGGGAAGTATCTAATAAAATTGGAGCATGATCTGAACCCACTGGAATTAGGTTATACTATATGAGAGCATGTGGAAAAAGAGAGAACCAATCAAGAGAGTATTGGATTGATCTGCTTGAATATTATCAAAGATCCAAATACCAGACGTCCAAAGACGAGTTTCAATTTATTTTACGGGCCTTGCTTGTATTTTGAAAAGACCTGTCAATTGTTTGGCCCAGTATTATTACCACACCACGACAGCACACGTGTTTAGGGTTTAATAGTCAGGGTTCTTAAAGGACCATAACATTTCTCATCTCCTCCAAGAAGTCTAGGGTTTCAAAATCGCAGCGAGGAGAAGTTCAGTGGAATAGGAAGGAGGCAAAGCAATGGGTATTACGAACTTGAGCTCTCTCTTTCGATCTCCTTTTACTCTGAATCTTGCTAACGAGAAATAGAAATTTGTTGCTAACTTTTGTATGATTGGATCTGTTTTTTTTTCTTCTTCTTTTGTGTAGCGAGGATTAAGGTTCATGAACTCAGAGATAAGTCTAAGACTGATTTATTGAACCAGTTGAAGGATCTGAAAGCTGAACTAGCTTTACTCCGTGTTGCTAAGGTTACTGGTGGAGCTCCAAACAAGCTCTCTAAGATGTATAAATCCGTTATTTTTTTCTTTGATGTTTTTTTTTTGCCTTATTTTTTTCGGATACATGTAGTTTTACGATGTTCTTTAGATCTGATTTGGTTTATTTTTTGTATGAATTCTAGCAAGGTGGTAAGGTTGTCGATTGCACAAGTTTTGACCGTGATTTCTCAAAAACAGAAGTCTGCTTTGAGGGATGCTTACAAGGGTAAGAAGTTTTTGCCACTTGATCTTCGTCCTAAGAAGACTAGAGCTATCAGGAGACGTCTTACCAAACATCAGGTAATTTTGCTTAATTTTAAATCTTAGTTTTAGGTATTTGATTCCTCGGCTAATATCTAAGGTTGTAATTTGATTTGTTATGTCATAGGAAATTGTTTATTAGCTATATTATATTCAAATTTGTTGCATTTGTGTGATATTTATATGTTGATGCATGATTAAGTAATTGGCTTTATGTCTAGAGAATCTTTATGGCTTATTTATCGGTATAGTAATAACATGAGCTGAGAAGTTACCTTAAAAAATGTTA
Source organism: Papaver armeniacum (assembly GCA_023531295.1). NCBI lineage: Eukaryota > Viridiplantae > Streptophyta > Magnoliopsida > Ranunculales > Papaveraceae > Papaver > Papaver armeniacum. Next base: position 947,988 of record JAJJWW010000762.1, on the reverse strand, counting down.
TCATTGGCTTTTTGAGGTGGTAGACAGAAGATGATTTATCATCTCTGGGTATGCTGTACTTTAACGTGATCAATTTGTTCTGGAGTAGAACTGGTTATGGTATCTTAGTTGATTCTTACGTTGTTCTAATGATATTTGAGGTTTGGCTTGTTCACATGCATGCTTCCCGCATCTAAAATTTGATATCAGCAATGTTAAAACCTTACCAGAGTGTGGCTACTGGTTGGTAAGAACAGATTGCAACTATTATATAGAGAAACTGTTGATTGTTTGAATGTAGTAATTGGATCAATGTTATCCCATGACGTGCCATTAGAACGTCTGATGCTCAACTTCCAGATGCTGCATTTAACTCTAGATAATTCTTAGTGAAGCTACTTGATTAGTGCTTCTTCTTTTGTGTCTAGATACATGTCATTTACCTTTGATTCATCATCTTTATTTCAGCTGTCACTGAAAACTGAAAGAGAGAAGAAGAAGGAGATGTACTTCCCAATGAGAAAGTATGCAATCAAGGTGTAGGTTTAGCAAATCTGCTGGCGGAGAATTTTTGTGTTGTCTCTTTTATCTTCTTTCCCTAGATATTGTTCGTAGATTTGACTCCATGGCCTGTTATGTTTGGAAGTATTTTGTACTTGTCCATCTATTTTGGTTTTAGGCACCGTATACAATGAATACCAGGGTGTATTTGAATCTTTATGGCTCTTTTAAGGCTCCTTTTTTATACTTTATTCTTCAATTCCATTTTACGTTAGATCTATATTGATCTTGGTTGAATCACACATTAGACTTGTGAACTGATAGAATCGAGCTTTCGGTTGATCCAGGCACTTGGGATCCTATGAATGAATACCAGGGTATTTGAATCTTTATGGCTCTTTTAAGGCTCCCTTTTTATACTTTATTCTTCAATTCCATTTTACGTTAGATCTTGGTTGAATCACACATTAGACTTGTGAACTGATAGAATCGAGCTTTCGGTTGATCCAGGCACTTGGGATCCTATGAATGAAGAAGAAAATTAAAAATGGAAGAAATTTAAAAATGACCCCTCTTTGAAGTGTTGGCCTTCTAGTCCTGTTCGAACTTGCCATGGGGTTAGTGAACTGGTTCTGTTGGAACTTGCAGCAGGAGTAATGAATTAGTGAACACTTTTGGTCTTAAAATTAAAAATGACCCCTCTTTGAAGTGTTGGCCTTCTAGTCCTGTTCGAACTTGCCATGGGGTTAGTGAATTGGTTCTGTTGGAACTTGCAGCAGGAGTAATGAATTAGGTTAACAGTTTTGGTCTTAAAAGCCTCAGTAAGGGAGATTCAGAGTGTTAGTGTAGAAAAGTCCTGAATTCCTAAATTACCCATTTTTTGCATGAGGATATCCAATAGTGTAAGATCTTTGGGGATAATGACATGAATTCCCGACTTCGTGTTGAGTGTGTTGAGTTGGCTAGCTCTCAAGAAACTAAATTTAGAGTTTCTTGAAGACGATGCTTGTGGAAGGCAGGGTAACTTGTATTAGTATTTTGACCAGCAGAGCAGCAATAGACCTGATTCTAGGGCAGTATTGGCCTACCAGAGGGTTGAGACAAGGGGATCCCCTGTCTCCATACCTTTTTATATTGTGTATGGATGTTCTTTCTAAAAACCTTTTAGACGCTGAAGCTAAAAACCATATTAAAGGTATTAAAGTGACTCCTCCTGCCCCTGCTATTACTCACCTCTTTTTTGCAGATGACTGCTTAATCTTTATGAAAGCCAATTCCAAAGAGGTAAGATACCTGAACAATATTCTAGACAACTTTAGTAAGGCCTCTGGCCAAGCTATTAATTTTGATAAATCTTCTATGGCTTTTAGTAAAAAAACAGATAGTCATGAGAAGCAGAATATTACACAGATTCTAAACATTAAGAATATGGCTTTGCAAGATAAGTATCTAGGAGTCCCTCTCTTGTTGCGGACAAGATAAGAGTCAATCTTTCTCAGGTATGTTATCTAAATTTGATGGTAGATTATCTATGTGGAAATCTAAGCACTTTAATCAACCAGGTAGAACTGTTCTTTCTCAAACTGTTCTAGGTTCCATAGCAACTCATCAGATGGCTGTGTTTCCAATGCCAAAAAAAGTAACAGATAAAATAGATAGCATTCAAAGGAAATTTTTTTGGAACAAAGGCAATAATGGTAGAAAATGGTTTCCTAAATCTTGGGATGTTGTGGCTAGTCCTAAACATTTAGGTGGTTTGAACATTAGAAAATCAGCTGAATTCAATAGGACTCTTCTTACTAAGCTTGCTTGGAGATTAGTGAATGAACAAGATGCTCCGTGGGTCAAAATTATGTCACATAAGTACTTCCCTGACTTCAATCCTCTATCTGATTCTATGAGTACTAATGGCTCTTGGATTTGGAGGGGAATCTGTGAAGGTCTAGAAATAGTCAAAAAACATTCTTGTTGGGAAGTAGCTGATGGTAAAAATATTAATATTTGGAAGGATGTGTGGGTTCCTAGCTTAGCAAAGCATGTTCCCAGTGATATGTCTTCTAGTCTAGTTTCTAAAGTTTCCCGACTTATAAATAATGATACTAGAAATTGGGATATTCACATGTTAAAGGCTTTGTTCACTAATAATATTGTTGATCAGATCATGAGAATTAAAATTCCCATGCAAGGCAGAGATAAAATCAGATGATTAGGCACTAGAAATGGTAGGTTTACTGTCAAATCTGCTTATAATCTGTTATTGAATGATTCTCAATATATTCAAAATACTCAAAATTCAGGTGTTCCTCTATTTCCTTGGAAGAAACTATGGAAGGTTCAGCTGCCTCCTAAAGTCCTTCACTTTATTTGGAGAATACTGCATAATTGTGTTGCTATAAGAGATAAACTTCATAAAGTAGTTGATAACATTGATTCCCTCTGTCCCCTGTGTAAATCTAATGATGAAACTTGTCAGCATTTGTTACTGGACTGTCCTACATCTAAAAGATTATGGTTTGCTCTTGATCACACTTTGGTAGGTTTAAGTACAAACACTAATCTTATTGCTTGGCTATCTGACTTATTCAATGCTAATAATTTTTGGGACAATGCAATGCAGGTAAGAATAAGGTATATTTGCCGTGTTCTCTGGTGGATTTGGAAACATAGATGTGCATTAGTCTTTGACAAAATGCAGCTTAACCCAACCAATTTCATATTTACTGTAAAAGAGTTCATTAGTGATTGTGAAAATGCTATTTTTCCAGTTCACAGGGATGCTGTAGAACAGGATACTGTTAAGTGGCAACCACCAGAAGAGTCCTTTTTAAAATTCAACTTTGATGCTTCTTTCTTTTCTGTGGAACAACCAATGGGTTTTGGACTAATCATCCGTGATGCCACAGGTGCCTTCATTGAAGCCAAGGGAGGGATTAGCAAAGCCATAGATGAGGAACAGGCGGAGGCTGTTGCAGTTCTAGAGGCACTGACATGGGCTAAAGGAAAGAACATTGAAAAACTGGTGCTTGAAGGAGACAGTGTTAATGTAGTGAATGCTATTAATGGTATTGTAGGCTCAATAAATTGGACCACAAATAGTGTGGTTCAAGACTGCATTTCTATTCTCAGTACTTTTTCAAGTTGGTCTTGTTGTTATGTTAAGAGAGAAGCTAACCAGGTCGCCGATACTCTAGCAAAAAAATCAAGAACAAACAGTACGTCCTTATGTTATGATTATCCACCAGAATTTTTATTAAGAAATCTGGAAAAGGATACAATCATGTAATGCTCCTTATAAGCTTAATAAAATTTTTATTTCCAATCAAAAAAAAAAAAAACATTAGCTTTTCCGCCTTTCAGTTTTTACTTCTATAAATCTGCCTTGGTTTGCTGTAGAGATATATCAGTTACTATAGAGAGATATCAGTTACTCTGCTGGTGAACTGCCACATGGTGAGGTCAGAGAGAGAGTCAGTGTACATGAATGGGCTTGCTGCATTTTTTTTTGGTTAGTCTTGAATCTCCATGGATAGAGGTAAAATTCGGCAGCAGGCCCGGAAGTGGATCCGGGGAGCCACCTTTCTCTAATCTATATAGTTGAGTTAGGCCGAAAGGATAGAGTTGAAAAGTTTTTGTTTATAGCTCTGTGTTTAGTTGTGTTAGGTTGCCCTTTTTTGGGGTTTCCTTGCTTTTTTGCTGGTCGTTTTTATGTGATTTTTGATATTAATGAAAAAAATCGATGAAGCAAAAAAAAAAGAAGCAGCTGTTATAAACCATGCCCCGTGGCTATGATTATAAATAGATGCCTAATCTCTTTCTACATACATGAATAAAATTTCTCCTTTTTCCTCTCTATTTTGTGTCTCCTTCTTTACTTTTTAGTTTCACAAGACGTTATTAGCACGGAGAAGATTCTCTACATCTATATTTAATCTTCTCTCTTGGTTTGATATTTATTTTTCTTCTTTAAATTATTAAAATGATTCTAACTAAGTTTTTCTTTGATTTTATTATAGATTTGTGCTCCGTATTTTAACAAAGGCCTGTTCAAAAACTGTTAACGAGTTTTTTTTTACCTTAATGGTTCACACGGAACAACAGGCTTTCTGCTTTGGAGTTTTTTTTTTTGTAAAGGATTAAGCTACAATTTCACGTGGATATGTGGTATCCACAGAGTCATGGAAAATAATTTGACTAATAAAAGATGGGATTGCCTGGTCCCAAATTTTGGTTGATAGATTTCCTTTTTGACTTCCATCTGCCACATGATTGGCCATGCCATCCGCTGCCTGATTTCCTTCTCTGTAGTTGTGTTGGATGGCAACTTGTGGAATCAGTTGCATTCTTTTCTTTATTTCCTCAATCATCCCAGAAATATACCAAGGCGGAGTAGCGGGAGAGGTGACGAATCGAAAGAGGTTTTCTGAGTCTGTCTCGAAAAGAACTTTTGGCCATTGCCTTTCCGTTGCGGTTCGGGATGCCAAAACTAAAGCCCAAGTTTCTGTTGTTAAGGCAGTTGTAATTCCTAGAGGTTGTGCCAAAGCCATCACAGTTCGTGACTCCGAATCCGTGCAGATGAAACCCGCGCCTGCAAAACCCGGGTGGCCTCTGGCCGCCCCATCAGTATTGATCTTTATCCACCCCATGTCTGGGGTGAACCATCCTACCGAGATTGTCGATGTCCTTTTGATGCCTCTAGAATGGTTAGACACCGGTGAATCACCTGGGATTACAGGAGGTGAGGTTTCTAAAGCTTGGGAATATTCATGTTGTTGCTTTAGAGCCCAGGCTAAAATTTCATCTGATGTTGATTGCTTTTGGTTGTATACTAACTCATTTCTAGCCAACCATAAAGTCCAGAAAAGAAAACAGAAAGAGGAGATGAATGAAATTGGAGTTGATTGTTGTAAAAGTTAGGGAATGGTCGTCTGATGAGTTAAAACAATAACTGGATTATAGTTGGAGTTTGGAATGGCTGAGAGATGAGTGAGCAAGGTGTTCCATAATTTGGTTGCTATTGGGCAGTGAATTAGCAGGTGAGCCGCGGATTCTGGATTAGAGTTGTATCGAGGGCAAATGTTGGAGTTGGTCAGATGAATTCGATTCAGGATAGAGAAGGTCGGTAGACCTTCGTTGATTGATTTCCAAAAGAAAAGCTGAATTTTTGGTGGACATGGTACGATCCACAAAAATTTCGTAGATGGAAGGGGGTTCTGATGAAGTTGACTAACTTGTTGTGTTAGACATTTGTATCCCGATGATGTGGTGTATTTTCCAGATTTTGAGTGTGGCCAAGTAATTCTGTCTTGGGGACTATCTTGGGGTAAGTGGATGTTTATGATCTTTTGGGCTGCAGGATGGGGGAGGTTGTTTATTTTTTCCTGTATCCAATTATGAGAGATCGGGTCGATGATATCAGCTACCGTCTGGATTGGATAACATTCGCTGGGTCCAGGTTCGGGAAGTGTGGAATCCAATTAGCTTCGATGGCCATTGTTGTACTAATGCCAATACGATGAAAACTAAGTTGCTGCATGGTGGGGACGAGCGATGCTAGTTGCCTCCATTGAACACTAGAAGAAGATGGGATGATATCAACGCCTTGAAGAATCGGTTGATGCTTGAGATATTTCTCATTGTAGAGACTTACATAGATTGAATCAGGTTGATCATGCAAGTTCCATATTCTTTTCATGAGAAGAGCTTTGTTATGTTTACTACTTTTCCTTATGCCTAGCCCTCCTTCAGAAGTTGGTTTGGTTACTTTATCCCAACCAATATGATGAAGTTTTTTAACTGATGAGTCATGCCCCCAGAAAAAATTCCTAGTGATGCGATCTATCTGTCTGTGCACATCGGCTGGGAAAATTTGTTTTTGCATCAGGTGGTTTGAAGTTGGTGTTAGTGAAGTTTTAATAAGAACCAATCTTCCTGCAGGAGTTAGACATTTTGTCATCCATCTTTTTGCTTTCCTTGCCAGTCTTTGAAGAATAGGTGCAAAGGTGTGATTAGATGCTCTTCCTTGTTTGAACTGGACCCCTAGATAAGTAGGAGGATTTGATGTGGTCGACATGTCGAAAAATTGCTGCAAATTACTCACCTTGAGCGGGTCCAACCTTGGATGATGAATAATTACTGATTTGGAAGTATTAATAACCTGACCCGCTGAGGAACCATAAGATATGAGTAAGTTCTTGAGGTGAACATTACTTTGGGCAGACGCTTTATAAGTGATTAGGAGGTCGTCAGCATACATTGGGTGAATAATGGGTGGTGCTTTCTTTGATATGCGAAGTCCTTTTACAAGCTTTCGATTTTGAAGGTTTCCCAGGTTCGTAGATAAGATTTCCGCACGATTATGAAAATATAGGAGGATAGCGGGTCCCCCTGTCGAATACCTCTTGTTGGGCTGATATATCCATGCGGAGTACCATTGATATTGATCGAGTACGTTACAGATGTGACGCATAACATGATGTAATCCACGAAGATTGTTGGAAATCCAAGCTTGGTGAAAGCAGTTTTGATGAATCCCCTATCTAGACTGTCGTAAGCTTTTTGAATATCTAATTTGAGAGATATTTTGGGTCTTTGGTGAGGCATGATGTTTTCATATGGTGGAATAGATCTCCTGCAATCGCTATATTATCATGAATTGATCTTTGTGGTACAAAGGCACTTTGATAGGGACTTATTAAAAAGGGGAGAAGTGGTCTAATTCGATTCACAAGGATTTTTGCGATGATTTTATAGGTGACGTTGCATAGGCCTATGGGTCTGAAGTGAGAAGGTTTTGATGGATGGTCCACTTTAGGTATTAATGTTAGGTCTGTGTGATTCATGAGAGGATTTATATTAAGATCATTGAAAAACTGCGGACCATAGCTACCAATTGAGAATTAGTTGTCTCCCAAAAAACTTTAAAAAACTTACTTATGTACCCATCTGGACCAGGAGCACTCTCGGAATTTATGGAGAAGAGAGCTTGTTTGATTTCCGATGTAGTTGCCTCTTTACTAAGAAGGTCCATTTTTATGGAAGTTAATCTTGGGGTGATGCCTGCGAAAAGGTCATTATCTATCAGCGTCGATGGAGCTGTGTATTGTTCAGAGTAATGGTCAAGAATGAGTTGAACCACATCATCCTTATTATTGACCCAATTGTTTGCGAGTCTTGGAGTTGTTGTATATTGTTACAGGCCCGGTGAATGGTTACTTTGGTATGAAAGAAGGTTGTGATGAGGTCGCTCGATTGTAGCCATTGAATTCTGGATCTTTGTTGCCAATATGTTGCGTGACATTGTAGCAGGTCGTTGTGGTTACTTCTTAGTTGTTTTTCCTGCGATAACCAGAACTCCAGTTCGTTTCCAGATTGGGTAGCACATTGATGTTGAGCTAATTTTATCTTAGCTGTCGATTTCTTGATCATAGTTAGAAGATGACCAAAGGTTTCTTTATTCCATTCCGTGAGAGTCTGACTGGTTGTTATGAGCTTCAGTTGAAGATCTAGGGTAGGTTCGATATCTTGTTGTTGTATCCAGGCCGATTCAACCACCTGTTTGAGATGCGGGTGGGTGAGCCAGAGATGTTCAAATTTGTAATTTTTTGTTCCATGCCAATCTATAGATTTTCCTTGCAATAGGATCAGAGCGTGATCAGATTCTATCCTTGGAAGATGAGTAACTGCTGCATGTGGTTTTGCGGCGCGCCAATGCTGAGTTGCTAGGGCTCTATCCAGTCTTTCATGAATATTATCCTGCCCCAATTGGTTATTTGTCCAAGTGTAGGGGTCACCTCGAAAATGCTTTGGAGTTTGATGTACGTCTGTGCTTGAGCACCACAAGTCTCAAGCGGGCATGGAAGATTTAATTTATTTAACTGGGAGTGCTAACGGATTTTATATACTAATTAAACTATTACTTCCAGTTTGATTTATTTTTTTATTTTTATTTTTTATTTTGTTATGTTTAATGACAAATGATGTTTTTCTGTTTCAATATACATCGGGGTGTATTTTTCCGCACCGACCACTATGAGTATTCTCGTACATATTTTTTTTACCTGGTGGAATTGAAATTTAATCCTAAAAAGGCTTGATCCATATTTACGGGATCTGATATGGGTGATCAATTTCTTTGGAATAAGTTGATTGTCTTTTTATTTTATTTTTTCTCTTCTCCCTTTAATAGAGAAAAGTAAATAAAATAAACTCATTGAGAAATGGGTTACAGTTTCTATTGCCTTAATGAAATTTGTAATCACCGAAAATTGGTATTACTGTGGCTTGATTTACCTTTACGGTAACTAATCACGTGCATGGTTGAAAAACCTAAGGCGAATTAAATTTGGCATCTTTGTCCGTTAGACAAGGATCATGTGATTTACCCACGTGGTTTCTATTTTTCTTTACAAGAAACCTTCCATCAACCATTTTCCATATATATTGATTAAAACGACATTTTTTTTCCTCCTGTCATCGACACTATTTTGGTGTATCGTTTAAATCAATTGAAATTGATTTTCTCTATCGATTCTATGAGATGAGATGTAAATAAATTGGCATTCTAAATTATCTTTAAGACAATGCTTTTTTTTTTTTTTTGTTGGTCAATCAACAATTTCGATTTATTCATATCAAAATCGTGATTACATGATCGCTTACAAGAATAACAAAAACATCAAAATACTAGATAATCAAAACCCTATTACAAATATAGATATCAATTACAAGTAAATCGCGAAGAGAAAATCCATAAACCGCAATGATATTCAATTTCTGTATATGTAGTAGGGAAGAATGATGGTTTACCTGGATTCGATTCCGACCATTTAATATGTGTTCATGGGTAAAAACTATTCCTGCCGGATTTGGTAATTTGGGGTGTGTGGATGAGGAATGAATCTAAACCCTAAACAAATGCACTGCGCGGTGAGTGCTTGTAGATTCGGAAATCAATCTGTGCAAGTCCGGCCTAAACCAAGAAATGGCCGTTCCAGACTCGTTTCGGTCACAAAGTGAAGGAGATGGGGTTGATCTTAGGGAGGGAAGCGAAGAAGGTGTTGAGATTGTGAAGGTGTTGGCTTGCTTTTGACTTGTAACAGAAAGGTGAGCAGGCTTACGATTGATGCAAGCAGGCTCTGGGTGTTTGAATACGTTTTTGTATTAACACTTGGTTTCTGTCTCGCCTGGACTTGTGTTGTTTTTCTCATGTCTCCTCTTTTTCTCCTGTGTTGGAAAAATAGGTAGGAGAATCTATTTATACAAGTCATTTGAGCCTTATTCACGTCTCTCGTGGGAAGTGGAGGAAGTGGAATGATGGAGTAGTGGAGGTGTGTGCTGGTGTTACACGACCAGTCTTTCCCACTTCTCCTGTCATCTCTAACCGTCCATGATTTCCTGACATGTTCTTGTGATGGCGCGTTGCACGCTGCATGCTGTAAACCGCCAGACCAATACCCCAGTATGTATCCCCCAGTTTGTGACATGATTGATGTCTCGAGTGTGTGGATCGTGGGATCCACGAAAGGTAGCATGTAATGCTAAGTTGAATAACTGCGTTATTCAGAAAGTTGATACTTGTGAAATATCGTGTGTATTTTATGCAGGTAGTGCATCATGGTGTGGTAAAGTGACGGGAGATGACGCCTCACTGACCAATTAACTCCTGACCAGGGTTGTATAACCAAGCTGGTGAAGTTGGACGGATGAGATGATCTTTGAGACACTCATCTGCGGCCGTTAATGAAATTAGGGTTTCTAGAGGAGGTGCGCAAGCATCCCTCTTCAGCCTGGTCGAATCCCAGCTTGGGATATGACTTTGGCCAGGCCGACGGTACATGCGTGTAGACGGCATGACGGTGTAGGCGCCTATACCCATTACCTCACGAAAGTATGATCTGGGCCACTCAATTCGTCCGGTGAAGTTGAGTGGTCGAGATCAATTTGTGACAAAACCCGGTCCGCAAGAGCCGCGCGTCATGCCCATTTCGGGCGCACGTTCCAAGATGACCAATCTTGGTCGGTCTTGGACGATCGGTCTGGTGTGAAGGTGGTAGGCTGGTGTTCACGCCTATACCTGAATATCCCATGAAAACGTGATCTGATCCATCCAAATCGTCCGGCGAAGTTGAGCGGTCGAGATCAGTTTGCGGTTTGGGAGGTGTGACCACGCTCGTTTGGGCGCGCGTATTGGAATAACCGGGCATGATATGCCTTGGCCGATCGGGTGAGGGGATAGATGGGTCCACGGTGGTCATCTTTGGTATGACCGAACTCGCTTAATCTAATCTTGGACCCTCCATTCGTGCCGGAGAAGATGGACGCTCGTGATGCTCAAAACCCTAATTTTGGGTTTCGAGGCCGTGCGACCATGCTTTATTCGGCGTACGAATTGGGATAACCAACCATGGTTGGTCCTGACCGATTGGTCAGGTATGTAGGTGGGCCCACGGTGATTGTGTTGACATGCTCTGGGCCCTTTGAATCTACATCTACACCCTCCATCTATACCTGCAAAGATGGATGTTTGAGACTATTTTGCAGCACATGTAATATGCCGCAAACCCTAATTTAGGGTTTTACGTCCATACTGCTCTGGTTAGGACGTCTTGGCAAGCTAGGCCAATCTTTTGGGGAGGCCGACCATGCGGGGTCCGCGTTGGTTCGGCAGTGGATATTCCATACCGCTTGGGGGTGATGGAATTGATGCAGGTCATCCAATCATGCTTGTGGAGTTGGATGATCGTGATCATATCCGGTCCGATCTGATCGGTCCGGATGCTCAATCGGGCTAGTATAACACACCGAGAGTGGCTCAATCGGGCTAGTATAACACACCGAGAGTCACCACATGCGGGTATTTCGTACATGGTTTCATTATAATGCTTGGAGGTTCGTGTTGCTCGATAAGAGTAACACTCGGTCGTCATGCCACACCGATAATGAGTACAAGAAATATAAGGCCGATTGCGCATTAATTAATAATGCTAGAAATTCACGAGGGTATATGGGATTGTTGCTACATGCTCCAACTGGATGAATTTCATGTATTCACAGAATGGGATTGTTGCCACATGCTCCATTCTAGGTGAATTAGTAAAGTGAAGGAGTATCCAACACTTATTAATGGCTTTATCTTTTACAAGATGTTAGCGCATGATTTTCTGGTTTTTTTTTACAATTTTAACCTTAAATGAAAATCCACCATCAACATTAAGTCCCCTGCCTAGCACATAATGGTTACACTATTGTGGGGTAGGCATGAGATGGTGACATACATATGTGAGAAAGACAGGATAAAAGAAGTTTACCCTAAGAGTGTTGGCCGACCGCTAGTTGCCCACGCCGTCATGCTTGTATGGAATCCTTTGGTGGGACCGGTTTCCTTCTTTGGGTATTTGAATCAAAAGAGGAATCCAAACAAAAGAGGTATCCTTGTTCTATTGGGATTCTTCTAATTTTTTGTCTATAAAAGAGACCAACCCTTTTTCTTTTTCTCACGATTTTTTTTTTTGTTTGTTGAGCAGCTCCCGTTCGTGGTCTTCACTTCCGTCGCCGTCCGTCCGTCCGCGGCAAGGTGAGCGCTTTTTTTTTTTTTTTTTAGGTAAAACCCTAGTTTGATAGGTAAACACCTTTTGTAAGATGCGTATATGCTTAGTTTTTCCACCGAAGTTGATACGCCAATATTTTCTAGAATTGCTTAGTAAAACAACTCGTGAATCCATGATCATGTTGTTTTTGCTTCTTTCCACCATTGCATGCAAAACCTAGCTTTTAGGTTGTATCTTGAAAAGAAAAACCTTGGATTGAATCTTGTAGACACGATTCCCATGAATAAAGAAAAATCGTGTTATGATGTGTGCGGATGAACGCGGGCCCGCCGTGTATGCTTGATTGAATGTGGGTCTCACCCACATATGCTTGACTGAATGTCGACCTTATATTAGTCTTGTACCCGGATTTGAAACTTGAGTAACACCGAACTTGAAATTTATACCGGACTTGAAACTTGTACCGGACTTGAAACCAATACCAAACTTGAAACTTATATCGGACTTGAAACCAATACCAGACTTGAAACCAATACCAAACTTGAAACTTGTACCGGACTTGAAACCAATACCAGACTTGAAATTTGTACCGGACTTGAAACCAATACCATATTTGAAACTTGAGCAATACTGGTGTTTGGACCCAAGCTTTTGTGCATTTCAACGTGTCTTGTCGTGCGTGACTACACGCTTCATGCGCTTTTCATACAAGTTCTAGCTCCTGTCTTTTATTTCATTGTGGAATGAAGAAAAGAATTCTGTTGAGATGTCTTAGGAGATAATCTTTGGTGCCAAGTCGGGAAGTGTTGGCAACTTCAAAGATATGCCGAACATCGATGATGAGTTGTTCACCTCGCCTTTTCCAAACATTAGAAAAAATCCTTCTCATAAGATAGTCCCGCTTTCCGATTCGGAAAATATGGATCTTTGATCCATTTTCTTCTTCAAAGACTTTGTGATGAGATTTTGTCTCCGGAGAAACGAATATCCGCCTTCCCTATTGACTTCAAGATTTGTCATACTCCACTGGGTTCTTATGAAGGATGGATGAGACACATGTTGAGTAATAAGGGCATTAAAGACAATTTGACCAAAGCGCAAATCCTCAATGCGGTCATGGCATCTGCTGCTCTTGAAATTAAGAAAGACGCTGTGGGTTTGATTACCTTCATTTCTCAATGGCGTCCTTCTACTCATACAGCCATATCTAGATGGGGAGAGATGACTATTACTGCGGAGAGTGTAGCTGCATTAATGAACCCGCCTGTTCTTTGGAGGTCTTTCTTACGAGCTCTCGATACGGAACAACGTAACTATGATGCTATACTTCAAAAGGTGGCGGGTTTCGACATCTGGACAAGGAGGAGAAAAAAGATACGAGATGCTTTTACACTGGTGGGTGTCGGAGTGGTCTCCTGCACCCGAGCCGGATCAAGAGTTGGAAAATGAGCTCGGCGTGATTGGGTTCCTGTCTTTATGGCTATCCGAGATATATTCGACGACGGTTACGGAAAGAAGACCATTAGAGGTGACCTCGTTAAGATCGCTATAAAGGCGGCAAAAGGTAAAGTTCTTCCCACAGGTGCCTTGTTCCTTGGATCGCTGTACTCTCATCTGGACGCCTTAGCAATGGACATGCATGTTTCTAACGGGTACAAGAAGGTGGAATCGCACGTTCACTTCGCTTTTCTTCAGGCATTCTTATGGGAACACTTCAAAGGCTATGCTCCTGCTCCTGCAAATTCGCTCAGCAACTTGTATGGTGGCTCGAGAATACTCCGCTGGCATAGGAGGCGTCCCAGAACCGGCGCGAAACTCGTGGACATATTTGACAATGTGTCTTATGTAGATTTCCGTCCATGGGGGACGATCCACCCTTCCATAGTTCAGCCAAAGATTTTGCTATTGCTTCTGATGGTCCTGATGCTGCGTTGCGTACCGATGCCGAGACTATGAAATCCGGAGAACTTATTTACCTACACAGCTGCATTCCAGGATATATCCCGTCTCTATTCAACGAAGCTCTTACTGTGACTCCGTATAACATCGACAGGGCTGCTCGTCAAATGGGATTTGACCAGGGTGTTCCCTTTATTCGTCCTTCAGAGGTTTCGAAAGAACTTTTCCCGGTTATCTTTGATGCTGACATATTCTTTACGTCGAAGAGTCTTCCCTTCTGGCCTATTGGGAGAAACTCAGTGGTAACCGACAAGTATAAGGAATTTTGGAGGAAGCAACTGTTGGCTTTCCAAGAATTCTCGGAGGATGTTATGATAAATTCCCGTGGTGAGCCATCTTCGACGTCTGAAGGAGCATTTCGGTTGAGGCCACTTACGGTCAAACAGACCGGAGGCGATGATTGCAGTCCCAGGACGGAGTGAGATCTAAGAGGCGAGGCATGTGATTCGGTGATCCTCAATTCCTCCAATATGCGGTATTTAAATCTCTTTCCGTTGGTTCCTTCATTTCTCCGAGTAAATTCTTCTAAGAGTGATTCTTGCTTGAAATCGGGAATTCCGAAAGAGAATGTCTTCACAAGGTTGGCGCGCATTCAGAATGAGAAGGCTGGTATGTTGGCCTTCATGTTGGGAAGTCTGGCGGTACTGATCTTCATGCTGAGGAGTCTGGAGAAACCGCTCATTTTCCCGACCATGACGGAGATGATGCAAGCTCGGTTGGACAAGGAGCCTCCCTAAGTGATCTTGTTGATGGGGCCGTGATGGAAATTATCACCCAAAGCGAAGTAGATATCGGGAGGAATGTAAGAGAGGCAACATCCGCTATTGTTGAGGTGGCTCCCCTTGAAGAATGTTCTGAGCAGGTTCCAATCAATAAAGATATCGTGGCGACTTCTTCTGAAAGACCTCCTGCAACTGACAAGGCTCCTGTGACTGGTGAGGTACTGGTAGGGCAACCTGGAGCTTTGTTCGATCCTCCTTTCATTGTTCCTTATCCAGGCCATGTGTTGGTTGGAGGATTCAGTGTGCCGGTTCGGTTCAAGGAGTTGTACACGGCAATATGGGAGAAACACGGCCACATTGCTACCACTACGAAGCTCAAAAGTCGTCTTGCATTGGTCAACCGCGTTCAGGAGGCTTTATTTTCTATCCATGGGATGAGCGTCACGACTGGTCGAACAGTTTCTGAGGAGATGATTGAAGACTGGAAGTGCCATCGAGATGTGTTTGTGCAGTACGACTTCAATGCTCCTTGGTTCCTCAAAGGGTTCTCCGAGATTCAGGAGCTCCAGAAATTACAAGGTGAAGCCCCTTCGCGGAATGTGTTACTCGCCGGGAAGAAGAGGTTGAAAAGTTGTCCGAGGAGTTGAAGTCAAGGCAGGGGATGTAATTCAAAGGATGAAAGTTGCTCTTGCCCAGAAGGACGAGTTGCTGCTGAAGGACTTTCCTTGAAGGATTCGTGCCATATACTTGTCTCTTCTTTTTCTTTTTGAGTGATAGTGAGGATCTCTTTTCATAACTTGACTTCTGGTTTTGAATTAATAGGTAATTGAATTGGTTTATTTTGAGATAGTTTTGTGAATAACTTTTCTTAAAGAGGTTATTTTAAATGGAATTTGCATCTTGGTCATGAATGATTGCACATGTCATATGAAATTGCAAATGTCGTGTAAAAGGGAGGTATGGAGGGAAGCAAACATGCGTTTGATCACTGAGTCTCTTTCTTCATGTGCGGGATGCTAAGTCCCCAGTGAATTCCAAAACTATCTTTCTTGTAAAAATTGCTGAATAAAACTTACTTGTTTTTGAAGTCTCACTTGTATCAAACCGAAGTAGCCTCTCCAAGGAAGTCGTCCGCATTAATTTTTTAGAGAATGAGAGCTATCCCTCTGAACCAAGTTTCTCCTGAACAATGCGCTTCAAAGTGTTGCACTCACTGGTAGGGTGGTGAAGGAACCGGTGGAAATGACAGTACCTCGGGTCCATTACTTCTTGGTCAGTGAGTGGACGCCATACCGGAAGTAGATCGACCTCTCCGTTTCTCACCCACGCCTCCAGCAACTCCAAAATCTTCTTCATTGGGAAGGGAAAGTGTAGGTACTCTGAGTCTAGCTTTTCCTGTGTTAGTGGGCATAGTGATGTCTCTACGTGGCTTTGATGTGGAGCACGTTCCGGAGATGAAGTTGGAAGATTTGCGAGTGCCATCATAATCGCGGATCGCTTGCCTGGTGTTGATGGTGGATTTTAAACAAAGGGTAAAATCGTAAAACCCCAAATAACCTAATGTCACCGATGACACATTTATTAGAACATTTAATGCATGTAGTCAGTAATTAATAGGGGGTATTTTTTCAAATTAGGGTTACAACGAACAAAACCCTAATTCCCCTCGTGCCAATGGCAAATCATGCCGACCACACACAAACGAGCCAAAGCATGCCAACCATGCTAGCCGCACCTCCGTGCCAATGGCAAATCATGCCAGCCACACCAAACGCGCCAAAGCATGCCAACCATGCTAGCCGCACCTCCGTGCCAATGGCAAATCATGCCAGCCCCACCTAGCCCAAGCTAGCCGCACCTCTGTGCCAATGGCAAATCATGCCAGCCACACCAAACACGCCAAAGCATGCCAACCATGCTAGCCGCACCTCCGTGCCAATGG
This sequence comes from Papaver armeniacum, assembly GCA_023531295.1. Classification (NCBI taxonomy): domain Eukaryota; kingdom Viridiplantae; phylum Streptophyta; class Magnoliopsida; order Ranunculales; family Papaveraceae; genus Papaver; species Papaver armeniacum. Next base: position 931,339 of record JAJJWW010000762.1, on the reverse strand, counting down.
AAAATCATGCCAGCCACACCAAACGTGCCAAAGCATGCCAACCATGCTAGCCGCACCTATGTGCCAATGACAAATCATGCCAGCCACACCAAACGCGCCAAAGCATGCCAACCATGCTAGCTGCACCTCCGTGCCAATGGAAAATCATGCCAGCCACACCAAACACGACAAAGCATGCCAACCATGCTAGCCGCACCTCCGTGCCAATGGCAAATCATGCCAGCCACACCTAGCCCAAGCTAGCCGCGCCATGCCAAACGCACTCTGCCTTGGCCCTAGCTATGCTAGTAAAACCAAACGCGCCAAAGCATGCCAACCATGCTAGCCGCACCTCCGTGCCAATGGCAAATCATGCCATCCACACCTAGCCCAAGCTAGCCGCACCTCTGTGCCAATGGCAAATCATGCCAGCCACACCAAACGCGCCAAAGCATGCCAACCATGCTAGCCGCACCTCCGTGCCAATGGCAAATCATGCCAGCCACACCAAACGCGCCAAAGCATGCCAACCATGCTAGCCGCACCTCCGTGCCAATGGAAAATCATGCCAGCCACACCTAGCCCAAGCTAGCCGCACCTCTGTGCCAATGGCAAATCATGCCGGCCACACCAAATGCGCCAAAGCATGCCAACCATGCTAGCCGCACCTCCGTGCCAATGGAAAATCATGCCAGCCACACCTTGCCCAAGCTAGCCGCGCCATGCCAAACACACTCTGCCTTGGACCTAGCTACGCTGGTCACGCCACGCCAAGCCAAACACCCTTACCTTGGCCCTAGCCGCGTCATGCCAAAGTAGCGCCCGCACCTAGGCTTGCAAACCGTGCAACCTAGGCCAAATTGGCCACGCATGCCATTGGCACATGCCAACACGCTCGCTGGTAGCTTTTCTCACCGTATGCGTTGCCTAATGGCCGAGCATGCCATTGACACATGCCAACACGCTCATTTGGTAGCTTTTCTCACCGGGCGTGGCCCTAATGGCCGAGCATGCCATTGGCACATGCCAACACGCTCACTGGTAGCTTTTCCTACCAGGACGTGACCAAATTGGCCACGCATGCCATTGGCACATGCCAACACGCTCTCTGGTAGCTTTTCCTACCAGGTCGTGACCCAAATTGGCCACGCATGCCATTGGCACATGCCAACATGCATCGCTGGTAGTTTTTCTTACCAGGACGTAGCCCTAATAGCCATGCGTGCCATTGACACATGCCAAACACGCACGCTGGTAGCCTAACTTGCAAGCCGTGCAACCTAGGCCAACATGGAGGTGCAACCCGCAACAAAGGCATTCCGTACATGCCACACGCGCCACTAGCAGCGCCACTTGCACTCAAGGTGCAACCAACACTCGAGACATCAACACAAACTGGGGGATGCTTTCCAGGGTCTTGGTTTGGCGGTCACAGCATGCAGCGTACACTACGCTCACATTAAGAAAGCGTGAATCGGAATAAAGCGGTCAAATAAATGAGGAAATAATGGTGAAAACGTTTTCACCCATAAACACCATGCGGTTACCACCTCCTCCCATTATTTCACCCTTTACTCTCTTCCTTCATGAGGCCGAGTGCGTTTCAATCTCGACTTGTATAAATAGGTCTTACCTATTTCCACCGGACAACAAGTCTCGGTCGGAGAAAAATACAACACTCTCGGAAAAGGCAACTTTGCAAGCTCTCCAAAAGCTTTCATCTCTTGCAAGCTTCCGAAGCTTTCACTTTCTTCGATACAAGTCGAGACACTACTCTCCCAGAATTATTCTGGTCTCAACACATTTCTTTGCTTCCCTCCCCAAATCGACCCTTCTCCTCCACTTTGTGACCGAAGCAAGTCTGGAACGGCCATTTCTTGGTTTAGGCCGGACTTGGACAGATTGATCTCTCGAATCTAGAAAGTGCTCACGTGCAGCACATTTGTTTAGGGTTTAAACCAGTTTCTCACTCACCTACCGAATTTACCGAAATCGGCGGAAACAATTTTTACCCATAAACAATTGGCGACCACAGCGGGAGGATTAATCTATCGGCTACAATATCAGACTGTCGATATCGTTCTTCGACCCAGATGTCAAGATGGTAGGGGAAGGCGACTCAATCCGACTCAGCTGCCAGACAACCCGGTTACCAGTTATAAAAAATACACCGAAAAGCTGGGGACTCGGCTGAAGATGCTACCAATGATTGGGAACTTGCTGGCGATGCTACCAGCAAAGCCGCCTTTTACATGGAGAGGGGCGTGTTCGCAAAAACCTACGGAGTGAGTAAATTTAGACTGGGCAAGATATACGATCTGTTTTTAGGTTCTTAATAAAACCGTCATACTACTGCGTCTTGTGCCTATTGCTAGCACACACTTTCATAAAAGCAATATTCCTTTCACAAAACATAATCAGAGTTATATTATCAAAACCATTCATCCCAGAAATAATCCAATATCCTCAAAAGCTACCAGCTGTCTATCAAAACCGGTCGAACTTTGAACCAGACATCCAGTATGTTTTTCAAAAAAAAAAAGAAAAAAAAGAAGAACCTAAATGAAAGTTTAACAGAGAAACATTCAAGGAAAATCATCCAACAGAGGTTTGCTCTTCTTGGAGAAAGTCAACTTTGCATCTTCAAGAGCCGCTCTCTTCATAGCTAACATCTTGGAAAGCTTTTCGAGTTCTACCTCCTGTCGTGCAATCTCCTCTGCAGAAAGGCTTTCGATTGCTGCATCTTTCGACTTCTGGATCTCAGCAAGGCCTTCGACAAACCACGAAGCGTTGAACTCCTTTTCTACACACACGTCGCGATGGTGCTCCCAGTCGGCAATAACGTTTTCAGAAACGGTGTGGCCAGTCACCTCACGCATGTCCTCGATGGAAGATAAAGCCTCTTCCACACGCTTAACCAGCGCAAATCGACTAGTGACCTTCTTGGTTGTGGCCATATGTCCGTACTTCTCCCAGATTCTGGTGTACAACGCCTCGCGCCAAAGACGCTCGAAACCGCCAACCAAAGACATGACCTGGATAAGGAACCAAGTACGGGGGATCGAAAATGGCGCCTGCAACTGGCCTCATGACTCGCAAAGGGTCTTCTTCCATGTGTACGGCAGCAACCATCAGAGAATCATCCACCGTTTGAACCACATCTGTGCCCGGCAATTGGCTAACTCCCATCTCCAAGTCACCGGCGGTGGTCACCAAAGGCAAGTTTTCGTGTGGCTCCACCCCAGAATCGTCCTCCGAACCGGATTCCTCCTGCGAACTTGAGTTAGACATTTTTCAAAAGAAAAAACGGAAGAAGAAAGAAAAAGAAGCGCGAAACTCACCGAACCACTTCCCGAAAAAGAACCAGTGCTGCCAGAGGAATCACTCTCACTTGTCGAGCTTTCTTCTTTCTCTGACTCATCACCGCTATGAGAAGGCTCAGTGTCGTCGGAATTCTTCGAAGAAATTGCCGTCTCCTGGCAACGTGCAAGGGCAGCGAAAGCATTAACACTACCGAAGCCACGAAAGAAACAAGACACATGTTTTCAGTGAGAAATTCACGTGTTTTGAGACAAACCAACAAGGAGGCGACACATACCTGGTTATTGGAAGAACTCGAAAGACATGAGAGCTGCGGGAGGATCTTTTGAAACCGCCGGAACCCGCCAAAGACGATTCTTCGTTCCCTGTTCCTTTGCACGGGGACTTTCCGAGTTGCCGTGCAATTTTCGCTTGGGATCTCTCAACATTGGATACTTCTTCAAAACTGGCTGGGGAAGGTTTACAACGAACATTCTCCACCACGTTATTTGCAAAATCTTGGATCATAATGAACTCATCGTACTTAACTCATTATAGCCAAAAGTCGTCGAAGTTACTCTTCCGTTTGAAATAAGGGAAGGCGGATACCGGCTCAAGGGCATTGGCATTGAGGGCGGCATGCAATGAATCCTTAGGAACCACCACTTGGTAAGCAAGAGGCACCCCTTGATCGAAACCCATATGACGAAAGCAAAGACGGTCAATATTGTAAGCGGCTATTCGGAAAGACCCCATGAAGAAAGACGGCATATAGCCGGACATGCAGCTTTTGAATAAACAAGTTTTCACCTACACTCAAGTTGCCGTCGAAGATAAAGACATGATCGGAGCGAAGCAAAGGTGTCAATTTGAGTCACCGACCTATGGACCGGCTCCCATGGGCGAAAACCGATTTCATGCGACTTATCGAGAAGACTAACCAAGCTCATGCCAACTCTTGGACGCCTGTTTACGCATCGAGGAATTCGGGAGCCGCCCCAACTCGCGGGAATCGAAGGCAACGGTTTCGGAGCGTACTTCTCAAAGTGCTCCCATAACCAGGCTTGCGAAAAGCAACGTGCACATATGAATCCACTTTCATGAAACCATTCGAAACTCGCATGTTCGCAACTAGGTGATCTGAGATGCACATACGGGGAACCAAGGAATAGCTTGCCAATGGGAAGAACTTCACCTTTTTCTAACTTCACAAAGAATCACTAGCAACTCTGGTCTTATTTCATTCTTGCCGAACCGTCATCAAAAATGTCTCTAGACAAACGAGAGAGCCAAAAATGCTGCAACATGAAGATCACTTTGCTTTTCTATTTAGGTTCCAGCTCGTCCTAAACCATTGAGATATCCACCAGTCAGTAAAAGAACCTTTCATCCTCTTCCCACCCAGAATCCTTCGACTTCACGGTGGAGTCTTTTCGAGCGTAATCTCCCAACTTAGCGGCAAGGTCTTCCCCGCATCTTCTCCTCACCTTGAGACAATCGGATATTAAGATTCCTGATTCTGGAAGATTCAAAGAAGAGAGCCACACTCTCCAAGGAGAAAGTTATTTCACCCCATCTACATATGATCGTATGGGTGTCCGAACACCATCCTGGAGATGAAAGCTACCAAGCCCGGAATATCCTTCGTAACTGGAGATTTCATCAAGCTCGACGAAAGATCAATAATCTGCGCTCGAGTCAAGTTGGTATTTATTTGCTCCTACTCACCATGAACTCAACCCATCTATCAAAAGAACGCAATGGGCTTTGACACATCCTCGAAATCAATGTTGGAAGAAGAATATACCCCTTTATGAAGACAGAAACCGTATGGTGTTCTCTCGGGCGAACCGAACGTGTCTTCTTTTCATCTTCACCACCGGTTAACAAAATTGGCACGAAACCCGGGTGATTCTTCCGAGCGGGGCGAGGGGTCTAGCAAAGAATTCGTCATCCGTGTTTGGTTTGGAACTATGAACATCCTTCGATGAGGCGAAATTTTGTTCAGGTAACATCTTGTCGGATTTCTTCATAACAACTTAGTAACGAGATATCTGCACACGGAAAAAGACGAAATTATCTCCCTGACACATAACCGCACCCAACAAAAGGAAAACCTAAAAAAAGAAAAAAAAATGAGAGGGTGTATTCTCTACGGGTTCAAAACTGCACACGCAATATTTTCTTCAGGGTTCAAAATTATATACGCAGTATTTTCTACGGGCTCGAATGCGTCTATGGTATCCTTCTTCGGGTTCAAAATTATATATGGAGCATTTTTCTACGAGTTCAAAACTGCCCGCGCAGTATTTTCTTCAAGTCCGAAATTCATATATGCAATATTTCCTATGGGTTCGAAGTCATATGAAGCACATATACAATATTCTCTACGGGTTCGAAAATGCACACGCAATATCTTCTTCAGGGTTCAAAAATTATATACGCAGTATTTTATACGGGCTCAAGTGCGTCTGCAGTATCCTTCTTCGGGTTCAAGACTATATACGCAGTATTTTCTACGGGCTCGAATGCGTCTATGGTATCCTTCTTCGGGTTCAAAATTATATATGGAGCGTTTTTCTACGAGTTCGAATCATATATACATTATTTCCCTTGGGTGCATATATACAATATTTTCTACAAGAAGCACGCCAAGAAATCATATGCGCAATATCATTGCAAGGATTATAAAAACGCCTACTTTTAGGGTTTGCACCTACATGAAAAGGGAAACAAGAGAAGTACTGGAAGACATACCTGGAAACCGGTTTTTCTTTATGACTCTGCCGCTAGTATGAAAAGATGAAAGGACAAAGATGAGAGAAAGGGATTTTATATATATGGGCGTGGAGATTCTGAAATAGGGAAGGATTTCCCTATACCAAAAATCGTGCATATAAGAACGGGCCCACAAGGGCGCCCAACTTCCCAACGTTGCCCAAGTAGCACCGGTCCCACCAATTGCGCCCAACTTCCCAACGTCGCCCAAGTTGCACCGGTCCCACCAATTGCGCCCAACTTCCCAACGCCGCCCAAGTCACGCCAGCTAGCACGATCAGCTTCCCACTTTGCGCCGGTCCCGCTACCTAGCACGCTCGGCTTCCCCACCTTGCGCCTGGTCCCGCCACTAGCGTGATTAGCTTCCCACTTTGCGCCGGTCCCGCCCGAAGCTAGCACGCTCGCTTTCCCAACTCGTGTCAACTTCTCAATGCCGCCTGACTTCCTACCTCTCAACGACGCCGACTTCCCAATTGTGCCGACCTCTCCGATTTGCGCAAAATCGCCAGAGGCAAGGATTCCAAATCCTATTTATAAAAAGGTCAGACAAGCCTCTTCAATTCTCTTTACGATTTGCTGTTGATAGTTTGTCACCATCTTATGCTTACCTCGCAACAAAGCTCCTATTCCGAGCTAAGCAGGGGACTTAATGTTGATGGTGGATTTTAAACAAAGGGTAAAATCGTAAAACCCAAAATAACCTAATGTCACCGATGACACATTTATTAGAACATTTAATGCATGTAGTCAGTAATTAATAAGGGGTATTTTTTCAAATTAGGGTTACAACGAACAAAAACCTAATTCCCCTCCGTGCCAATGGCAAATCATGCCAGCCACACCAAACGCGCCAAAGCATGCCAACCATGCTAGCCGCACCTCCGTGCCAATGGCAAATCATGCCAGCCACACCTAGCCCAAGCTAGTCGCACCTCTGTGCCAATGGCAAATCATGCCAGCCACACCAAACGCGCCAAAGCATGCCAACCATGCTAGCCGCACCTCCGTGCCAATGGAAAATCATGCCAGCCACACCAAACGCGCCAAAGCATGCCAACCATGCTAGCCGCACCTCTGTGCCAATGGCAAATCATGCCAGCCACACCAAACGCGCCAAAGCATGCCAACCATGCTAGCCGCACCTCCGTGCCAATAGCAAATCATGCCAGCCACACCAAACGGGCCAAAGCATGCCAACCATGCTAGCCGCACCTCCGTGCCAATGGCAAATCATGCCAGCCACACCTAGCCCAAGCTAGCCGCGCCATGCCAAACGCACTCTGCCTTGGCTCTAGCTATGCTAGTCACACCAAACGCGCCAAAGCATGCCAGCCATGCTAGCCGCACCTCCGTGCCAATGGAAAATCATGCCAGCCACACCTAGCCCAAGCTAGCCGCACCTCTGTGCCAATGGCAAATCATGCCAGCCACACCAAACGCGCCAAAGCATGCCAACCATGCTAGTCGCACCTCCGTGCCAATGGCAAATCATGCCAGCCACACCTAGCCCAAGCTAGCCGCACCTCTGTGCCAATGGCAAATCATGCCAGCCACACCAAACGCGCCAAAGCATGCCAACCATGCTAGCCGCACCTCCGTGCCAATGTCAAATCATGCCAGCCACACCTTGCCCAAGCTAGCCGCGCCATGACAAACACACTCTGCCTTGGCCCTAGCTACGCTGGTCACGCCACGCCAAGCCAAACACCCTTACCTTGGCCCTAGCCGCGCTATGCCAAAGTAACGCCCGCACCTAGGCTTGCAAACCGTGCAACCTAGGCCAAATTGGCCACGCATGCCATTGGCACATGCCAACACGCTCGCTGGTAGCTTTTCTCACCAGGGCGTGGCCCTAATGGCCGAGCATGCCATTGACACATGCCAACACGCTCGCTGGTAGCTTTTCTCACCAGGGCGTGGCCCTAATGGCCGAGCTTGCCATTGGCACATGCCAACACGCTCGCTGGTAGCTTTTCCTACCAGGCCGTGACCAAATTGGCCACGCATGCCATTGGCACATGCCAACACGCTCGCTGGTAGCTTTTCCTACCAGGTCGTGACCCAAATTGTCCACGCATGCCATTGGCACATGCCAACATGCATCGCTGGTAGCTTTTCTTACCAGGACGTAGCCCTAATGGCCATGCGTGCCATTGACACATGCCAAACACGCACGCTGGTAGCCTAACTTGCAAGCCGTGCAACCTAGGCCAACTTGGACGTATGTGCCATTGACACATGCCAAAACCCACGCTGGTAGCCTAACTTGCAAACCGTGAAACCTACCACCAAGGCATTCCGCACACGCCATTGGCACATGCCAAACACGCCGCTAGCAGCTCCGGCATTGCCACTAACACTCAACGTACAACCTACCACCAAGGCATTCCGCACATGCCATTGGCACATGTCACACACGCCACTAGCAGCTCTGGCATTTCCACTTGCACTCAAGGTGCAACCCGCAACAAAGGCATTCCGTACATGCCATTGGCACATGCCACACGCGCCACCACTTGCACTCAAGGTGCAACCAACACTCGAGACATCAACACAAACTGGGGGATGCTTTCCAGGGTCTTGGTTTGGCGGTCACAACATGCATCGTACACTACGCTCACATTAAGAAAGCGTGAATAGGAATAAAGCAGTCAAATAAATGAGGAAATAATGGTGAAAACGTTTTCACCCATAAACACCATGCGGTTACCACCTCCTCCCATTATTTCACCCTTTACTCTCTTCCTTCATGAGGCCAGGGTACGTTTCAATCTCGACTTGTATAAATAGGTCTTACTTATTTCCACCAGACAACAATTCTCGGTCAGGAGAAAAATACAACACTCTCAGAAAAGGCAACTTTGCAAGCTCTCCAAAAAGCTTTCATCTCTTGCAAGCTTCCGAAGCTTTCACTTTCTGATACAAGTCGAGACACTACTCTCCCCCGAATTATTCTGGTCTCAACACCTTTCTTTGCTTCCCTCCCCAAATCAACCCTTCTCCTCCACTTTGTGACCGAAGCAAGTTTGGAACGGCCATTTCTTGGTTTAGGCCGGACTTGTACAGATTGATCTCTCAAATCTAAAAAGTGCTCACGTGCATCACATTTGTTTAGGGTTTAAACCAGTTTCTCACTCACCTACCGAATTTACCGAAATCGGCGGAAACAATTTTTACCCATAAACACCTGGGTAAAGGGATGTGGAAGGTGTCGTAATATCACTGCTGAGTGATCGAATTGAATGCTCCCATCCTCTGTATTCACGTATTTCCTGATCGATCTCTCCTTCCTCAAGCATTTCTTCGCTTGGATGAAAGGCCGATGTGGATTGGACAGTCTTCCGGGCTTCAACAAGAGTTTTGAGATATAAATCTTCTAACAGGTCTCCATAGGCTGCAGGCTCACTTTCTTTATCTGGTAGACATTGTAGTATTCTGGACAAGTCCCTTCCTCTGTGGAGTTGCCTCGTGTCTTCATTGCTGGCTGGACCATGTTGTTCATCTTTCCTGAGTTTCCTGCGGTTACGCGCTCTTTTTGCCTCTCCACCGGTAAAGGTGTGACTCCTGACTAAGGATTCAACATTTCTTGCACTGCTTGAGTAGATGCCTGCCGACCCTTCTTGTAATTGTGCTGCTATATCATTCAAAAGGCGAAATGTCTCGCTCTACCTTCTGGTGATACCGAAACTTGATTTGCCAAGACATCCTCCAAAGATTCTAGCTACACTTCCCATGATATCCGAACCACCCGTGGTTTCCGGATACATTGCGAGATGGAAACCGAAAAATTGAGAATTCAATTTTGTGCAACCGAGAGATCAACCTCCCACTGTGGTCGCCAATTGTTTATGGGTGAAAACTATTCCTGCCAGATTTGGTAATTTGGGGTGTGTGGATGATGAATGAATCTAAACCCTAAACAAATGCACTGCGCGGTGAGTGCTTGTAGATTCGGAAATCAATCTGTGCAAGTCCAACCTAAACCAAGAAATGGCCGTTCCAGACTTGTTTCGGTCACAAAGTGAAGGATATGGGGTTGATCTTAGGGAGGGAAGCGAAGAAGGTGTTGAGATTGTGAAGGTGTTGGCTTGCTTTGACTTGTAACAGAAAGGTGAGCAGGCTTACGATTGATGCAAGCAGCTCTCGGGTGTTTGAATACGTTTTTGTATTAACACTTGGTTTCTGTCTCGTCTGGACTTGTGTTGTTTTTCTCCTGTCTCCTCTTTTTCTCTTGTGTTGGAAAAATAGGTAGGAGAATCTATTTATACAAGTCATTTGAGCCTTATTCACGTCTCTCGTGGGAAGTGGGGAAGTGTAATGATGGAGTAGTGGAGGTGTGTGCTGGTGTTACACGACCCGGTCTTGCCCACTTCTCCCGTCATCTCTAACCGTCCATGACTTCCCGACACGTTCTTGTGATGGCGCATTGCACGCCGCACGCCGTAAACCGCCGATCAATACCCCGATATGTATCCCCGGTTTGTGACATGATTGATGTCTCGAGTGTGTGGATCGTGGGATCCACGAAAGGTAGCATGTAATGCTAAGTTGAATAACTCACGTTATTCGTAAAAGTTGATACTTGTGAAGTATCGTGTGTATTTTATGCGAGTCTTGCATCATGGTGTGGTAAAGTGACGGAGATGACGCCTCACCGACCAATTAACTCCCGACCAGGGTTGTATAACCAAGTCTGGTGAAGTTGGACGGATGAGATGATCTTTGAGACACTCATCTGTGGCCGTTAATGAAATTAGGGTTTCTAGAGGAGGTGCGCAAGCATACCTCTTCAGCCTGGTCGAATCCCAGCTTGGGATATGACTTTGGCCGGGCCGACCGTACATGCGTGTAGACGGCATGACGGTGTAGGCGCCTATACCCATTACCTCACGAAAGTATGATCTGGGCCACTCAATTCGTCCGGTGAAGTTGAGTGGTCGAGATCAATTTGTGACCGAAAACCAGTGCCACAAGAGCCGCGCGTCATGCTCATTTTGGGCGCACGTTCCAAGATGACCAATCTTGGTCGGTCTTGGCCGATCGGTCTGGTGCGAAGGTGGTAGGCTGGTGTTCACGCCTATACCTGAATATCCCATAAAAACGTGATCTCGAGCCATCCAAATCGTCCCAGGCGAAGTTGAGCGGTCGAGATCGGTTGCGGTTTGGGAGGTGTGACCACGCTAGTTTGGGCGCGCGTCTTGGAATAACCGGGCATGATATGCCTTGGCCGATCGGGTGAGGGGATAGATGGGTCCACGGTGGTCATGATGGTATGACCGGACTGCTAATCTAATCTTGGACCCTCCATTCGTGTTTTGGAGAAGATGGACGCTCGTGATGCTCAAAACCCTAATTTTGGGTTTCAAGGCCGTGCGACCATGATTTATTCGGCGTACGAATTGGGATAACCAACCATGGTTGGTCCTGACCGATTGGTCAGGTATGTAGGCGGTGATTGTGTTGACATGCTCTGGGCCCTTTGAATCTACATCTACACCCTCCATCTATACCTGCAAAGATGGATGGTTGAGACTGTTTTGCGACACATGTAATATGTTTAAAACCCTAATTTAGGGTTTTCCGTCCATACTTGCTTTCTGGTTTGGACGTCTTGGCAAGCTAGGCCAATCTTTTGGGGAGGCCGACCATGCGGGTCCGCGTTGGTTCGGCAGTGGATATTCCATACCGCTTGGGGGTGATGGAATTGATCCGGGTCATCCAATCATGCTTGTGGAGTTGGATGATCATGATCATATCCGGATCGATCATGATCGATCCGGATGCTCAATCGGCTAGTATAACACACCGAGAGTGGCTCAATCGGGCTAGTATAACACACCGAGAGTCAGCCTGTACGGGTATTTCGTACATGGTTTCATTATAATGCTTGGAGGTTCGTGTTGCTCTGCTAAGAGTAACACTCAGTCGTCATGCCGCACTGATAATGAGTACAAGAAATACAAGGCTGATTGCGCATTAATTAATAATGCTAGAAATTCACAGGGTATATGGGATTGTTGCTACATGCTCCAACCTGGATGAATTTCATGTATTCATAGAATGGGATTGTTGCCACATGCTCCATCCTAGGTGAATTAGTAAAGTGAAGGAGTATCCAACACTTATTAATGGCTTTATCTTTTACAAGATGTCAGCGCATGATTTTCTGTTTTTTTTTTTACAATTTTAACCTTAAATGAAAATCCACCATCAACAATATGATTTTCTTCTTCTTCAACAAGAGATGCTCCTAAAAGAAAGGAGTAATTTACCCATAATCTTGCAGATCAAAACGTACCCGGATCCCAAAAGTCCCTTTGATTGAATATGGATCCAAAGCAATACTGTGTTGAATCAACGATGTTCTTGAATCGAGAAAAGCAAGCCACGAACCAGCGATCAAGGTTTGAATAAATCGCTCTCAAAGCGAAGAGAAAATCGCCCCAAATGGCGAAGAAAATTCGCTCCAAATAGCGAAGAAATGTGTCGAATGACATAAAAAACAAAAGAAAAATAAGTTTTATTAAAAAGCTACCTACTAAAACTTAAAAAGAGAAGAAATTCTTGCTCAGATTTGGTCCTTTTTGGACCAAATCTGAGCAAGATGATAATGGAGAGTTTTTATTTTTCCTGGAGAAGAAGAGAGAGAAAGAAAAATGAAACGTCTTGTAGCATCGCTAGATTTAAGACAATGCTAATATTCTTGTAAGGAACATTGATTGATTTCTATTCCCTACAAGAAATCATCATTAATCAACCACAAAGTGGATATTTTTTCTCTCCAAAAAGAACGACGATAATGATTTCTTTTTGTTCTTAAAAGAAACATTTTCTCCATCGATCCTAGAGTGAAATATTGTTATTAGGATATAAGTCAATTACAACGAGGAATTGCTAAATTCCCGAGGGATATTTAGCAATATTTTAATTTTCTCGTGGTAATTATTCTCCAAAATTTGAAATTCTTCTACTTGTAGTTGGAATTAGTCACTAAAGATCAAAGGGTGCGCACCCGGAAAGTTAGCTATATAATTAGTCTTTGTAGTGACTAAATTGATCTTGAAATTAATTTCTTTTGATAAAGAAGTGTTTATAATTTAATTCAGAATCATTACTCATTAGCCCTATAGGTCACAATTTTTATTGTTATCTTTTTGGAGTTTTATTTTCTAATAAAATCCATGGTTGATGTTAGATTGTATGTCAAGTAGACTATAATTTTATTTTTTTCAGGACAGATTTTTATGGATTTTGAAGTCATTATTTATGGCCCAACTGGTATTGTTGAAATCCATAAATTTTTATGAGTGTATGTCCTTGATTTAATCGGATAATACTCTACGAAACTTGTTTTCGTATATGAGATAATAATATTTTCACCATAATCAGGCGGAGACCATACGCTACCAGACGTTGGTGTTCATTAAATAAAAAGTTATATCAGTTTCTCTCCTATCACAATCAAATTGATAAAGGCTTTCATTATATGATTGGCATGAAATGTCTCATTTGCTTTTATATAAGCTTTTGCCTCTTGAAAGGCAACTCCAATCACATACAGCAAAAAGTATCATTTAAGAATAAGCTACGGATAGTACTTCAATAGAGTCTGTCAAAACTAGATCCACATTTTCAGAGTTCATATCTCCTCATTGGAAGATGAGGAGATTATAATGCCTGCGGGCAGTGGTACCAGTTGTAGGAGCAGAATATCGCAGCAAGGACATACTTGCGAAATCCTCACCAATGACACCTTGTAAGTGTCGCAGACTTATGATGCAATAGATAGTGGTGATAGAAACATGAAGAAAGCGCGAAGATCTTGCGAAAACTAGAGTGTCTGCGAGACTTAACATTTATACTCCTGCGAAATGTCGCAAGGTAAATCCGAAATTAAGGAAAATATTAGTTGTACATGAGCTGTCATCCACTATGTAAACACTATATAAAGAAGAGAGCAGGAGAGAGAAAGGAGAGATATTTTGGGAGGAGAGAGAGATATTTTGGAGAGAGATATTTTTAGAGAGAGATTTATTTTCTTTATCATCTTCTTCCCCTAAAATTAGATCTAGTGCTCTACAAAATATCCATTAATGGAGATTGTAAATCTAACTCTTATGTAACCTCAAAAATCATAGTGAAGAACCATGGATGTAGATCACATTGATCGAACCATGTAAAAAATCCTTGTGTCAATTTATATTTCTAGCACTTATATTGGAAATTTAGGTGATTAATAAGATTTAGATCTACAAAATATTATGAGGGGTGTAGTGTAGGATTTCCTGCAACTACATATGCGCTAGAAACAGGGACTACTTGTTGATTCAAGAGAATTCAGAGTAATTAGCTGCTATTGGTGACGGGCTCCATTGGATCTGTAGATTTCGAGATCAAATAAAGAATTTTATCAAGAGATCAGGGTATTACATCCTTAAGAGACGAACAACTGATGTGGGAGATACTTAAAATATAAGAACAGAAGCAGAGATAAGAAAGTGCAACCAGAATTAAAATCAGCAGAATCTGCATCAGCTACCAGCTTCAAAAGGATAAACCTCTTACCAATTTATCTTGTTTTATTCTTAACTGTTTAGATCCGGACGTTTGGGGAAGAAGAACAGAAGCAGAGATAAGATCAAATAAAGGATAATTTTGGGGAAATTAATTTGATTATTAAGCTTTGCTTTTCACAAAACAATTGTCTGAAATAAGCTTTGTTTTTCATAGAAATTTGACTCTCAACTGTAATCTTAAATTAAAATGAGCTTTGTTCAAAGATTTGCATCATCCAGCGAAGTAGTTACCAATCACTCTTGCTCAGATCATAGGAGAATATAGCCCGTGGAGATAAAGCCTGTGAAATTCATCATTTGCAGTTCTCAAGTTGGCGAGGATGTAATTTTTGCAAGCAACAAAGAATTCAGTTCACAGAGACATCCATCATTATCTAGTTAAAGTCGCGATTAATGCTCGCAGAGACAAGGCCCAAGCGGACAGGAAGAGAGAAAGAATGCTAAGATGAATGGAGATGACGAACAGATGCAAGAGTGAAGCATCAGAATAAGACTTTTCTTCTCAATAACTCATTCTTGAGCAGCGAAGAGCTCACAATCGTCCATGTCAGACAATGGAAATACGCGGTGATACAGAAATATATGGCAGCAAATTTCCACTCCACCCATCTACACTCAATAATGGAGTACAAAGGGCAATCTACTTTACCGTGTGATGCAGGAGAGCCATTGAATCTCGCAGATAACGATATTATCTTGACAGACGGCAAATGAATCCATCTAGTTACAGAAGCCATAAACTTCGCAAGCATACTACAATTAGGAAAGATCGTAATATTAAACTTCGCAAGCATTCACCTGAGACGTACATCAACAGTAAAACATTTCGTGAAGATTACTTTGTCAACCACATATGCAAAGTAGATGTAACTTAACTAATGAGCAAAACCAACGAAGTCAGCCAACTCTTGGAGATACGAAGAAGATCGAAAGAATATTAAGAGAATAAACTCGTTCGTCAATGATCAATAGGGAGATATCATAATTGATCGAAAGTCAAGTTCACTTTGCAAGTTACTTCGCAGCTTGCTGCAGCCGTTACTTCGCAAGAGAAGAATGATAAGATATTAAGAGGAAAGCTCATAGACCCAGTTTCAACTACCAATGAACAAAAGAATAAGATAGTGTTAAATATTAATATCTTCATTTACGGTCCATTCGACTTTGGAGGAGTACCAGCTTGCGATAACCAAAACAGCCAACTCATGGCGATCAGAATATAGAACCAGCAATGAAATCCGATGAAAGCTCATCAGCTAACTATCCAACAAGAACCAGCGGAGTAAAACTGGGTTTCCCAGAGCATTGACGATAGCTCCGTCGAAGATCAGTGAGGAAAGACGAAATATAGATGAATTATACTCCGTCAGGTATTCCGGCGAAGACTATAGAAGAGATCCAGAGAATCAATTCATTTTCATATCATCAGGGAAATGCTTAGAGAAATACTACTTCGCAAAATCCAGCGAGCAAGGCAAATGAAAGGGGGGCAACGAAGAGAGAAATCCTTTGCGAGCTGTTCTTTCTCAGATTCAAGTTCTTCAATTCTTTCGCGAAATCTCTGCTCAGCCTCTGCGAACATATGACAATGAATTAGTAACTTAATGGCAGTTTCATAAAAAATAAACAGTAAAATAAAGAAGAATAATTAAAAACCTTCTTTATCAGAAATCATATCCCTAATCAAGGCCGTATGCTCAGCTTGAAGGCTAACGTTAACACCTAAATTATTTCTGGCGTCATCTAGAACTTTCGCAGCCCAAGCGAATTCATCATCATTGTTTATGAGAAGAAGGGAGCGAATTTGATTCTCTCTTTCGCTAAGTATAGCATTTTGGTGGATGGATTCATCCCGCTCAACTTGAACTTCAAGAAGAGTTTTTTGGAATTTCGCTAATGCTTGGGCACCTTGACTAGCGATGCGATCTTTGTCATCTATAAGATCACTAATCTTCTTCCTTAAAGTATTAATTTTCTCTTTGGAACTAAGATACAGACGTTTAAGTTGGTTGGCTAAACCCAAACTAGATCTATGATCAATTTCTAAGAGGCGAAATCTGGATTGAAGTTCATTTAGAGGAAGAGATTTAATCTTGTTATTTGAAAAACTATCTAAAGAATCGTTGAGGTGAGCAAGAAGAGCATCATTATCCATAGGTTCAGGAAATGAGTGAAGAAGAATGGCTTCATCAGAAAGGTTATAAACGTCTGCGAAAATGATAACTCAGATAAGGAAAGATAATGAGAGAACAAAACAAAGGAAAAGGGAAGAGTCTCATACCATAAAGTTGTTGATTGGCGCTTTGAAGACTAGATATCTTATTTTTCTGAGTGGAAGAATCAACTTCCAGTTGTTTGGTCTTCTCGCGAAGAATAGCAGTTTCACTTTCAAATTCTTCATTTCTCTTGCGAAGAGCAACAGCTTCAGTTTCCAATTCTTCATTCTTCTTGCGAAGTTGAAGATTCTTCTTTTCAAGAATGCTGCGCCTTTTCTCAAGATCTGACGCAACAGCAAAGGAAGCTCTCCCAGACTATAAAGGAAAGTAACGAAATTATCAAGATATGATTTAAAATCGAAATTATGAAGAAATAAGGGAATAAAGACGTACCAAGACACCAAGTGCATTTAGGAAACTGGGAGTCACTGATCTGGAGACCTCATGAAGAGAATCGTCACCCTCTAGTAAAGGAGCATCACAGATACTTGCGAGAGCTTCGCACGTACTAGAAAGACGATCATCTCCAATTCCTTGCATGGAGTCAGAGAAGCTGCTAGACAGTTGCGCCGTAGAAGATTCAGTTGGAGGATTCTCCTTTGCGAGAGAGATATCAACATCATCATTATCTTCATCAGAGCTTTCGCTGGATTGAGGACTGGAAGGAGAAATGGAATGGATCTTTCGTTTCTTAGAAGGTGGGACAAGATTTCTCCTTGCGAAGAGAACCTTTACCTTTACCTTTGGTCTTCTTAGGATTTTCTTCTTCTCCAAATGATCTCAAGACCAACCTTCGCACACGAATGAAGATAATAAACAGAGGCAACAATATTGTTAAAAATAATAAAGAAAAGTATTTCTTACTTCATCCGTGATCGAACGGAGTGCTGCTAGGGTACTCTCCTTAGCATTTCTTTTATAACTCCTCCTCAACTTGATAATCTGAAAATTTCGCAAGGTTAGTAGGTATAAAAAGGAGAGAAGATTTCAAATTGAGCGAAATTTAGGAAGCATACCTCTTTTGCTTTCTCAGGCCAATTAAATACCCAAGGCTGATAATTAACGAGATTCGCAGGGAGCACATTTGAACCTAAAATATAAGGTCCATTCAAAAGTAGTGGAAAGACGCACCATTTGTCTTCTTTGGAATGGCGAGGAACATTGTTCTTGCCAGAATGCCAATCGATATCCTGCATAAGTATTTTGTCGCTGGGAATATTTTCTCTTCTCTTCAAACGTGCACCCCCAGCGAGTTCTATCGTTCTTCATATTTATTATTTCATAGTTTTCAAAGAAACTTTCTACTGAATACTTTTCAGCGAATATCTCTAATTCCGCAAATTTAGGATCTCTGACTTCATTGGGGTAAAGAGATCCCTTACCAGCACCACGGTTGGCGAACTCAAGCATTAAGCGGATATAATCTCCGCTTAATTGATAGATGGCTCGCGAGAATTTCGCATGAGAAAGAATTTCATAAAACAAGGGAAGATCAGGGTTGTAGAGAGGAATGGGAAGACCAGCGAGAATCTGACCTAGCGAAATTATGATTTTCTGATCATCACAATGATGATCAGTAAACAGTTTGGAAGAGAGAATGGATTTAGATTCTTGATTGGGAATAGTGGATAATGTAAAGCCTCTCTCTAGCAAATCTTTTTGAACTTCTTCCAAAAGATGTTCATATCTACGACCAACTGGAGGCATCTTTCAGAGTATGGGAATGAAGAGAAGATGAAAGATCAAAAGAAGTACAAAGAAGAAGATTTACGATGAGCGGAGCGGAAATTACGGAGAGATGAAGAAGAGAAATTGCAGAGAAAACAAGAAAGAGAGTAAAAAAGAAGAAGAGAGGAGTAAGAAAAATATATATAGAGAGAAGGATTCTCGAAAAGGCAAACACATTTAATGCGAAGAGTAGACATGAACGGTTGAGAAAGGACGGTTGAAAAATACGTGTCAAGAAATGAATGGAAGAAGGGATACGTGTAATAAATTTTGTGTAAAAGTATGGAGTCATGTCAAAACATATAAGAATGAAAGAATGAACAGTTGCGACATTTTGAATAGGTTAGTTCTCATGACATTCTCTCCTTCGCAGAGAAGACATGAGAAGAGGCAAGATGTAGGATCAGAATATCGCAACACCAACGCCCTTGCGAAATACATAAACGACACATTGCGAAGATGTCGCAGATGGATAATATAAATGACGCAACGGATGACGACAGCCAGAACATGAGAAAGACGTGAAGACCTAGCGAGATTTAGGAGTGTTGCGAGGTTTTACATTTGTACACTTGCGAGAATGTCGCAAGTCAGATCCGAAAATAAGGGATAACTTAGCTGTCATCCATTATGTAATGTCCTATATAAAGAGCCAAATAGGCTTATAAAAAGGGGGAATCTTTTTAGAGAGTGGAAAGAAATTTTAGAGGAGAGAGAAAGTCTAGAGTAGCAATAACATTCTTGATTTCACTTCTTTCTTGTAAACTTTCTAACTCAATTAATAAAGAGATTGGTTATTGATCTTAAATATGTGTTAGATATTATGAATTCTTGTGAGGTGTGTATTGTAGGATTTCCTGCAATTACACATATTTAGAAAAATCTTTTTTTTGAATGTCTTTCTTTAATTTCTCCTTGTACGGTTGAGCTTGTAAGAATTTATTGATCTGTTGGATCAAAGCATGTGGGTCCGGGTTGGGTTTTCTAAAAATCACCTCACATCTATATTTCCAAATAAACCAGATGATTGTAGCAATTTGATCACGGAATTTCGAAAATTTAGGATCTGAAATCCAAATTTCAACCCACTTAACCATTGAGTCTATGTTAATGTGTGAGTTGACTGTGTTTAGATCGCAACCAAACTAGATCGATCTAGCGAAATGACATTTTCTGAAAAGGTGGTCTTCTGTTTCCGACACTTGGTTGTCACAAAAGGGACACTCAGGGGAGATTTCTGAATTATTGGATGCTAGTCTGCTATTAGTCGGGAGCGCCTTTTGAACTAGCTTCCAAATAAACAGTCTAATTCGAGGTATAGCCTGCAAATTCCAAAGGTTTTTCCATGGAAAAATAATATCCTCATCATCATTATTATTTTCATTGATGAGATAGTTGTAAATATTTTTTGCCGAAAAAACCCCAGAATTATGGTGTTTCCATCTAATTCGATATCTCTTGTTTTTATTCGAGGAAATTGCTAAAATTTTATCCTTAACTTCTGGTGGAAAATACTCCTCAATTTTTTCAATGTTTCGGGAACCGTCATTATTTAGGAGCTCATGGACCTTTTGAGGCAGAGGATCAGTGCTATCACTTGGTTGAGTTACTATATTTTTTTTGGGTATCCAATTGTCTTCGTATATCTTCGTACTTGCTCCATCTTTCACTTGCCAGACATTGTTTCCTTTTATAATATTGAGACCTTTCTTAAGGCTTGTCCAAATTCACGAGAGTTCATAACTTCAGGTCGGTTGAAAAGGACTTGAGTTTTGAAAACATTTCGCTTTTAATAGCTTTACCCTTAATTGATCTTTTTCCGTTAGTATTCTGCTTGCTAGTTTCGTTTGGAAGGCTATATTGAAGTTGTGGGGATTCTTAATTCCTAACCCACCTTGTGATTTTGGTTTACATATGCCTTTCCACGCTTTTATATAACCCCCTTTTCCTTTTGACTTATCTTTATTCCACCAAAAATCTCTTTGAATTTTGTCAAGCTTATCCAGAGTTTCGTTTCGAAGAGCCAACATCTGCATTTGGTATGTTGGGTAAAACTGTAGAATATATTAGATTAAGAATGTTCTTCCCGCTTGTGATAACAACTTTGCTTTCCAACCTTGGAGAGTATTGTAATACCTTTGAAGTAGAGGTTCAAAATTCTTTTTTCTATTGTTATCGAAGAAGAGAGGGGTACCAAGATATCTGTCCTTTTTTGTCATCGGAGGAACTTTTAGGATTTTTGCAATTATCTTGTTTTTGGTGGATTTTAGGGCTAAAATATATCCCAGATTTTTATAAATTTACAATTTTCCCCGTAATTTTACCAAATTTCGATAAAATATCCTATAAATTTTTTGCTTCCCTAAGTCTGCTTTGGTGAAAAGAAAGCAGTCGTCTACAAAGAATAGGTGGGATATAGAAGGGGCATGATTGTTTATTTTAATCCCCGAGATTTATTTTCTTCTATGACTTTATCAAGGAGTCTTGAGAGGACCTCCATGCAAATAAGGAAAAGATAAGGGGATAGAGGGTCTCCTTGTCTTAAACCCCTAGAGGTGGAGAAATTTGGGCCCGTGAAACCATTTAAAAGGATAGAATAAGAGGTTGTGAATATGCATTGAGAAATTAGATTTACGCATCAATCGCTAAAACCAAAAGAAATTAAGGCTTTCTTAATAAACTGCCACTCCACTTTATCAAAAGCTTTTGATAGGTCGATCTTGAGAGCTAGGAACCCCTTTTTTTTGACGTTTTCATCGAGTAAATCAGTTCATGGGCAATGATGATATTGTCCGTTATCTGTCACCTGGAAGAAAGGCAGATTGGTTTGGAGAGATTAACCTATTTAAGATGGGTTTTAGTCCGTTCGCGAGGATTTTTTAGATGAGTTTATAAATAGTATTGCTGACTCTGATGGGTCGAAAGTCCGCCGGGTTTGGGGAGTTGAGATTTTTGGTATGAGAGTAACGAAGGAATGGTTAAAATCCTTTTCCATAATTCCAGTCCTAATTAAAGAAGTCTTGTGTAGAGCTAATTATATCCGGGCCCAAAGTGTCCCAGTTAGCTTTGAGAAAGCCCGGTTTTGATTTCATGTATAAGAATTAGATATATACTTTCTACAAACTTTACGATCTATTAATTAATACTCATGTCAATTATTGAATTCATGAATCAGGTAGGTCATGGTGATTCTTGGATCTCATTCTCTGTTAGAAGGCAATGATAACTTGATTAGGAAAAGTTATTCCAATGAGTTAAGGCCTAAAGGGCATTGATGAAGATGTGCCTATCTTCCCATTACCATAAATAATTTGTGGGCCCCGTTTCGCATATCTTAAGGAAATCGGTATGTACCTATCCTCCCGTCTCGCAACTGCATAGTAAGAAGAAGAATTTGCATAAGAAAAACTATTTGTAGTCGTTAAGGTTTTAGACTTTTCGGATATAGTAGACTCAACAGCCATGGACACCCTTCAAAATTAGCCGATTCACTGCTTATCTTATCTTATCTTACTAATATAAAGAAAATATGTAAGTAGGAAATACCATTAGGTCCTAGGAATAATATATTAGAGAGAGTCTAGTCCTGTTGATCCAGTCATGTGTCTATTTGGTCCTTTTTGGGAAAATATATTATAGTTTGGTCCTAGAAATTATTGTTTGGTCTTAAGGTGATGTCATGGATGATGTAAATGTCATCTTGTAGTGGCACAAATACCCTTTTGGGACCATATATATAGAAAGAAGCCCAAGAAAATATCTTATTTCAGATTTACTTTCTCTCTCCTCTTATTTTCAAATCTAGTTTCTCTCCTCCCCATTTTTTCTTTTTTCTGTTGCTCATGAAGACGATGAAGAATGACGAAATTTTTAGGTTTTTCTGCTACTGTGTATGACGAAGAAGAAGAAAAACATGAAGAAACACACTACTGCTGCTGTTGTTGACAAAGAAGAAGAAAAAGGTGAAGAAGAAAAGACGAAGAAGAAGAAAAAAAAAATTTGTTGCTGTTGTTCACGAAGAAGAAGAAAAGGATGAAGAAGAAAAAGACGAAGAAGAAAAAAAAGATATTTCTGCTACTGTTGTTGACAAAGAAGAAGAAGAAAAAGACGAAGAAGAAGAAACACATTTTCTTAGGTTTTTATATGGACTTCATTCCTTTAGGGTTTTATATGGACTTCATTCCTGGGAATGAAGTCTGTTTTTTTAGGTTTTTATATGGACTTCATTCCTGGGAATGAAGTCTGTTTTTTTAGGTTTTTATATGGACTTCATTTTCTGAAATGAAGTTTGTTTTTTTAGTTTTTTATATGGACTTCATTTCTGGAATGAACTGCTACAAGAAAATAACTAAATATTAATACAAAAGGGTATTTTTGTCAGTTTTAATATTTTTAAATAATTATGGACCAAACAGACATGAGCCCACCTAAAAAAGGACCAAACGATATTTTTCCCAATATGTAATTGTTTGGTGAAGCCTTATTTTGGTGAAGCCTTTTCACATCACTTAAATACCCCTCCTGGTTTTTTATTTTTCTTCTTATTGTTACATAAAAAAGGAAATGTACAGAGGTTGGATCTGTAAAACAGCGAGATAATGAATCGGTGTTCGAATCCCGCGTCCCCCTTTTTTCTTAACCTTTTCCTCTTTCTTTTGCATCTTCCGAAGAAACTTCTTCGTTCAGAAAATGGGGATAGCAGAGTTCATCCATGAAGATCCTTAACAGGTATGTGGGAAATCTGTGAGGGGTTTCGATGTATGGGTCTATATTTAATTTGATTGAATCGCTGCAATTTATTAGAATTAGGTTTTGCTATTGATTTCTCCAAATGAATTAGGCGTAAATTTATGAATGAGGGAAGCAAATCAGATATATTTCTTGAGGATTTCAATGGTGATTCGTAAGTGTTTCATCATTCAACACAAATTTATAAACCTGCTAGAATGTTTTTGAAATTTATCTGTTTGAGCAAATGCCAGAGAGAAAGTTCAGACTAGGTTTGGTTTGTCTCACTTTTAATGATCTATAATAATGTTTGTTGGTAAGGGGTCTTCAAAGTGTAAAACGTCATGTCTTCATGTCTAGCTATTGATTGGTACTAATTCTACTGTGCACATCTTCCCTATTCAATGTTGGCGTAAACTTAATGATCCAATAATGTTTGCTCGCTATAGGAGTTCATTTGTTCACCTGAAATCTCAATCATGCAACAATTCTTTTGATTTCAGAAAGATGATGGTCTAACATTGCCAGATTGATTTTGGACAGGTGATGTTGCTCCACTTGCTTGGAATACGTAACTTATATCTGATTTGGATGTGCGCAAAATGTGCATAGATGTTTCCCTTTCCTTAATGTGCTTTTTCGTATGAGTTATATTCTTTTTCGTGCGTGGCTCTCTATTTAGGTATTTGTTTTTATGCCGAAAATGAATTGTAGTTGAGACCATCTTTGTAGTGTCCGACTCCAGAACCTTCGCAAGCAAAAAAGTGAAACAGGTAAGCGTTGTCATCTTTTCAAATTTTTCCTTCTCATCGTTTATGTGATTGCTTATTATATCTATGCTTCAATTAGTAAAAATATCAACCGGTGTTTGAGTTTTTTTTTTTTTTTTTTTTTTTTTTTTTTTTAACTTTGTTTGGTTTTCAAATCGTTATGGCTAAATTATGAGCAAAAACTATTAGTTTGAGATGTCCAAGACGGAAAGTCAGTAGGATTGAACTAAAGCTTCAGGCCACAGATCAGATTTTCAGATGATGCTGTGATAATTTCATTCCCTATTCCAGGTTAGTTTGAAATAATTGAGTCAGTAGTTTCAGTCCAACTATTTGGGTGCTAATTTTTTTGGTTATTTTGTCATCTCTTTGTTGATACATCTGGAATAGAAAAATCACATGAAAAGTCAAATGGATTCATGAAAATGGATTCTTACAGATTTTGAACTAAAAATTTCCTTATGAATTGGGATTATCTCTTTGTGCAAATTAGTATGTAAGAAAATTTGTATTACACCGAATCAAGGCCTGAGTCTTGCAAGAAATTGTTCCCCCTTTGTTGTGAATTGCATTCTGAATCCTTATAGAAAGGAATGTTGTGATGTGCATTTTAGAACCTAATAGAAAGAAATAAGTGTGGTGAATTCTTGCAAACAGTTAACTATCTTCCATATTTTCGTTGTAATTGCTAATTACCAACAAAGCTAACAATGATCTCCCTAACAAGTTGCAGCATTTGTTTACAGACCCTAACATATTTATGCATTAAATAAGTGAAGCACAAGCTTGCTTGGAACTGCAAAGTTTGAGGTAAGCATCGTGTTGGTCATTTTTTATTTCCTTCTTCAGTCCCCTGTCAAACAAGGGGGTATACTATGTAGGATACAAATCAATTTTGCATTATTCTGTGAAGTGTTAGTGCAATCTATTTTGCAAACCTTTAGAAAGTAAAGAATCGACGTAGAAATATAAGAAGCTTATAGGTTAATAAATGAAAAAACGAAAATAGACATTAATTACTATTGCGGGATGATCCAAGAAAGCTGATTTCATTCATTAAGGTTGGTTAAAAATCTTCGGTTTGAATTTCTATTGGCAACTTGCAGCTTACTTTTGATGCGAGTATACCTTTTAGAAGGGATTCTCGGATTGATATCTTTGGTAGGTAAAATTTGTTTTTTTTTTAGTGTTTAATTTTCGATAAAATAGTAATTGAGCCTAGGGTGTTTAGTAAATACCCCAGACGTCGTTACCACAAGACCGATATTTTGTATCATTGGTATTGTCGCGTAACTTCAGATATAGCTGCAGCCACATCATAGTGGCTAGGTAACATCAATGTGTGACAACAACACTTAACAAAAGATTTTTCTCGGTGTACCATAAACATGTCGTGCTAGGTACCTGATGTTGACTGCTACAATGCACATATATGTATGAATTAAAGTCCATTGGAAATTGATAAGAGTTCTTTGGAGGGAAGTTTGAATTTCACTTTTGCAACAAAAAGTGGATGAAATGTTCACTGGCCGAGTTTATATTAGAATATTAATGTGGAGAATGTTTGTTTTTCACGGTCAGCGATTCAAGTCTTTTTCGACCGGTATTTTTGTATATGTGTAGTGATTGAATGCTTATTTTCTTCTTCTTCATTATGCAACAAAACATGGCACACTGATTTTAGCCCCTCGGCATCACCGTGGAAAAGATTGCGGTGGCGGCGTTTGAGGCAAAGGGAGGTTGGGATGGTACAACGGGAGACCAAAAGACCGACATTTATGTCGTGAGTGTAGAGGTTCCCTCTGATCGCATGTTGGTTGCAAAGAATGGGGGTTGGCCAACTTGGCCTACTTAAAGGGACATCATCATATGGTGGATCGAAGTTATTGGGGTTGTTTAACGAGATGATGTTGACAGTGGTGCTGTTATTCCGGTAACCCTAGACAGCATTGGGATATAATATTATTCAGTATGGGTGGATGATTTCCAACATTTTCCAAAAATGGATTCAGGCTTGCATTTCTTGGCAAGGATTTGAAGATGTCTGGGTACTTCACAATAGAAGATAAGGTATAGTTTGCCAGGTACAAGAGGGAGTATGGTGTATGTATCGATGAGAACCTATTTACATCATTGTTTGCTGATATATAAGTTTCTTTTATTGCTCGAATATTGATCTAGCTATCAATATTCAGTAATTTATCAGTAATTCTTTGAATTGAGCAATACTTGCTCAATTGCTCGAATATTGATCCGACTATCAATATTCGGTAATTTATCAGTAATTCGTCGAATTGAGCAATACTTGCTCAGTTGCTCGAATATTGATCCAACAATCAATATTCAGTAATTTATTAGTAATTCGTCGAATTGAGCAATACTTGCTCAATTGGTCGAATATTGATCCAACTATCAATATTCAGTAATTTATCAGTAATTCGTCGAATTGAGCAATACTTGCTCAATTGCTCGAATTTACAATATGTTCCATTGAGCATTTGATTACTCATGCTTGATTCAACAAAACTTAGATTCACTATCTAAACAGTCAACAACTGACTAATAAAATACACGTCTGTCTTGCAGACTCCCCGATTCGTGAGACATCAATCACGTCACATGGGGGATATCAATTAGGGTTTTGGTCTGGCGGCCTACGGCACGTGGATTCATCCACGATGAGAATGTGAGTAAGTCGTGCAACGGTTGAAGGAGTTAGCAAAGTAGTGGGTGGACGGTTAACCAAGTCTCTGCACGACCTGGAACTGGTTTAACCACGATCTTCCACTTTCCCACTCTTTCACTCAAGAAATCGTCACACTTACAGGGATCAATGTGTTCATCATTCTTGCAATATAAATAAGTCCAAATCGAGGACAACAGATCATTATCATCATTCTTCAACAACTCGATTAAAACTTATTCACAAAACTCAACTTCAGCAGTTCACCAATTTGCAGAAACCTTCAACACACCCACAATCCTTGATCATCATTGATCCCACACAATTCTCAGCTTCCTTCCTACAGATCAACTCACCTCCCCCTTTGTGACCGAATTGACTCTGGAATGACCATTGACTTGGTTAAAGCCGAAGTCCTACAGACTTATCTCTCGAATCTAAGCACTCCATTTGCAGTGCATCTGTGTGAGGTTCAACAGTTTGCTCGGTCGAGGAGTATCGTCCACATGCTCGACTCTTCACTTTCCTAAAAAAACCAGCAACCCGTTTTTCCCCATCCACAGATAGGCGACCACAGTGGGAGATTAATCTGTCGGTTGCAATCTCATATTTTCACAAAATGGTTGGTCTTAGATCTAACTCAACTACTTCGAATTCCAGTCAGAATCTTTCGAATGAAAATGTTCCTCCTTCCAACACTCCTTCCAATGGAACAGTCGACGCGGAAATCCCGACCTTGATCGAATTGGCACGAGTACAGGAGATTCATACAAAGGAACATGGAGTTGATGAAAGAGACGCTGAACAACATATTGAATTTCCTCGTCAGACTGACATCAGACTTGAGCGGCGCTCATGCTCAAGAAATTCCGATGCTGATGGCTAAGCCCTCAACCGATGATCATCCTCGAACCAACAGGTTCACCACATATGAAAATCCGGTGGAACAAGAGGTCACACATTTGATCGAGAATCTATGTGAACTCTTTCATTTCTACAGAGATCAGCGCACGAACACGTTTGCCGCACTCAACAAAATATTATCTGACGTGCGAATAGTTCCATCATCTCCGGTGGTTGAACAAGTGTCCATGGTATCTGAACTTTCGATCAACAACATCACCTTCACTGAGGAAGACCGAATGGCGGAGGAAGGGAATAACCGAGCCCTGTTCGTAACTGCTTCCATTAAGGACTCCGAATTCAGGAGAGTTCTCATTGATATAGGTGCTTCCACGAATCTTATCACTATGAAGACTCTCAAGGAGGCCAAAGTTCCACAAATCAAGATCGTTCATCATCCCATATTGATGATGGGTTTTGAAGGAAGCCAGAGTCACACATACGGGTATGTCTATGTGGATCTGAAAGTAGGGCCAATTCAATCCACTGTCAAGTTTCATGTGATCGAGAAAGACCTTGACTATCACATGATACTCGGAATACCATGGCTTCATGACAATAAGGTTGTTCCTTCAACGTACCACCAGTGTATGAAAGCTTTGAACAACAACAAAATTGTCCGTATCCCAGCTTCAGTGTCTCCTTATGCTCCGGTTTATGATGCTGAGTTCCTGGAACCTCCAAAGAGTATCCACGAACCTCCAAGCAAGATCTGCAGTACTTCACTCCCAAGTTGGAAATCTATTGGGAAATCTGAAAAACCATCATCAACAGATGCTAAATACGTCAAGTCGTCTACCACACTACTCAAGCGTCGTTAGGGTCAAGGTACGACTCATAAAAAGTCCAACTTTATTATTGATTATGATGCAGAAGGGAGAGTCATTTATCTCCGTCGTAAGGATTAGCAATTAACAGGGGAGGTTGATGAAAAGTCTGCCCGCCCTGAAGAATCATGCCAGAGTGAGCAATCACCCGATGAGGAAATTCGAGATGCACCACGACAGCTGCAAGATGGCACAGATTCTACAACTGACGATCTTGATACTATCAACATCTGAACGGACGAGAACCCAAGGCTAATTTTAATCAGTTTTGCTCTCTCACCTGAGGAACGAGAAGGATTGATATGTCTGTTGAAAGAGTAACAAGATATCTTCGCCTGGACGTATGAAGAGATGCCTTGCCTGGACGACAAATTAGTCACTCATCATCTCCACATCACTCCCGATTCCAAACCTGTCAAACAACCACCCAGGCAATTTAGACACGAGGTTGAGGAACAAATCAAGGTGGAAATCCAAAAACTACAAACAGCAGGGTTCATCAAACCCATTCAACATCCAACGTGGCTGGCGAACATTGTCACATTCAAGAAGAAAAATGGCCTAATCCGATGCTGTGTGGATTTCAAGAACCTGAACAAGTATTGCCCGAAGGATGACTTTCCATTGCCAAACATTGATATGCTCGTCGATGCAACCAGTGGTCATGACATGTTCTCGTCCATGGACGGTTACAGTGGGTACAACCAAATCAAGATGTACGAACATGATGCTAACAAGACCACATTCCGAACTCCCATTGGAAATTTCCACTACACAGTGATGCCTTTCGGCTTGAAGAATCCAGGAGCCACTTATCAGCGAGCCATGACCGCAATATTCCATGACATGATGCACAAGCAAGTAGAGGAATATGTTGACGATGTGTTGGTGAAATCGAAGACTTGGGCATCCCACCTAGACATCCTAAGGCAAGTCTTCAAAAGATGCAGGGAATACAAACTGAAGATGAATCCTCTAAAATGTTCTTTTGGTGTTTCTTCTGGAAAGTTTCTTGGATTCCTGGTCACTGCAGAAGGAATCAAGGTCGATCCAGACAAAACAAAAGCTATTACTACCATGCCTCCTCCACGAACTTGAAAGATCTCCAGAGCTTCATGGGCAAAGTCAATTATATCCGGCGTTTCATTCCTGGACTCGCTCAACGCATTGCTTCATTCTCTCCTCTGTTGAAGAAAGGAGCAAATTTTGCATGGACAGCCGTTCAACAAGAAGCATTTTAGAAAATACAGCAAATATTACTATCACCTGCTGTCTTGAAATCTCCAGTGCAAGGACGTCCACTGATACTTTACACAACCTCCAGTGATGTCGCAATTGGAGCACTCCTCGCTCAAGAGGATGAAGAAGGTATCGAACATCCAATCTATTACTTCAGTCACACAATGAGGGATGCCCAACTCCGATACACAAAGGGTGAAAGGGCGTGTCTAGCATTGGTTCAAGCAATTCAGAGGTTCAGACATTATATACTATCAAATAGAGTCTTGATGGTGGCCAAAGCTGATCCCATAAAATTCTTACTGTTCGAAACCTGCTTTGATTGGGAGACCAGCAAAATGGCTACTTCAAATGTCAGAATTTGACATAGCGTGCGTCCCTCCAAAAGAAATCAAAGGACAAGCAGTTACAGACTTACTTACTGCTTTCCCTGGAGAAGACATCACAATGTTGCATGAAGAAGTGCCCGGTGAGTTTCCAGAAATTTCAATCATTCAGGAAGAAACATGGCTATTATATTTTGATGGATCTGCCACTCCGTGCAATGATACTGGTGGAGCGGGCATTGTGCTAGTATCTCCATCCGGCGAGGTCTTCTCACATTCATTCAAGTTAGATTTCCACTGCACCAACAATTCAGTAGAATACGAAGCTTTTCTCCTAGGGCTATCTTTAGCCAAAAAAGCAGGAGCGATGCACCTGTAAATCAGAGGAGACTCAAAGTTGCTAGTCAATAAAATGAATGGCGTGTACTCCCTCAAGGAAGTAACACTTGATCCATTAAGAGACGAGGCACAACGACTATTAGCTCATTTTTCTGATTCAACAATTGTCCATACTGGTAGCACCCACAATAGACATGCCGATTTTCTGGCAACTCTAGCATCCAAATTGCAATTTGAAGGGTCATAAAAATCCATCATTGTGCAATGAAGTTCTATATCATCTACCTGGCTTACTCAAGTCGAAGATGATCAATTGAGCGACTGGCGAGCGCCCATCATTCATGAATTGAGCAGATCTCTTAAACCATGCAAAGAAACAAATTAAGCCATTACAGGAACCAAGGATGCAACACTCCTTAAACTTAGGACTTAAATTGATCCTTGTTTTTCTACTGAAACGGTTTAAACTCTCATGATACTCGGTATAAGAAAACGGAAAGTGATTCCATAATATGAAACTCAACTTACCAGAATCAAAATCATTGAGATGGTCCAAATGCTTCTGTGGGAAGGATGGATGTCGAACAACATTTCTCCAAGGTTTTGACACCAATTTGCATTCTAAAACAGATTCGGTAGGTACACGAGATAAGATTTCTAATACAATATCTGATGGGATCATATTGAAGTTACCCATTGAAACCCCTTGGTGCGATTAGCAGAGTAATAGTAACGGTAGAAGAAGAGAGAGTTAGGGTTTCAAGGAGGAAAAAGGGTTTGGTTGGGAAACTCGAGAGTCGAGAGTAATTGAGAAATAAATGGGTTCAATTTTAGGTTCCGAAGGGAAAAGGGAGAAGGGATATACCCAACTACCCATTGCATCATAGAACCAACCAGGGTTAGACCTATCCCTATGCATCATGGCTAAAAACCTTATTTGGCATACACAATGTCATGGCTAAATTTTTTACACCAAAATTTTAGCTTAACAATTTTCTATATTTTTCTTTTTCTCAATTTAATTTATTTAATTTATTTTTTTGATGGAAAGGTTGAATATATAAAAAGCTAGCAAATATAGTACAATAGGTATACAATTTCGTTTTTATCGAATACATTGGAATAAATGCTAGATTTTTGAATTTTGTACCGCAAATGTGTAGACATGTATTGAAGATTTTTTATCCTTGCTTCCTTTGCAATGTGGTCCGCAGCAAAGTTATGTACTTCACTTGTGCCTGGGATAATTCTTCCAAAATTGTCCTGGCTTCTTGCAAAGTGTTTTCCTCTGTCCAAGGGGCTTCTATACTTACCTTATTAATGTTGTCTGCCAAAGCTTTGCAGTCAGTGACTATGGAAACACTTGATAGTATGTTATTATTTAACCAAGTAGCTGCCTTTAGCAAGGCTTTCGTTTCCGCGTGAAAAGCTGAAGTAGCCCACTCCGAACCCGCTGATATATGCATAAAAGTCTCATGATCCACTGAGTACAGTAAAAAGGCATAACCCATAGAAGAGTCTTCTTTTCTAAAGGATGTATCAATAAAGATTATCCAATCTGTGTTTATGTCGGACCATCTATTCCTAACTAAGGTTCCTTTGTTTCGGGAAATTCCCTTTTGGATAAATTTAGTAGGAATAGAGTTCAGGTATCTATTAATCTGATCATTAAGTTTACTGGGTCAGGATTGATCTTTTCGAAGACTACTGAGCATCTACGTTTCCGGATGAACCACATGATTGTTGCTATTTTTCCTGAAAACTGAACAAAATAAGGATCCGATAACCAACCACCAATCATTAACCGAGCTTGTGCTAAGGTGGCTTCTAAATTAATACTGAACCATATTGCTCTTGCAAAAGGACAGAATCTGAAAAGATGTTATTCAGTTTCCTGCTTCTGAGAATTGTACATCTGACAATGAGGG
This sequence comes from Papaver armeniacum, assembly GCA_023531295.1. NCBI lineage: Eukaryota > Viridiplantae > Streptophyta > Magnoliopsida > Ranunculales > Papaveraceae > Papaver > Papaver armeniacum. The sequence goes on along the minus strand of JAJJWW010000762.1, from coordinate 899,019 downwards.
TCTATGGCTGAATTATGGGCTCCGAGCCTGGAAGAAGTGGGGAGAGCTTGTTGCGCTAATTTCCAAATAAATAATCTTATTCTTGGGATTACTTGCATTTTCCATATTTTTTTTTTCCAAGGGAAACCTGTCAAATTATCATTTTCTTGATCTTGGTTAACCAGAAAATTGTAGATGTTCTTTGCCGTGAAATTTCCTGACTGATGATGCTTCCATCTGATTTTGTCTTGTTCTTCTCTTTTCGGCGTTATTGCTTGAATTTTTTCTCTGACATATGGTTGAAAGTATATGTTTAGTTTTTCTTGATCCCATGTATTTTCTTCTGTTATCAGCTCCTGGACCAATTTTGGTGTCGGTTCTTGAATATTGGTCGGTTGGGTAATTATATCAGCATTAGGTACTCACTCGTCCTCCCAGATTTACTTTTTCTTTCAAATGACAGATTTCAAACCCAACTTGATTCTGCTTCCCAACTTGTTTTTTCTGGAATTGTACTTGAAGCTGTTGTTAAGAAAATGTGTGATAGTTATAAAGAAATGGGTAAAAAACAGAGAAATCTATTAGTATTGGATATTAACTAAACCTGCTGTTAAGAAAAAACAAACAGGAGTTCAAGGGAAGGAAAATCAAGGCAAGGCGCATTTAAAGGCAGAGAAGAGTACCAAGAAAAAAAAACATAGAAAACTCCGTTTATGAGCGCGTCAAATGGAGGATAGGTGAAATGAAGAAGGAAAACAAGATGAAGAAGATTATCCCAAATTTTTATTTTTAAACTTTGTATTTTAAATTATTATTGTCTAGTTTTATGTCTTGTAAAATGATTATTTTAATGATCAATTCAAAGTTTATGAATTTGAAAATTTGACTCGCAATATTGAAATTTAATATTCGTAATTTTTTAATTCCCTTTTACATATAAGTAAGACAAATAATTAGACTTACATTTTTAACTAATAAAGTTAACAGTTAAAAAATTACCAAAACATAAACAACTTATTCATTTTGTACATGGGCTTGGTTAACAACTCTTTGCATATCGACTTTGTTAACAACTCCTTCATTTTGCACATCAGCTTTAAATTCTAAAACTGGAAATTTTTGTTTTGCTTTTTTTCTGGAAAAATTATAAGAGTTTTGAAAGTAAGGATGAGTGAGTTTGAGAAATTCTTGAAGGATTTAGAAATTCTGGTGTGAGTTGAAATGAATTTGAAGTTGAGTATTTATAAGGGAAGGAATTTTTGGTTGTTGGATGATCAGTCACATAGCACTGATCTTAACATCACTAGGTTTAAAGACAAGCCTTGGCGTTTCAATGACCATCGGGCGATGGAGTCTTTATCCCCGGATACAAACTCCATCTTATATGTTTAGGAAGGTGAATTTGACACTTTGGCATACCCATAGTGGGTACTAAAGTGCTAAATGATAGTGTTTGACATGTGCATAAAAAAAGGCCTTAGCTTAGTTGATTATGAACCTAGTTTTCCTACTTTGAGGTGAATGAAACGAGTTTCTTTTTAAGAAGCCGGAGGTCTCGTAAAAATTCATTTTGTATTTCCAAAATGGAAAAAGAAGAAATCACTTTTCAAGAATTCGGAGGTCTCGTAAAGCCTTACCTTGTACTTCCAAAAAAATATAAAATAAATAAATGAAGTTAGAAAATAATATTATTTGTGCTTAGAGCTGTACATTGGGTTGTGTGGGTGGGATATGCATATTTCGTCACCTTGGCGGGTAAACTTTACCCGCCACCCTACCAGCTATTAAACGGGTAGGATCCTAGCTTCCCGATTAAATAGCGAGTCGGGTGAGTGGATGGCGGGTATAACCGTTTGTTTTTTTTTTCTGTTAAAGAACCTAAGTATTTCTTTTATTTGATTATTTCATGGGTTTAAAACAAGGATTATGATTTATTATTAACATTAGATTAGATAGATGTTTTACTATGACTATACCAATCAGAGATGGATGTGTCAACACATATGCACCCAGCTAACCAAAATGTACACTCTTTTAGGATAAACCTAAGGCAAAATACCTAAAAATAAATATAAACAAAAGAATCACCAACAATAGTTCTGATAGGATATGTCAAATACTTCGAACAATTGTAATTGATTCACAAGTCAGAGTACAATTCCGTTCATTAGAATACGCAATAGCAAACCACTTTTGATTTATTTATTTTTTATAGGAAAAGATAATATATTAATTAAGCAATATAATACAGAAGGTCTATAATTTCATTTTTTTGCAAATACATTAGAAATGATACTTTCTTTCTGCACTTGTTGTTGCAAATGCGTCGACATATGTTGTAGTCTTCTTATTCTTGCTTCTTTAGCTACTGAGTCCGCTGCTGCATTGTGTTCCCTGTTAATATAATTTACCTTAGCTTGTGGTAATTTGTCAAGGATGGTGGTAGTTTCTTCTATAGTATTCTCCGCTACCCAAGCAACTATTGTTTCCTTTTTGTTAATGTAATCTGATAAAACTTTACAATCTGTAGCAATACAGATGCTGGAGATAATATTGTTTTTCAACCATTTTAAAGCCTTTAAAAGAGATTTTGCTTCTGCATGTAAATATGAGGTCGCCTAATCTGAACCTGCAAAGAGATGCATAAAGACTTCTTGTTCGATCGATAAAAGAATGAAAGCGTACCCCATGGATAAGTTTTCCTTGTTAAACGAACCATATGTAGAAATTATCCAATCCGCATTGAAGTTATTCCAAGCATATTGTAGGATCAGAATATCGCAACACCAACGCCCTTGCGAAATCCATAAACGACACATTGCGAAGATGTCGTAGATGGATAATATAAATGACGCAACGGATGACGACAGCCAGAACACGAGAAAGACGTGAGGACCTAGCGAGATTTAGGAGTGTTGCGAGGTTTTACATTTGTACACTTGCGAGAATGTCGCAAGTCAGATCCGAAAATAAGGGATAACTTAGCTGTCATCCATTATGTAATGTCCTATATAATAAAGAGCCGAATAGGCTTATGAAAAGGGGGAATCTTTTTAGAGAGTGGAAAGAAATTTTAGAGAAGAGAGAAAGTCTAGAGTAGCAATAACATTCTTGATTTCACTTCTTTCTTGTAAAATTTCTAACTCAATTAATAAAGAGATTGGTTATTGATCTTAAATATGTGTTAGATATTATGAATTCTTGTGAGGTGTGTATTGTAGGATTTCCTGCAATTACATATGGCGCTAGAAACATGGACTGATTGAAGATTGATATTGTGATTTGAAAGAATTTGGAATAATAGGGAAGGAATTTCATATAATTTTCAACAATTCATTAAGATTGAAAAATGGCTAGAAGAAGACATGCATCAAAACAACCAACAACTGTTAGAAGGAGTAGGAGACTTGCTGGAGAAAGGAGAGACGAGATGGGAGAATCTTCAAGAATGAATACAAGGAACAACAGAGAAAATCAAGTTCAACCGCCAATTCAACGTACACCACCAATACAAAATAGAACTGTGGATTATGACAGAGTGAGTGTACATACTTGGCGATCAGATTCCGTAGATGAAATGGGAGAAGAGCAGCAATTAGGAGACAATGGGCAAGAGGAGAGAGATCAAGAAATGATTGGAGGAATAATTCATGGAAATGAAGAGATTGCAGCATTAGAGACATTGAGGCAAACAATACATGAAGAAAGGCGGTTAGAAGCAGAAGAATGTGCGAATTTGACAAGGCAAAATCATGAATTGAGGATGGAAAACATAAGATTACAAAATAGGAGGTCAAGAAGCACTACAAGATCACGTTCAAGATCAGTTAGAGAAGAAATAAGACAAAATTTTCCTATAGAAAATGCTAATGAAGAAACTCGAGAGGGAATACAAAATCCAGGCGAAGAACGTCGCGAAGGAAGAGAAGTATTGGAAGATCGTTATATTCAATGTGCTGAAATTCTTCAAAACAAACAGAATGATGGAATTCAAGGAAATAGACACCGCCAGAGGCGAAATAATCAAGATGGCGAAGAAAATCAGGAAGAAGGAAGGAGAATTTTAAATGAGAGAGAAATACAAAGAAATGAACGAGCAATTGAGGATGAAATTGAAAGACACTATGCTGAGCAAACACATTTAGCTCGCGAGAGAGAAAAACTAAGAGCATAAATGGAACAACAAGAACTACAAGAGGCAATTCGACAGAATAACCATGATAATCGAGAAAGGAGGCGTGAGCGAAACCGAAATAATGTTAATATCAATGAAGAATATGATAGAATACAAAGGAGAACTGAAAGGCGGCGAAGAGGAGAAAATGAAAGACGTGACGATGTGCGAATTAATGAAAGAATTGAAAGAGAATATCGTAGAGAAAGACGAGAGGAAAATGATGAACAAGAAAGTCAAAACAGAGATGAACGCAGGAGAAGAGAAGCGGAGCTGAAAAGACCAATGGATCCAAGTTCTGGTATAAATGAACAAATTTTGAGAGAGTTAGCGGAAATGAGAGGAATGATAAATAATAACAAAGGAGGAGGTAAGAGACAATTGGATGAAGCCATAGAGGAAGCCACGAAAACTCCATTCACACAAGAAGTACAATTAGGAGGAATACCCCCAAAATGCAATTTACCTGCGTTAACCAGCATTTTTGATGGAACAACTTGTGCAGTTCAACACATCAAAGCTTATGTGAGATGTATGTTACAATGGGAGAACCATGATGCAAATTTATGCAAGTATTTCGCATCAAGTTTAACAGGAGAGGCGTTAAAATGGTTTGAGGGTTTGCCAAAGAATACTATAACATCATTCAACCACTTGCAAGCTATATTTTTAGGAGCATATATAAGTAACAATTCCTCGCGACCTGGCATTGAAGACGTATTTGGGCTGAAGCAAAGGGTTGACGAAAGTTTGAAGCACCTAACTGTGAGATGGAAGACAATGTGTAGTGATATGGCTGGTCGTGTGGATGAAAGATATCTCATTCTTTCATCCATCAATGCTATGTTTGCAACCAATCTGTTATAAATTCAGATCTTCAGAATCAAAAATACAATAACAATGACTGAATTGCGAGAACTACAAGAGGAGTATATTGCTCTTGAGGAAAAACAAAATGACATGGAATCATACCCCATTGCGAGCACAAGTTCAAGAGCAGCGAATGCAAGCTTATTACCCAAGTTAATAAATACAATGGCGAGCACCTCGCAAGGGCAACAAGAGAGGGTAATGGGAGATGGACATCAAAATTTAGTAGCTATGGGGAGCCGTGATCAAGAAGAATTTGAGAGAGAGAGAAACTTCTATAGCCGTGGTGGAAATAACAAAATCCAAAGACTTGATCAGCCATAAGAAACGTATGGAGGTCATCAGCCGCAAGGAATTTATGGAGGTCAGAGGCAAAATTTTCATAGAGGACAGCGAAATCCAAAGATAATATGGGAAGAAATCAAAATGCCACCTTTGAATGCTAGTGTGGAGAAGATATGGGAAGCTATAATCCTAATGGAAAACATACCTGCACCATGGAAAATGGGGAGTGAACCACCTCCAAGCTACATAAGTAATGAATTTTGCTCTTATCATCATTTCCATGGACATACAACAAATGACTGCAGAAATATAAAGAGAATCATTCTCAGAATGATAGATCAGGGAAAATTAAATCACTTTCTGGTAGGACAAACGCAAACTCAAGCATTACCACCTCCTCCAGATATTCACAAGCCAAATACGGCAAAAGAAAGAGAAACATTTATGATTGAAGTTGGCGCAAAGGCAAAGAATATATTTTGTAACTCCATCGTACACTCGTACAAGACGATTGAAGATTTTCACGATAACACTCCCAGTAGGGTTTTCGCAAGAGATGCCGATGATAGAGAAACAATGAACATTGCGAAGACATCGCCACTGGAAGAATGGCAAAAGCAGACTATCTCTTTTACCACAGAAGAAGTACCTGAGGGTGGAGAAGTGCATGACAACCCATTGGTGGTAAGATTGATGATCAACCCAAAACCTAGCGAGGATGAAAATGATGAAGCTGAGAATTCTTGGGCAATCAACAGAATTTTGATTGATATGGGGAGTTCCGTGAACATTCTCTTTTATCATACTTATAAAACTATGGGAGGGAAAGATGAAGATCTAATACCTTCAACGTACAAAATCTATGGTTTTAGTGGTACTGCAAATAAGCCAAAAGGAGAAGTTCATATGCGAATTCCACTGAAAGGATTATCTTCTGAAATTTTATTCTGTGTAGTTGATGTGGAATCACCATACAACGCGCTGATCAGACGACCATGGTTACATGAGATCTTAGGTGTGGCATCTAATTTCCATCAATGTATCAAATTCCCTCATCCCACTGGTGTTGGCATCATAAAAGGAGATTGGGTTGAAGGAAATAAGTGTTATGAAGTTGATATAGAATCCTGTGAAGAAAGAGCTGCGAAGAAGAAGAATTGGAAACACAACATCAAAGAAAAACAAAGAGGTGAAAAATTAATGGTAGATGTAATAGAGCAAAGAGAGGAAGAAATGCTGCGAAACCAAAAAATGATGAAGATAGGAAGTGGCGAAGGCTTCACAAATGATACAAGAAAATGACAGGAAAATTCAAAAATGCAGAGGGAGAAAGTAGCAGAAGTAACAGACTTAAAGAATAAATGTAGTTGTTGATTGTCAGAGAAAAAATGGGGAGGAAGACGAGAAATGTAAGTTGGGTTTAAAAAAAAAAAAAAAAATCTTTCTTATGAATAGCAGAGATGAGGTTGCGAAAGGAAGTTGATATGCAGAAGAAGAGAATATATTATGAAATATAAAAATATGATTGCGAAATTACAAAAGAATTTACATGCAAAAGAATCAACAAATTAATCAGACAGAGGCAAACCAACTATGGCGTACACCCTAGTTCGCGAAATCAAAATTTCGTAAGAGGCAAATGTAAGACCTAAAGTACGTCATAGAAGGGGGTACCTATTGCATGGCTCAGGGAAAAGGTTACACCGCTCCTGGAACCTGAGTCATGGAGAATTGGGGTCAATAAAGCCCATCCAGGGGAGATACTTTGGATTTTCAATCTAAGCTTAAGACTTAGATTGGACGACCGAGGGTCTCTCCTAAGGAGTCAAAGATTTGACCAAGGCGCCGAGGTACACGGTTGAGCCAAGAGTGCCTGGGCATTTGAAGTGTCTCGGCCATTCTTGGAAAGTCTCGGCATATGCTTTCGGCTCGAAGAAAACTCCACTTAGGGTGCGATCTCGTAACCATAAGCCCTATAGGAAAAAGGGATAAGAGGTGCGAAACAACTGGTTGTTGTTAAGACCGGATGGGGGAGCTAGCCTTGTATGGCAGAAGTACGCCTCCTTGAAGGGGCAACCAGGGAGATGATAAGGGCGGCACCCTCCATTAGGGAGCTGATACGTGTCTTAAGACGCAAATGTCATGGGGCTTTATTTTCGCAAGAAAATTTAGGCTTCTCATATTTGTGCGACAATCCTGAAGAGGCAATAATACAAAAAATAAAGATAAGACGAGATCAATGGGTCAGTATATGAAAATGTAAGGACGTCCTGCGATTTCGTCGCAAGACGGCAATGTCATGGGGCTTTATTTTCGCAAGGATTTTTAGGCCTGTTATATTGTCGCAACAAAATTATCCTGCAGAGGCAACAATACTAAAGAAATGATAAGTCAAGATCAAGGGGTCATTATATGAAAGTGTAAAGACGTCCTGCGATTTTGTCGCAATGACAAGAGGTGGCACAGTAAGACCTTTAACTAGGAAGGCAAAATAAGACCACATAATAGAAAAAGAAAAAAGGAAATCTTGGAAGAAACCAAGATTTCCTTACTTACGAAAATTCAACAACAACAGTTGCGAGATTGAGGCATGAACATAACTTGCTTAATCTCTCATTTGAACGCAAATAACAGAGGCAAGTATGGGAATGTATAGAATAAAAACATGTTATTTGTCTTCATATGATAGATTTACGCGCTCATAAAATGAAAGGTTGATAATATATTGACTAACTGTATTGCAAAAAAGAAATGTTCTTTTAACATGTGCAGAAAGGAACAACAAAGGTAGAGCTAATATTTGAAGATCCATGAATTTTGCAGCAAAAGATTACAAAAATAGAAGATTAAAAGAAGGGATGTACAGATATTACAAAAAGAGAAAGAAGAAAAAAGAATTATTTCTTGTTCGATTCTTCCTCTTCATTTTCTTCGTCTTCATAAGATTCTTCTATCTCTTCATCTTCATCTGCTTCCTCTTCTTCGCTAGCATCACTGTCAGAGATATCCAAAGAAGGCACATTCTCAGGGATTTCGTCAAGGAGACAAGGGTTTGAAGAATGAGGAATGATGTTGTCATCACAGACTATCTTAATAGTCTGATTGCGGAAGAGAACAACATCATTTTTGAAATTCGCTACAGTAATTTGTAGTTGCTTCTTCAATTTGGAATATTGTTTCTAGACCAGCTTCTAATCCTTCGAAAGGGAATTCGTTATAATCTGAGCAAACCCCTCTGGAATCAATCCGAGTTTAAGTAAGTTGAATAGAGGCGAGGGAAGCTGCGTGGAACTTTGATACCCAAGGCCTCACCGCATTACAAGGCGGCGCAGATCACGCATTCAACTTACGAAACCATCATGAACTTCAAGTATGCTTAAAGAGTAACCAATATTTTTCGAATGACTTTCCTATTAAGCTCGTTACCCTATCGGTCTCGTTCTAGTCAAAATTTTAGGCTTAGGTTCGTGTTTGGTTTCGTTTTCCTAAGGCGGGCAAGAAGAGAACGGTGATGAAATCCGAACTCTTATTGTAGGATCAGAATATCGCGACATCAATACTTCGCGAGATTAATAAATAACGATATTGCGAGGGAGTCACAGAGAAGTAAAATAAATGACGCAATGAATGACGACAGCCAGAACATGAGAAGAATGTGAAGACTCAACGAGATTCAGGAGTGTCGCGAGAATTGGTATATGTACACTTGCGATATTTCGCAAGACATTCCCGAAAATAAAGGACAGCTTAGCTGTCATCCACTGTGTACTACCCTATATAAAGGGTTGAGTAAGTCTGTTTAGGGAGAGAGTTCTTTTTGAATTGCTAAGCAAGTCTTTAGGAGAGAGAAAGTTTTAGAGTGATTGTAATTCTTTAACTCATTTCTATTTCATATTGTAAAGATTCAAACATTTAATCAAGAGAAATCATAATCATTCGTCTAAAAATGACTTAATTGTGTAAATTCTAGTGAGGGGTGTAGTGTAGGATTTCCTGCAACTACATAATGGCGCTAGAAACATGGATTGAGTAGAGATCAACCTTGTGAATTGAAAGAATCAGGAGTAACAAGAAAGAAATTTCGCATAATTTTCAACAATTTACTAAAATTGAGAAATGGCTAGAAGAAGGAATGCATCAGAACAACCAACAATTGTAAGAAGAAGCGGGAGATTAGGCTGAGAAAGGAGAAATGAAGTAGGTGAACCATCAAGAATAAACGCAAGAGATAGAGAAGAAGGTCAAATTCAACCACCAATTCAACCAGCACCAAATAGAGTAATAGATTATGATAGGGTGAGTGTGCATACATGGAGATCAGATTCTATGGAAGAAAGATAAGAAGTGCAACAATTAATAAGTAATGGACAAGAGGAGAGAAATCGAGAAGAAATGGGAGAAACAACTCATAGAAATGAAGAAGTCGCAGCATTAGAAGCATTGAGGCAAACAATACATGAAGAAAGGCGATTAGAAGTGGAAGAACGTGCAAATTTGACAAGGCAAAACCATGAGTTAAGAATGGAAAATATGAGGTTGCAGAATAGAAGGTCGAGAAGTAATACCAGGTCAAGATCAGGATCGGTTAGAGATGATATGAGGAGAATATTACCTGTAGAAAATGTTAATGAAGAAAATCTAGAAAGAGAGCCAAATCTCGGTGAAGGATGCTGCGAAAGAAGGGAAGTGGTGTGTATTCCACGTCCTGAGATTTTACAGAATGACCAAAATGATGAAAATCAAGGAAATAGGCAGCAGAATAGTCCAATTGATGAAGAAAATCAGGAAGAAGGAAGAAGAATATTGCATGAGAGAGAAACACAGAGGAAACAAAAGGAGATTGAAGATGACATCGAAAAGCATTATATCGAACAAGCGCGTCTAGCTTGCGAAAGGGAAAGATTAAGAGTAGAAATGGAAGAACGGGAATTGGAGGAAGCAATTCGGCAGAACAATCATGACAATCGAGAAAGAAGGCGCGAGCAAAATCGCAACAATGGAAATATCAATGAAGAATATGAAAGAATACAAAGGAGAACTGATAGACAACCAAGAAGAGAAAATGATAGATACAATGGTGTGCGAATTCGTGAACGAGATGAAGGAGAAAGTCGCAGAGAAAGAAGAGAAGAAAATGCTGAACAAGAAAATCAAGGTAGACATGAACGCAGAAGGAGAGAGGCAGAGCTAAAAAGACCAATAAATTCGAACCCTGATGTAAATGAACAAATCTTAAGAGAATTGGCAGAAATGAGAGGAATGTTGAACAATATAAGAGGAGGAGGAAGAAGGCAATTGGATGAGGCCATCGAAGAGGCTGCGAAAAACCCCTTTACACTAGAGGTGCAGTTAGGAGGAATACCCCCAAAGTGCAATTTACCCGCATTAACCAGTATTTTTGATGGAACAACTTGCGCAATACAACACATCAAAGCGTATGTGAGATGTATGCTACAGATGGGAAAATCATGACGCCATATTGTGCAAATATTTCGCATCAAGTTTAACAGGGAAGCACTTGAAATGGTTTGAGGGTTTACCAAGAAACACAATCACGTCATTCAACCATTTACAAGCTATATTCTTAGGGGCATATATAAGTAACAACTCCTCGCGACCAGGAATTGAAGATGTATTTGGGCTGAAACAAAGAGTTGGCGAAAGTTTAAGACACTTAACTGTGAGATGGAAGACAATGTGTAGCGAGATGGTTTGGACGAGTGGATGAAAGATATCTCATTTTATCATTCATAAATGCTATGTTCGCAACCAATTTGTTATATATTCAAATCTTTAGAGTCAAGAATATAATTACAATGACTGAGTTGCGAGAACTTCAGGAGGAATATATTGCTTTAGAGGAAAGGCAAAACGAGATGGAATCATACCCAGATTGCGAATACAAATTCAAACGCTGCGAATGAAAGCTTATTACCCAAGTTGATAAATACAAATGGCGAGCACTTCGCAAGGGCAACAAGAAAAGATAATAGATGATGGACAACCAAAGATAGTAGCTATGGGAAGCCGTGATCAGGAAGAGTTTGAAAGAGAAAGGAACTACTACAACCGTGGCGGCAATAACAAAATTCAAAGACTTGATCATCCATAAGAAACTTATGGAAGTCGAAGGAGAATATCATGGAGGGCAGCGAAGTCACGAGTAGTGTGGGAGGAAATCAAAATGCCACCATTAAATACTAGTGTTGAAAAAATATGGGAAGCTATACTCTTGATGGAAAACATACCTGCGCCATGGAACATGGGGAATGAGCCACCACCAAGTGATAGAAGTCACGAGTTCTGTTCTTACCACCGCTTTCATGGACACTTAACAAATGACTGAGAAATATAAAAAGAATCATCCTCGGAATGATTGACCAAGGAAAGCCGAGTCATTTTCTAAAAAGTGAAGAGAAGGTTCAACCATTACCACCACCGCTTAAATGCACTAGAACAAATTCAACAAAGGGGAAAGAAACATTCGTAATAGAAGTTGGATCTAAAGCTAAAAATTTGTTTTGCAACTCCATTGTACACTCATACCGAACAATTGAAGATTTTATGATAATGTTCTCAGTAGGGTTTTCGCAAGGGATGCTGATAATAAAGAAGTGATGAACATCGCGAAGACATCGCAGTTTAAAAGAATGGCAAATGCAGATTATTTCTTTCACCGCAGAAGAGATTCTGAAGGCAGAGAGACGCATGATAGCCCATTGGTTGTAAAATTGGAAATTAATCCAAAACCCAGTAGATGGCGAAGACGATGAAGCGAGAGAATTCTCAGGCGATCAATAGAATCTTAATTGATACGGGAGCTCAGAAAACATTCTTTTCTACCATACTTACAAGACTATGGGTGGGAAGGATGAAGAATTGATACCTTCGACGTATAAAATATATGGTTTCAATGGCACATCGAATAAGCCTAAAGGAGAAGTTCATATGAGAATACCTTTGCAAGGATTATCAACTGAAATTTTGTTCTGTGTAGTCGATGTGGAGTCCCCTTATAATGCATTGATCGGAAGGCCATGGTTGCACGAAATTCGGGCTTAGCGTCGACTTATCATCGATGTATAAAGTTTCCTCATCCTAGCGGTGTCGGAATTATAAAGGGAGATTGGACGGAAGGACAAAAATGCTATGAGATTGATGTGGAGAGTTGCGAGAGAGAGAGCAAACAGAAAGGGCTGGAAGCAAAATACAAAAGATGAACAAAGAAGAGAAAGGTTGATGGTGGATACCATAGATACAAGAGGTGAAGATACATTGCGAAGCAAGTGCATGAAAACAGTTGAAAATTATGATGGAAAGGAATAATTAAGAGATTTGAATGGTGCGGAGAAGCAGAGCAACAGAGCAAAAAGTGTAAGAAATGAATAAACAATAATTGAAGAAGAAATACGCGAGAATATCGCCATCAAGAATGTATGAAAATCTGATTGAAGAATTGAAAAAGAAAAATGAATAAATAAAGCAAGATTTTGCGATAGCTTCGCAAACAAAATGACAAGAGAAAACCAAAAATGAATGATTGAATGAATTAACAAAAATGAAAGAGTGAGTGAATGGGACGAACCTTTATGGCGTACACCCTAGTTCGCGAATGATATTTTGCAAGAGGCAAATGTAAGACCTAAACTGCGTCATATAAGGGGGTCTCTTGACATGGCTCGGTGAAAAGGTTACACCGCTCCCGGAACCCGAGTCATGGAGATTTGGGGCCCATGAAAGCCTATCCTGGAGAGATACCTTGGATTTCCAACTATATATATAAGGTTATACCCTGGTTGGACGCCCGAGGGTCTCTTCCAAGGAGTCGATGTATGCTCAAGGCGCGGGGTACACGGTTGAGCCAAGAGTGCAGGGGCATTTGAAGTGTCTCGGCCATTCTTGGCAAGTCTTGGCATATGTTGCACTCGGCCCGAAGAAAACTCCACTTAGGGTGTAGTCTCGTAACCATAAACCATATAGGTATAAGGGATAAGAGGCTGCGAAAACAACTGGTTTTTGTTAAGACCGGATGGGAGGAGCTAGTCTTGTATGGCCGATGTACGCCTCCTTGAAGGGGCAACCAGGGAGATGATAAGGGCGGCACCCTCCATTAGGGAGCTAATAAGTGTCACAAGACGGCAATGTCATGGGGCTTTATATTCGCAAGAACATTTAGAACTGTCATATTGTCGCAAATGAAATATCCTGCAGAGGCAAAAATACTAAAGAAATGATAAGACAAGATCAATGGGTCATTACATGAAAATGTAAGGACGTCCTGCGATCTTGTCGCAAGACGTCAATGTCATGGGATTTTATATTCGCAAGAATATTTAGACTTGTCATATTGATGCAAAATGAGGGGTGGCAAAATAAGACCTTTACCTAGGAAGGCAAAATAAGACCACACAAAGACAATGATAAGACAAGATCAATGGGTCATTACATGAAAATATAAAGACGTCATGCGATCTTGTCGCAATGGTGAATTTCAACATAAATGATGATACAATAACACAAGAAATCGAGTAAGCAAACAAGCTTGCGAGTACGATTATATTTCTTCATTTATCTGAAGAATCACAACAATGATTATAAATTAAGAAGTATCATTACTTAAAGATTATCGGCTTGATTTATCTCATATGAAAATAAATAACAGAGGCAAGTATGGGAATGATTAGAATAAAAACTTGTTATTTATTTTCATATGATAAATTTACAATAAGAGATTACAAAATGGAAGGTTAAAAGGATAAATTTACAAATATCACAAGAAGAGAAAGGAAAATGGAACAATCTAGCAACTTATTCTTCTTTATCAGATTCTTTATCAGATTCTTCTTCTTCGCTTACATCACTATCAGAGACATCTGAGCAAAGTATATTATCGGGAATTTCATCGAGAAGACAAGGATATGAAGAAAGAGGAATGTCGTGATCATTGCAAATTTGTTCAATAGTTTGATTGCAAAACGAACAACATCATTATTGAAATTCGCCACAGTAGTTTGTAGTTGCTTCTTCATCTTAGAATATTTGTCATTGCGAAGAGAGAAGTCTTTGGCGAGTTGCGCTTTCTCGGATTCAAGTTCCTTGATTCTAGTTTGAAATCTCCTCTCGGTTCTCGCGAACAAATGACATTGAATTAGCGGCTTAATAACATTTAAGTAAAAAGAAGTGGAAAAATAATGAAGAATAGTAAAACAACCTTCTCTCGTCGAAATCATATCTTTAACCAAGGCATTATGCTCAGCATGAAGACTGACGTTAACACCTAAGTTATTTCTAGCATTATCTAGAACCTTCGCAGCCCAAGCGAATTCATCATCATTATTTATGACAAGAAGTGAACGAATTTGATTTTCTCGCTCATTAAGTATGGCATTCTGGCGAAGGGATTCATCTCGTTCAATTTGGACTTCAAGAATAGTTTTTTGGAATTTTGCTAATGCTTGTGCACCTTGATTAGCAATGCGATCCTTATCATCTATGAGGCTGCTAATCTTTTTCCTTAGAATACTATTACTCTCCTGGGAGTCAAGATATAAACGTTTAAATCGGTTGGCTAAACCTAAACTAGATCTATGTTCAATTTCTAAAAGATGAAATTTGGTTCGAGAAGTTCATTTAATGAGAGAGAATTAGTCTTGTTTTAAGAACTACTTAAAGATTCATTGAAATGAGCGAGAAGAGCATCATCATCCATATGTTCAGGAAATGAATGGAGAAGGATGGCTTCGTCAGAAAGATTATAAATGTCTGCGAAAATAATAAGTCAGGCAAAGGAAAATAAACGGCAAAATAGAAATAGAGAAAGAAGGAGGGTGTTATACCATAAAGTTGCTGATTAGCACTTTGAAGTGTAGATATTTTGTCTTTCTGGGAAGAAGACTCAACTTCTAATTGTTGGATTTTAGCATCCTTCTTGCGAGATGTCGCAACTTCAATTTCTAGCTCTTTGTTCTTCTCTTTAAGTTGAAGATTTTTCTTCTCAAAATTGTTGCGTCTTCTCTCGAGGTCTGAGGCAACAACAAAGGAAGCTCTCCCAGACTATAAAGGAAAGTAAAGAAATTGTTAAGATAAGGTTTATAATCGAAATCACAAAGAAATAACGAAATATGAACATACCAAAGCACCGAGTGCATTTAAGAGACCAGGAGTCATTGTTCGGAAACTCCGCGAAAAGATTCATTATCCTCTAACAGGGGCATCGCAAATTTTAGCGAGAGCTTCATGCAAGTAGCAGATAAATGATCATCTCCTAATCCTTGCATAGAATCGGAGAAGACACTTTGGACAATTGCGCCATAGCAGAAGTGACCGAATGATTCTCCTTCGCAGAGGAAGTACCAACCTCATTTTCACCTTCGTCAGAACTCTCGCTAGTTCGGGAACTAGAACGAGAAGAGAGATGGATTTTCCGTTTTTTAGAAAATGGAGCAGAAGATTTATCCTTGCGAAGAGTGATTTTATCCTTGCCCTTAACCTTCGCAGCTTCGGGAATGTTAATTTCTTCAACAACCTTCGCACACGAATGAAGATAAGAAATAGAGGCAACAATATTGTTAAAAATAGCAAAAGAAAGTATTTCTTACTTCATCCGTGATTGATCGGAGTATCTCTAGAGTACTCGCCTTTGGACGTCTTTTATAACTCCTTTTCAATTTGGCAATCTGAAAATTTTACAAGTCTAGTAAGTATAAGAGAAAGGAAATATCGCAAAGCAAACCTGAAATCGGAAGTATACCTCTTTTGCCTTCTCGGGCCATTTAAATTCCCAAGGTTGATAGTTTGCGAGATGCGCAGGGAGTGTATGAGAACCTGCAATATAAGGTCCGCTCAAAAATAGAGGAACAACCCACCACTTCTCATCCTTGGAATACCGAGGAACATTATTTTTGCCCGAGTGCCAGTCAATATCTTGCATGAGCAGTTTATCACTGGAAATATTATCTTTTCTCTTCAATCGAGCACCCCAGCGAGATTTATCATTTCTCATATTTATTACTTCATAATTCCAAGAATAGTTTTTTGGAATTTTGCTAATGCTTGTGCACCTTGATTAGCAATGCGATCCTTATCATCTATGAGGCTGCTAATCTTTTTCCTTAGAATACTATTACTCTCCTGGGAGTCAAGATATAAACGTTTAAATCGGTTGGCTAAACCTAAACTAGATCTATGTTCAATTTCTAAAAGATGAAATTTGGTTCGAAGTTCATTTAATGAGATAGAATTAGTCTTGTTTGAAGAACTACTTAAAGATTCATTGAAATGAGCGAGAAGAGCATCATCATCCATAGGTTCAGAGAATGAATGGAGAAGGATGGCTTCGTCAGAAAGATTATAAATGTCTGCGAAAATAATAAGTCAGGCAAAGGAAAATAAACGGCAAAATAGAAATAGAGAAAGAAGGAGGGTGTTATACCATAAAGTTGCTGATTAGCACTTTGAAGTGTAGATATTTTGTCTTTCTGGGAAGAAGACTCAACTTCCAACTGTTGGATTTTAGCATCCTTCTTGCGAGATGTCGCAACTTCAATTTCTAGCTCTTTGTTCTTCTCTTTAAGTTGAAGATTTTTCTTCTCAAAATTGTTGCGTCTTCTCTCGAGGTCTGAGGCAACAACAAAGGAAGCTCTCCCAGACTATAAAGGAAAGTAAAGAAATTGTTAAGATAAGGTTTATAATCGAAATCACAAAGAAATAACGAAATATGAACATACCAAAGCACTGAGTGCATTTAAGAGACTGGGAGTCATTGTTCGGGAAACTCCGCGAAAAGATTCATTATCCTCTAACAGGGGGGCATCGCAAATTTTAGCGAGAGCTTCGCAAGTAGCAGATAAATGATCATCTCCTAATCCTTGCATAGAATCGGAGAAGATACTGGACAATTGCGCCATAGCAGAAGTGACCGAATGATTCTCCTTCGCAGAGGAAGTACCAACCTCATTTTCACCTTCGTCAGAACTCTCGCTAGTTCGGGAACTAGAACGAGAAGAGAGATGGATTTTCCGTTTTTTAGAAGATGGAGCAGAAGATTTATCCTTGCGAAGAGTGATTTTATCCTTGCCCTTAACCTTCGCAGCTTCGGGAATGTTAATTTCTTCAACAACCTTCGCACACGAATGAAGATAAGAAATAGAGGCAACAATATTGTTAAAAATAGCAAAAGAAAGTATTTCTTACTTCATCCGTGATTGATCGGAGTATCGCTAGAGTACTCGCCTTTGGACGTCTTTTATAACTCCTTTTCAATTTGGCAATCTGAAAATTTTACAAGTCTAGTAAGTATAAGAGAAAGGAAATATCGCAAAGCAAACCTGAAATAGGAAGTATACCTCTTTTGCCTTCTCGGGCCATTTAAATTCCCAAGGTTGATAGTTTGCGAGATGCGCAGGGAGTGTATGAGAACCTGCAATATAAGGTCCGCTCAAAAATAGAGGAACAACCCACCACTTCTTATCCTTGGAATACCGAGGAACATTATTTTTGCCCGAGTGCCAATCAATATCTTGCATGAGCAGTTTATCACTGGAAATATTATCTTTTCTCTTCAATCGAGCACCCCAGCGAGATTTATCATTTCTCATATTTATTACTTCATAATTTTCAAAAAGGTTTTCCATGGTATATTTCTCAGCGTCTATTTCTAAATCCGCGAATCTAGGATCTTTGACATCATCAGGATATAAAGATCCCTTACCAGCGCCACGGTTGGCGAATTCAAGCATTAGACGAATGCAATCACCACTTAGTTGGTAAATAGCTCATGAGAATTTCTCATGAGCAAGAATTTCATAGAATAAAGGTATCTCGGGATTGTAGAGAGGAATGGGAAGGCCTGCGAGAATTTGACCTAGCGAGATTATGATTTTCTGATCATCACACTGATGATCAGAAAACAACTTTGCAGAAAGTATAGATGAAGATTCTTGATCAGGAATGGTCGATAAGATGAAGCCCTTCTCTTGAAAATTCTTTTGAGCTTCATTAAAAAGGGGTTTATATGTGCGACCAAGTGAAGCCATTTTTAGAGTATGGGAATGATTAGAAAATTGAAAATCAAGAGAAAGAAAGAAGGAAAGATTTACAACAGCAGAAACGCAGATTGCGGAGGAAGAGAAGTTGCGGAAGAGAAGTTGCAGAGGGAAAATAAAAGAGAAGAAGAGAAGGGTAAGAAAACTATATATAGAGAGGAGAATCCTCGAGAAAACAAATGCATTTAATGCGAGATGGGACGTGAATGGTCAAGAATAAACGGTTGAAAGAGACGTGTCAAGAAAAGAGTGGAAGAAGAAACACCTGTAATAAATTCCGTACGGGAGTGAAACAGATAAAAATGAACAATTGCGAGATAAAGATGAGCAATTGCGGCATTTTAAAATATTTATTCTCATTCTCATGACATTCTCTACTTCGCAGAAAAGACATGAGAAGAGGCAAGATGTAGGATCAGAATATCGCGACATCAATACTTCGCGAGATTAATAAATAACGATATTGCGAGGGAGTCACAGAGAAGTAAAATAAATGACGCAATGAATGACGACAACGAACATGAGAAGAATGTGAAGACTCAGCGAGATTCAGGAGTGTCGCGAGAATTGGTATATGTACACTTGCGATATTTCGCAAGACATTCCCGAAAATAAAGGACAAACTTAGTTTGTCATCCATCTGTACTACCCTATATAAAGGGTTGAGTAAGTCTGTTGAGGAGAGAGTTCTTTTTGAATTGCTAAGCAAGTCTTTAGGAGAGAGAAAGTTTTAGAGTGATTGTAATTCTTTAACTCATTTCTATTTCATATTGTAAAGATTCAAACATTTAATCAAGAGAAATCATAATCATTCGTCTAAAAATGACTTAATTGTGTAAATTCTAGTGAGGGGTGTAGTGTAGGATTTCCTGCAACTACACTTATCTTTTATGGCCAGTCCTTGCCCTTTACTAGGAAATTAAAACAGCCGTATTCAAGACCTCAACATATATGCATACAAAATCATCCAGTAAACCCGCTGGCAGGGGATTCGCGGGTGTTTAGAATTCTTACCTCCCATTCCAGACGGGGGATGAACCGTTGAAGTCGACTCGGGCCACGACTCCTATGTCATGTACGAACCCGAGGGGCCGAGACGATATCGTAATCGTCGTCCTTCCCTGTGCAGTTTGTATTTAAATAACCCTTCCTTAGGGTTTTAAAAAAAATGTCCAATGTTCAATGTCCAAAAATAAAAAATAAAAATGTCCAAAAATAAAAGATTACAAAAATACAAGCCTATTTACAGTTTCTAAAAAAATAAAAAATATCTAATAAAAATAAATTAACTATACACAAAAATATTCTTCTTTACTCCTTTGGATTTTCTCTCTTCTTTCTTTCTTTGGCTTCGCTTTACTTTTCAACACTTTCTCTTTTATATAAGCTCCGCACCAAGTCTGAAAAGAAAATAGAAAAACCAAAACGCGTAAAAAGGAACAAATCTATAAACAAGTCCGCGTCGGCGGCGCCAAAAATTGATGGTATTTTTCAATGATGTTGTAGAAAGTGGTAGTAAGGTTGTCGTTCACTCGAACTTGATGAGATTGATTTTAAGAATTAATAAGAGAAAATAAAAGAAAAATATATACAAATATTGTCACATGATGAAGAGAGTTACTGGGACTAGGGATTCCACCAATTCTCACATTCATGCGGTTCATCTATTAATTCCGGACAATTAAAGCTCACAAAATAACAAACATCGACTCTAATTCTTTGCCAAGGTAGATTTTATAAAGAATTATATGTAATTCACAAGCATGACGCATCTAAAGTACTGATGGAGTTTTTCAATGATGTTGTAGTAATAGGGGTTGTCGTTCACTCGGACTTGTTGAAATCGATTCTAGGATTTAATAAAGAAAAATAATAAAAATAGAGAATATATACAATTTATGTCACAAGATGGAGAGAGTTACTGGGATTCAGGATTCCGCCAAACTCATAACAAAAGGTTCAAATATTAATTCTTTTAACAATTATAGCTCAACAAATAAAAACATGGACTCTTATTTTTGCCAAAGTTAATTCTCAAAATATTAGTTATAAATCGTAAGCATAGGACATCAAACATTTAAGCAAGCATGACCCATCTAATAAAATAATAACTAATTTAATCAAATCATAATTCAATTTTTTAATTAGTGCAAAAGTCATAAAAAGAATTAATTAAAATTACCCATGTATGAAATTCGTCTTCCTCCGTCGTCCCAGTAATGGGGTCTAGCTCATCATGTTGGGAACACGCTCAAAAATCATTTTTATTGCTCAAAGGAGGTGTACAAATGATGAAATGGAGAAAAACTATTAAAACCGGGTGTTTGCAACGCTTATAATTGTTGCAAACACTCATTACATGAGAACGATAAATGTGAATCATCATTGTCATTGTCATTTGTCAATGTAGTTTTAAGACTGTCTTCCGAATTACGACCCACGACTTTGAGTCGTTGACACTGTAGCGAAACGACGGTTCTATGTGCGTTGATGTTCTTCGTGTTCTTCACTACACCAGCAGAAACAATTTTTTTCTGGTGTCGATTTTGCGCCTCTGTGATGCTCTAAACTATCCCAAACTCTCCCCTTCCTTTCAATGAGACCCCAGGAACCTATTTATACCGATCAGCACCAAGAAATATCGCTCATTAACACACAATAATCCTCCATTACTCGGGTTTAAAGAAAATATTTTTTGGAATATTTTCTTCCCTGATTTTGATTTTCACACGCTCTGCAAAATGTCAAATCTCCATATTTATCTTCTACACGCTCGAAATGGTTGCTTAACTCTGCCGTACATGTTTAAAACTCACTACAGCTCATAGAATCCCGTGATTGTCTCACTTTGTACACGTACTCCCTGTTTTCTTCCATGCGAGAATCTAGCCAAAGTTAGTCGAGACAAGAGCCTATACCAGCTCTGTTTAGCCAAGAGGAACAAACCCAATTAATTCCAGCCCTTTAGTCTCACTGCAACAAGCCTAAAATCGCATCCCTAAATTCTGCCATTGAAAGAACCTTTTTCCCGCCAAAATATTATTTTCAAACGAAGGTGATGAAGTTTCCCCTTATCCAGCTGCTTGGGTGTGAATATCTTGTGGGTGCCCCTTAGTAATTGAGGTGCCCCTTATCCTACATTGAGAGTCCGAATAACACGTGTCCTCCAGGTGCTTTAGACAACTTTTCGAGCCGATTTTTTCCAAAAATGTTTATTGCCCAAAAATACCTATAAACACATAAAATACCAAAATTAATACAAAATCGAGTGCCAACAATAAATAGTATTGAGATCAAATTAGACACAAAATGTGTCTATCAAATACCCCCAAACTTATTATTTGCTAGTCCTCGAGCAAATTTATTTTAGAAAATAAAATGACTACACTTAGCTCGTGCAGCAAGCCGTTAAACCGCTAGGTGGCCCAAGTGGCAGAGCGTTGTCTCTGGAGGGTTTACCAGAGGTGTACCCACAAAACCTTACTCCAGACCCTAGCTATCTACGCAGAATCTTGGAAGGCACTAAAGAATCTCCTTGGTTGGCATACTTATTGACTACAGGAGGAAGTACCCTGATGCGAAATTCCAATTGATGTACACGAGTTTGCACTCAAGCATACTAAAATTCATATAAAGTGACAGAGCTCTACTCAGATAGTTTCTGGACATCATAAACCGGAGTCAACCAATCACATGGATAGATTAAGAAGATGGATGTACAGAAAAACGTGGATGATGTTGACTAAGGTGAACCTATCCTAATGGACGAGATACTTTTGGTGCTGGACTAATATCAACACACCGGGCATATACAAGGGAACCAAGTGGTCGATAAACCTAACTCTAGGTCAACTCAGCTGGCATATACAAGGGTACCAGTGGTCGACTTTATTGTATTTATTCCGGTTGGTCTAATGGCCTGGTCTCAACTTTTTTTTTTTTTTTTGGTATCTCAGTCACTCTATTTCACCCTAGAAATGGTAAAAAGAAAAAGAAAAAGAAAAAGAAAAAGAAGTGATCAGGATTCTTTCGATGTTTCCATCACGAGGATATGGCGAAACTACCATGTTTTCTTTTCTAACACCTGAGCTCTGTGTTTTTATGAATAGACTCTTTAGATGTTTCCATCTAATTAGATTGGTTCCTCAACTCCTACAACCAAGATGCTTCCATCCACTTAGATTGGTTAGTGCCATCCTTAATAAACATAAATTTCTAGTCTCTAGAGTTTATTTATTGCAACTAAAAAGTTTCTCCCATACCCCCAAACTTAAATCTAACATTGTCCTCAATGTTCTAAATATAAAATTAAAAGTACAAACAAGGAGAAACTGTTACCACTTGAAGCAAAAGAGTTAAGGAAAGATATTACCGTGTTGCATGAGCATGGGTTACCTCCCAAGAAGTGCTAAGTTTAAAGTCTTCAGCCAGACTAAGAAAGAACTAGTCACCTCGAAGAATCATAAAGCAGCAGCCGGAATAACTGTGGGTCATCTGGATCAAAAAGTGCTAACCACAAGAAGAGGAGACTGCAACAGACCAGGAAGATATCCAACACACCCTTATCTATTTTTAAGACAACTACATCTAGTTGTGGTTCGGGTTCAGGCTTTATAAAAGGGTCTAGATAACATATTTTCATGGGTTGCGTTTCCTCATGAGTTAGATCCGAATGTTCAGGTTCTAGAGTCTGGAAAAACTCAAATAATAACTTAGAAGCACATAATAATAACCTGAATAATTGAGGATCCTCTAAGTCAATCAGTTTTGACTTACACAGCTGACCACAATAAGATTGGTGGTCTTCCTTAAGCAAATGTGTCGACCCTAATATCCTAAAGTAATTAGGTTTAGTTTTAAAACTTAATAATTGACACATCTGAAAATTATACGTTTCCACAATTGGAAGGAAGGTTTTTGGTGGGAAAACAAAGTCAATCGTGGTATCATAGCCTGGGTTAACCACATCAACCAGAGGATGGGTTTCTAACAACTGAACTTCTTTATGGACACAACTAGGTTCAGGAAAAAGTGTATGAAGATAGTCTTGTAAAATGGTTGAGGCACGGATGTCCAGTCCTAAGTGAGGGGACTTTCTGAGAGTTAAAGGTAAGGCACTAGGAGAGTGATAATCACCCCCAAACTTAGAGTTTTCAGTGTCTCTAGATAGACTAGTCACAATTTCCCTAATTTCTAGAACATCAGAATCCTGAAAATGGTCAATTGATTCTTCTAAGTTATTATCAGGTAATGCATCCTTACTCATCTCTCCGAGTTCATCGTCTTCTAAAACTAGTGTTTCTAAATCACTAGACTCTAAAACAGTATTCTCAGGGTAAACTCTTTCCTCTAAACTATCATCACAATCATATAAAGGATTATCAGCGAAAGTTTCTAGTAAAGGCCCGTTAACTAAGGTGTTAATCATAGTTACTTCCCCTGATTCACTTATAGGAACATCAAATAATGGATTATCCAACATATTGCAGGCTAAAGGATCATGAAATACATCGTCTAAAACGGTGGCATCTCTAGTCAAATCCTCGTCCTTTCGAATAGGTGAATAATTATTAAAATTATTGGGATTTGAACCAGAAATAGTATTATCATTATAAAGTTCAATCGGAGTAACAAATTCCTGATCACTATGCCTATTTATTTCGAATTCTTCATCAACACTATCCTCATCATAATCATTATTATAAAAACATGAAAATGGTTGAACCTCATTTAAACAAGTAGTGTTACCAATTCTAACCTCGTCATCTTGATTATGCGAATAAATATCCTCATTTTCATGGGTATTATTGGAAACACTGTATTGGAAATTAAGATTATTTCGAGCAAGTTTTTCGACAATCCTATTTGTACTTTCAGTAAATTGCTTAAGAGTCTCTTCCAAAGACATCCTAGTTGACTGCTCTGGGGACTCATCTGGAATATTTAAGGTTTCCTTCACAAATAAGGAATGACTCTTGAAAGCCTCTTCTAGAGAAATAGAGGGATTGTTTTGATCATATGACTGGTGAGTATGCGAATAGTAATTGGGTTCACAATGGTATGAACCATAACCTTGAAAAGGTGGATGCTCCCAACCACTATTCACACTATGGTCATAAAAAGAGTGATGTCCATATTGTTCAGTTGGATATTCATATTCATTGTGATGGCTATTATAATACCAGTTTGACATCCTAACTGCAAGGGAATTCTATACAAGCACAAACAAGGATGACTCGACCACAACAAACCTACTGATTTCTAGCAAACAAAAAGCATGATGGCTCCACTTAAATTGTTTCTAGACCATCTTCTAATCCTTCGAAAGGGAATTCGTTACAATTTAAGCAGACCCCTCTGGAATCAATCCGAGTTGAAGTAAGTTGAATAGAGGCGAGGGAAGCTGCGTGGAGCTTTGATACCCAAGGCCTCACCGCATTACAAGGCGGCGCAGTCACGCATTCAACTCACAGAAACCATCATGAACTTCGAAGTATGCTTAAAGAGTAACCAATATTTTTCGAATGACTTTCCTATTAAGCTCGTTACCCTATCGGTCTCTTTCTAGTTAGTATTTTAAGCTTGAGTTCGCGTTTGGTATCGTTTTCCTAAGGCGGGCAAGAAGAGAACGGTGATGAAATCCGAACTCTTATCTTGTATGGCCAGTCCTTGCCCTTTACTAGGAAATTAAAGCAGCCGGATTCAGTTCCTCGACATATATTCACACGAAATCATCTAGTAAACCCGCTGACAGGAGATTCGCGGGTGTTTATAATTCTTACCTCCCGTTCCAGATGGGGGATGAACCGTTGAAGTCGACTCGGGGCACGACTCTATGTCATGTACGAACCCGAGGGGCCGAGACGATATCGTAATCGTCGTCCTTCCCTGTGCAGTTTATATTTAAATAACCCTTCCTTAGGGTTTTAAAAAAATGTCCAAAAGTCCAAAAATAAAGTCCAAAAAGTGTCCAAAAAAGAAAAAAAAAAATGTCCAAAAATAAAATATTACAAAAATAAAAACCTTAATTACAGTTTCTAAAAAAAATAAAATAAAATAATATACAAAATCTTCTTCTTCACTCCTTTTGGATTCCTCTTTTCTTTCCTTCTTTAGCTTCGCTTTTGTTTTCAGCGCTTTCTCCCTTTTTCTTGAGCTCAGTTCCAAATCTAAAACCAAACAAGAAATACCAAAAGGCGTAAAAAAGAACAAAAATAATAAAAATAAAAATAAAACCTAAAAACAAATCTATACACAAGTCCGCGTCGGCGGCGCCAAAAATTGATGGAGTTTTTCAATGATGTTGTAGTAATAGGAGTTGTCGTTCACTCGGACTTGTTGAAATCGATTCTAGGATTTAATAAAGAAAAATAATAAAAATAGAGAATATATACAATTTATGTCACAAGATGGATAGAGTTACTGGGATTCAGGATTCCGCCAAACTCATAACAAAAGGTTCAAATATTAATTCTTTTAACAATTATAGCTCAACAAATAAAAACATGGACTCTTATTTTTGCCAAAGTTAATTCTCAAAATATTAGTTATAAATCGTAAGCATGGGACATCAAACATTTAAGCAAGCATGACCCATCTAATAAAATAATAACTAATTTAATCAAATCATAATTGTATTTTTTAATTAGTGCAAAAGTCATAAAAAGAATTAATTAAAATTACCCATGTATGAAATTCGTCTTCCTCCGTCGTCCCAGTAATGGGGTCTAGCTCATCATGTTGGAAACACGCTAAAAAATTATTTTTATTGCTCAAAGGAGGTGTACAAATGATGAAATGGAGAAAAACTATTAAAACCGGGTGTTTGCAACGCTTATAATTGTTGCAAACACTGTTACAGAGAACGATAAATGTGAACTGTCGCTGTCGCTGTCGCTGTCAATGTAGTTTTAAGACTGTCTTCCGAATTATGACCCACGACTTTGAGTCATTGACACTGTAGCGAAACGACGGTTCTATGTGCGTTGATGTTCTTCGTGTTCTTCACTACACCAGCAGAAACAATTTTTTTCTGGTGTCGATTTTGCGCCTCTGTGATGCTCTAAACTATCCCAAACTCTCCCATTCCTTTCAATGAGACCCCAGGAACCTATTTATACCGATCAGCACCAAGAAATATCGCTCATTAACACACAATAATCCTCCATTACTCGGGTTTAAAGAAAATATTTTTTGAAATATTTTCTTCCCTGATTTTGATTTTCACACGCTCTGCAGCTGTCAAATCTCCATATTTATCTTCTACACGCTCGAAATGGTTGCTTAACTCTGCCGTACATGTTTAAAACTCACTACAGCTCATAGAATCCCGTGATTGTCTCACTTTGTACACGTACTCCCTGTTTTCTTCCATGCGAGAATCTAGCCAAAGTTAGTCGAGACAAGAGCCTATACCATTCTGTTTAGCCAAGAGGAACAAACCCAATTAATTCCAGCCCTTTAGTCTCACTACGCAACAAGCCTAAAATCGCATCCCTAAATTACGCCATTGAAAGAACCTTTTTCCCGCCAAAATATTATTTTCAAACGAAGGTGATGAAGTTGCCCCTTATCCAGCTGCTTGGGTGTGAATATATTGTGGGTGCCCCTTAGTAATTGAGGTGCCCCTTATCCTACATTGAGAGTCCGAATAACACGTGTCCTCCGGGTGCTTTAGACAACTTTTCGAGCCGATTTTTTCCAAAAATGTTTATTGCCCAAAAATACCTACAAACACATAAAATACCAAAATTAATACAAAATCGAGTGCCAACAATAAATAGTATTGAGATCAAATTAGACACAAAATGTGTCTATCAAGTACCTAAGACTAAGCATGCGACATCTAACGAATTCACAAATAATCTAGAAAAATCATAAATCAATTATAATAGTGCAAATAGTCATAAAGGAATTAAATAGAATTACCACATGGGTGCTTCCTCCGTCGTCCCAGTGATGGGTTCTAGCTCCGCATGGTAAAAACACACTCAAAGGATTTTTTTCATTGCTCAAAAAGGTGTGTTTACAATGATGCAATGGAGAAAATGATGAAAATCGGGTGTTTGCAACGTTTATAATTGTTGCAAACACTGTTACAAAGAACGATAAAGATGAAATGATGTTGTTGCTTTAAGACTGCTCTATGAACTACGACCCACGTTTGTGAGTCGTTACCACTGTAGCGAAAACGACGGTCTGTGTGCGTCTAAAGTTCTTCGTGTTCTTGGTGCAGCAGCAGAAATGGCGATTCTATGCAGCTTGATTTTCTCGACTCTGTGACATTCTAAACTGCTCCCAATCTCTCTCCATCCCCCATATGTTATCCCAGGAGCCTATATATATTCATTTGGACCGAGAATAAACCCTCTTAACTCCAAAAAATCCCGGCAGACAATTAAAAATATTTCCATGCAAGATACGGGAATTTCTTCCCTGATTTAAATCTTCACGCGTTTTTGTACAGCTGACACACTCCAATTTCTTTGAAACACGTCCCAGAAGTAGCTAAACTTGTGCTGTCTCATGAAATCTTCCCAAATATACAACCAATTTCGAGATTATCTTCCGGCCAAATATTATTTCCTATTTCAGCTCAAAACTACGTGAACTCCATGGTTTTATCAACTCTGGCACGTTTACCATCCCTGTTTAAGCGTAACAGGATTTTTCCAAGTCAAATCCGAGAGAAACTCGGCAAAAATCACGTCCAAAATTGGCACTGAAATCTTCGCAGGTGACTGGTTTTTTTGAATTCATTTTTTCCCGCCAAAATTTGTTCAGCCCGTGGAGAAGAAGGTGGTTGCCCCTTAACCAGCGATGGGGTGCGAATAGCGGATGCCTTGAGGGGTGCCTGGGGGTGCCCTTATCCAAAATTAGGGTGCCTTTAGTACTTTTCTCCGGGGGTCCAAATAGCACTTTTCGAGCAACTTTTTCCGCACAAGTGTATTTCTCCAAAAACACCATAATAAGTACAAAATCAAGCACTAACAATAGAGACACTGAGGTCAATTAGGACACAAAAATGTGTTTATCAAATACCCCCAAACTTATTATTTGCTAGTCCTCGAGCAAATTTATTCTAGAAAATAAAATGACTACACTTAGCACGTGCAGCAAGCCGTTAAACCGCTAGGTGGCCCTAGTGGCGGAGTGTTGTCTCCGGAGGGTTTACCAGAGGTGTACCCACAAAACCATTACTCAGGACCCTAGCTATCTGCGCGAGAACCTTGGAAGGCACTAAAGAATCTCCTTGGTTGGCATACTTATTGACTACGGGAGGAAGTACCACGATGCGAAATTCCAATTGATGTACACGAGTTTGCACTCAAGCATACTAAAATTCATATAAAGTGACAGAGCTCTACTCGGATAGTTTACGGACATCATAAACCGGAGTCAACCAATCACATGGATAGATTAAGAAGATGGATGTAGAGAAAAATGTGGATGATGTTGACTAAGGTGAACCTATCCTAATGGACTGAGATACTGGTGTTTATGGGTGAAAACTATTCCTGCTGAATTTGGTAATTTGGGGTGTGTGGATGAGGAATGAATCTAAACCCTAAACAAATGCACTGCGCGGTGAGTGCTTGTAGATTCGGAAATCAATCTGTGCAAGTCCGGCCTAAACCAAGAAATGGCCGTTCCAGACTTGTTTCGGTCACAAAGTGAAGGAGATGGGGTTGATCTTAGGAGGGAAGCGAAGAAGGTGTTGAGATTGTGAAGGTGTTGGCTTGCTTATGACTTGTAACGAAAGCTGAACCCTAAACTTACAGGGATGCAAGCTATCGATTCCGGTGTTTTGTATTAACACTTGGTTTCGTTTTTTTATCCTGGACTTGCCCTTCCTGGTGGAAATAGGGAGGAGAACCTATTTATACAAGTCAATGAGCCTTATTCACGTCTCTCGTGGGAAGTGGAGTGATGGAGTAGTGGAGTTGTGTGTCAGTGCTACACGATCAGTCTTGCCCACTTCTCCTGTCACCGCTAACCGTCCATAACTTCCTAACACGTTCTTGTGATGGCGCGTTGCACGCTGCACGCTGTAAACCGCCAGACCAATACCCCAAGATGTATCCCCCGGTTTGTGACATGATTGATGTCTCGGAATGTGTGGATCGTGGATCCATGAAAGGTAGCATGTAATCTTTGAATTGAATAATTGCGTTATTCGGGAAGTTGATACTTGTGAAGTATCATGTGTATTTTATGCAGTCTTGCATCATGGTGTGGTAAAGTGATGGGTGGTGACGCCTCACCGACCAATTAACTCCGACCGAGATTGTATAACCAAGCTAGTGAAGTTGGACGGACGAGATGATCTTTGAGACACTCATCTGCGACCATTAATGAATTAGGGTTTTTGAAGAGGTGCGCAAGCATCACTCTTCAGCTTGGTCGAAAACAAGCATGGGAAGGTCTTTGGAAAGGACCGACCGGGCATGCGTGTAGACAACTGTTGATGGTGGATTTTCATTTAAGGTTAAAATTGTAAAAAACCAGAAAATAATTATGCGCTGACATCTTGTAAAAGATAAAGCCATTAATAAGTGTTGGATACTCCTCACTTAATTCACCAAGAATGGAGCATGTGGCAACAATCCCATTCTGTGAATACATGAAATTCCTCCGAGGTTGGAGCATGTGGCAACAATCCCATCCTGTGAATTTCTAATCAGCCTTTGTATTTCCAGTACTCATTATCGGTGTGGCATGACGACCGAGTGTTACTCTTACTGAGTAACACGAACCTCCAAGCACTATAATGAAACCATGTACGAAATACCCGTGACAGCCGACTCTCGGTGTGTTATACTAGTCCGATTGAGCCCCTCTCGGTGTGTTATACTAGCCCGATTAAGCATCCGGATTGACCGTATCGGTCCAGAATATGATCGCAGATCATCCAACTCCATAAGCATGATTGGATGACCCGGATCAATTCCATCACCCCCAGCGGTATGGAATATCCACTGCCGAGCCAATGCGGAACCCGCACGGTCGGCCATTGGCCTAGCTTGCCAAAAAACGTTCATACCAAGCATTATGGATGGAAAACCCAAAATTAGGGTTTGCGGCATATTACATGTGTCGCAAAACAGTCTCAACCATCCATCTTCGCAGGTATAGATAGAGGGTGTAGATGTAAATTCAAAGGGCCCAGAGCATGTCAACACGATCACCGCGGGCCCGCTTCTACACACTTGACCAATCGGTCAAGACCAACCATGTTTGGTCGTGACAAAATCGTCGCCCAAACAAGAGATGAAGCACGGCTTTGAAACCCAAAATTAGGGTTTTGAGCATCACGAGCGTCCATCTTCTCCGGCATGAATGGAGGGTCCAAGATTAGATTAAGCGGTCCGGTCATACCAAAGATGACCACCGTGGACCCATCTCTTCCCCGACCCGATCGGCCAAGGCATATCATGACTGGCTAATCCAAAACGCACGCTCAAACTAGCGTGGTCACACCTCCCAAACCGCAAACTGATCTCGACCACTCAACTTCGCCGGACGATTTGGATGGCTCAGATCACGTTTTCATGGGATATTCAGGTATAGGCGTAAACACCAGCCTATCACCTTCACATCAGGCCAATCGACCAAGACCGACCAAGATTGGTCATCTTGACGTCGTGCGCCCGAAGAGGGCGTGACGTGCGGCCCTTGCGGCACTAGTTTTTTGTCGCAAATCGATCTCGACCACTCGATTTCACCGGATGAATTGAGTAACCCGAGATCATACTTTCATTAGGTAATGGGGTATAGGCGCCTACACCATCATGCCATCTGCACGCATGTATGGTCGGTTAGGCCAAAGTTGTATCCCATGCTTGGTTTCGACCAAGCTGAAGAGTGATGCCTGCGCACCTCTTCAAAACCCTAACTTCATCAACGGTCGCGGATGAGTGTCTCAAAGATTATCTCATCCGTCCAACTTCACCAACTTGGTTATACAGCCCACAGTCGGGAGTTAATTGGTTAGTGAGGTGTCATTACCCATCACTTTACCACACCATGATGCGAAGTGCTCGCATAAAATACACACGATACTTCACAAGTATCGACTTCTTGAATAACGCAGTTATTCAATTCAGCATTACATGCTATCTTTCGTGGATCCACGATCCACACATTCCAGACATCAATCATGTCACAAACCGGGGATACATACTTGGGGTATTGGTCTGCGGTTTACGGCGTGCAGCGTGCAACGCGCCATCACAAGAACGTGTTAGGAAGTCATGGACGGTTAGAGATGAACAGGAGAAGTGGGCAAGGCTGGTCGTGTATCACCAACGCACAACTCCACTACTCCATCACTCCATTTCCTCCACTTCCCATGAGAGACGTGAATAAGACTCAATGACTTGTATAAATAGGTTCTCCGCCCTATTTCCAAACAACAGAGAAAAAAACAACAAGAAAACACCCAGAGCCTGCTTACACCAATCGTAAGCTTGTTCACTTTCCTGTTACAAGTCATAAGCAAGTCTACACCTTTACAATCTCAAACACCTTCTTCGCTTCCCTCCCTAAGATCAACCCATCTCCTTCACTTTGTGAACGAAACAAGTCTGGAACGGCCATTTCTTGGTTTAGGCCGGATTTGCACAGATTGATCTCTCGAATCTACAAGCACTCACCGCGCAGTGCATTTGTTTAAGGTTTAAATTCATTCCTCATCCACACCCCAAATTACCAAATTCTGCAGGAGTAGTTTTCACCCATAAACAATTGGCGACCATAGTGGGAGGTTAATCTCTCGGTTGTAAAGTCAATCTCTTCAATACCATTCAATCAATTCTGAGATGGTTGGTCTTAGGACCGCTTCGACAGTCTCAAATCCCGATGGCTCCTCCAACGGAGATACCCCCTCCTAACGGTGTATCCGACGGCATGATCAGAAGACTTCCAACATTAAGCGAACTAGCACGGGTACAGGAGATTCACACGAAGAACATGGAGCTAATCAAAGAAGCGGTAAACGGCATACTTGATCTCCTCATCAAGATAACGTCAGAAATGAGCATTCTGGAGATTTCTACACCGGGGACTGATTCCCCTCAGATCAACAGTTTTACTACGAACCAGAGACCAGTGGATCAGGAAGCGGCATCTCTAGTGGAAAGCTTGTGTGAACTCTTGCACCTCTCGGAGACGTTTGCTGCAATTAATAAAATAGCTCTGGATGTACACCTGACTCCTTCTCGTCCAGAAGTCCTAGCTGCATCGGAAATATATGTAAACAATGTTACATTTACGGAAGACGACATGATGGCAGAGGAGGGTCACAACCGGGCCCTACATGTTACCGCACACATCAAGGGTTCGGAGTTCAGAAGGGCCCTCGTCGACACAGGAACATCTTCGAATGTAATTACTCTCAAGACTCTCAAGACAGCCAAGGTTAGCCTATGCGAGATTGTACGACAGCCCACCACGATGACGGACTTCGAAGGAAATCAAACCTGCACATACGGGTATCTCAATCTGAACTTATCAGTAGGACCCGTTCAATCAAGAGCAAAGTTTGAGGTCATAGAAAAAGAGCCGGACTACCATATGATACTGGGGAGACCATGGCTTCACGAAAACAAGGTCATTCCCTCAACGTATCACCAGTGCCTGAAGACCATGCTAAACGAGAAAGTCATCCGCATTCCTGCATCATTGTCTCCGTATGCACCAATATGCGGAGTGGAGATGTTCAAGCCAAAAGGTACCTCACAGGGAGGATCAGACAAAGTCCTGTGCACCCCACTACCCACGTGGGCTTCAATCAAGGAAGGAGACCGACTTGCATCACTGAGGGCCAAGCATCACGACACTTCTCTGACGAGGCGTCCATCTTTATCCAGTGAAGCTTCAACCCACGTTCACACCAAAAGGGAACGCACTTTTGAAGCAGAACGTGACCAGAAGGGGAAAACAATATACCCGGCGCCGCTGTTAGCAATGCGGGAGAGACAGTACCCGCCTCTCCGCCCAATTGAATGCTTTGCAAGAACGACGGTATACAAGAGGAGGTACCAGACGCCCGCAAAGACTACAAGATGGAACCAATTCCACAACCGACGAGCTCGAGACTGTTAACATCGGGAATGAAGAATCTCCCGTGCCGGTCTCTATCGGTTCGACTCTGTCCCACGTGGACGAACGTACGAGTCTTGTTCAACTACTCAAGGAGTACCAAGATGTATTCGCTGGACATACGAGGAAATGCCTGGTCTGGATGAAAAATTGGTCACCCATCACTTACATGTCATACCCGGATCCAAGCCAATCAAGCAATCTCCGAGGCAATTCGGACATGAAGTAGAAGAACAAATCAAGAATGAAATTCGAAAGTTCTTGCTCTTTGGCTTCATCGGACCTATTCATCACCCGACCTGGTTGGCTAATGTGGTCCCAAAAGAAGAAAAAACGGACGAGAGCCGATCTTTGCGTGGATTTCGAGAGACTTGAACAAGTGCTTTGCCCCAAAGACGACTTTCCTCTACCTAACATCGACATGTTAGTAGACGCCACCAGCGGACACGGCATGTTCTCCTTCATGGATGGATACAGTGGATACAATCAGATAAGGATGTATGAGCACGATGCGAGTAAGACAGCTTTCCGAACCCCTCTCGGCAACTTTTACTATACTGTTATGCCATTCGGTTTAAAGAATGCCGGCGCAACTTACCAACGTGCTATGACGGCAATCTTCCACGACATGATGTATAAACAAGTAGAAGACTATGTAGATGATATCGTGGTCAAGTCAAAGGCTCGAGCAGATCATACTAACGTCTTACGACAAGTATTTGAGAGGTGTCGGGAATACAAGTTAAAGATGAACCCTTTGAAATGCGCTTTCGGTGTCTCCTTAGGTAAATTTCTAGGGTTCCAAGTGACCGTAGAAGGAATAAAGGTAGACCCTTCCAAGACCCAGGCTATCCTAACAATGCCGCCTCCCCGAACTGTGAAGGAGCTCCAGAGTTTCATGGGCAAGGTGAACTACATTCGACGTTTTATACCTGGTTTAGCCCAACTTACCGCCTCGTTCACCCCCTTATTGAAGAAAGAAGCCAGCTTTGTTTGGACCGCAACCCAGCAAGAAGATTTTCGAAAGATCCAACGAATACTATCATCTCCAGCTATCATGAAGTCTCATGTACAAGGGAATCCACTGTGTCTCTACACTGCCTTCAGTGACACTACAGTGGGGGCTCTACTCGCTCAGGAGGACGACGAGGGAATCGAACGTCCCATATACTATTTCAGCCGAATATTGAGGGGCGCTGAACTCAGATACCCCAGAGCGGAAAAAGCATGTTTAGCCTTGATCCATTCCATTCAGAAGTTTAGGCATTACCTACTGTCTAATATGGTGATACTCGTGTCTAAATCCGATCCTGCAAAGTTTTTACTTTCAAAGCCGGTCCTGACTGGAAGGACAGGCAAATGGCTTCTCCAAATGTCAGAGCTGGACATAACGTGTGCGTCACCTAGAGCTATCAAGGGTCAAGCAGTTGCAGACTTACTAGCAGCATTTCCTGGAGAAGGCACTACAGAACTACATGAAGACCTCCCCGGAGAATTTCCAGACGTCTCTGTTTTGGAGGAAGAAGTGTGGCTCTTGTATTTTGATGGCTCTGCTACCCCTAGCAGCAATACTGGAGGAGCGGGCGTGGTATTAGTCTCTCCAACCGGAGAAGTATTTTCACATTCCTTCAAGTTAGACTTCGAATGCACCAACAACTCAGCATAATACGAAGCTTTCCTTATAGGGCTTTCAATAGCTAAACAAGCAGGAGTCACGCGTCTGGAGATAAGAGGTGACTCCAAACTACTGGTAAATCAAATGAACGGAGTGTACGCATTGAAGGAAGCGACACTAGCCCCATACCGGTCAGAAGCACAAAAGTTATTAAACTATTTCGCCGACGCAACCATAATCCATGTTGGTCGCAGCAACAATAAACATGCCGATTGTCTGGCAACATTGGCTTCCAAACTAAAATTCGAAGGAGCGGAAGAAACCCTGACAGTGAAGAGGAGAACCATAGATTCGACATGGCTATCACAATACAAAGACACCAGGACTGATGATTGGCAAACTCCGATCATTCAGGAGCTCAACAACCCACTCTCTCAAGGAAAGGTCGGTCTCAAAACCCTGCAGAACTTCTTCATGCTTCATGGTATGTTATACTATCGAAACCCGGATGGTTCTCTGTCAAGATGTCTTAGAGATGATGAATCACAACTGCAGCTAAACCGTGTTCACGATGAAATCTGTGGACAATCATTGGTGGTAACGCTTTCCCGCGACTCCAGTGTCCAGGCTATTACGGACAGAGATGGAGACTCGATCCAGGCTACTTCAGAAGTCCTGCTCAAATTGCCAAGCACCGCCACACCAATCGGAAGTTTTTAGTGTGAGCCACACTGGGGACTGGAGGGAGCCATACATCAACTATCTTCGTGATGGAACAACTTCCGCCGATCAAAAGGATGCCATCAAGATAAAGCAAAAAGCCAAGCGGTTCGTATACCACGAAGGGATCCTGTACCGCAAGAGTTTTGGAGGTAATCTATTAAGATGCCCGGCTGGGGTTAGAAATTCCAATCATTTTGAAGGAAACACACGAAGGGGAACATCAAGGGAAGAGGAAAATGTTCCTCCAGATACACGAGAAATATTACTTGGCCGACCATGGAGGATGACGCGGCCGCTTTTGTTCAAAGTCACATAATTGTCAAATTCATGGAGACCTTGTTCACGCACCTTCCACCCCCTTGCACTCGATAAGCATTCCGTGGCCATTCTACAGCTGGGGACTAGACATCATCGGGAAAATCAACCCGCCCTCATCGAAGCAAAGACGAGTACATCATAACTGCAACGGAATACTTCACCAAATGGGTAGAAGCCATCCCACTGCGAGGAACTACAGGAGCAACCATTGCGGCCTTCATTAAAGAACACATCATTTGTCGTTTCGGTATACCTAAGCATATTATCACCGATAACGGCACTCCTTTCGCCAATAAACAGGTACGAGAGTTACTTGAGGGGTATGGCATCAAACAGGTTTTCTCCACCATCTACTATCCTCAGGGGAATGGACAGGCTGAAAGTACCAACAAGACGCTGATCCGGATCATCAGTCGAACTATACATGATAATCCTAGAGAATGGCATGACCAGTTACCAATGGCGCTGTGGGCATACCGTACGTCACCTAGAAGCTCCATTGGGGTCTCCCCATATTCACTTGTTTACGGAGCAGACGCAATTCTCCCAGCAGAAATCAAAATCCCATCATCCAGGATTACAGCGATGGCCGGGATCCATTGGGACGAGGATGAAGCCTCTAACTCTCGGATAGCGGAGTTAGACACTCGGATTCCAGGAGAAACAAAGCGGAAGAGAACGTACTCGGGTATACGGAACAAAATTTCCGGGGCATATAACAAGACCGTGAGACAACGTATTTTCAAAGTGGGAGATTTGGTCCTAAAACGGCCAAGCATATCCAAAGAAGACATGTCTCGCACCGAAATTCTCACCAAAATGGGAAGGTCCCTACACGTTCACCAAGGCCTACAATACAAAGTTACTACAAGATCATTAAAGTGGACGGAGGCGGTGCAGAAGCAGTCATCAATGGAAAGTGGCTCAAGGCATATCATGCCTGACCACTATCTGCTATGTCAACAATACAGGCATTTATTTTCATTACGTGTTTGAATCATCAATTATATTCAGAGATGTGTCAATGAAAAAAAAAATTGTTTCACCAATCAAAAACCAATGCAGTTTATTTCGCAAAGACGTTCAAAAAACTTTTGACATAAACATCATTAACAATAAGGGAGTGCAGTTTAGAGGAGGCCGTCTAGAATATTATAGTTCCTTGAGAGCATCATCTCCATTCTAGCGTGATATCTTTCTGTTCTTTTCTTCAAGTCCTGCACAGCCTGCTCTACCTTCTCTGATTCTGCAGCCAGAGCCTTCTCCTCTTCCAAGATAGCTTTCGCAGCAGGAACAACATTTACAAGGATACCAGCTAGATAAACCTTGATGGTATCAAGACGCTGCTGCAACCAGCCCACGTTGAACTCCATGGATTCACATGTAGATACCATATTCTCCCACTTTTCGAGGCTTGATTCAGCAACGTTGCGGATAGAAATACTCTCCATCTCAAAGCAATCATGGGAAGAAGGCAGTTTTACCGTGGTGACCAAAGCAGAGAACAAAGTGTCGGACCACGTTTCTGGTTGCGATATGGCCGTACTTCCTCCATAACTTTGTGTACAAAGGCACAAACTCCTTCCGTACCAGGAATCCACCGACATCTCGGTAGCTGGAGGATAAACATTTCATGCGAACATCGAATGAAAGACCTACATTTGGGTATTCATAAGATGAGATACCCAAGTCGAAGATCTTCGAGGTTCACGGGGGAATGTGTTTGAATTTGAAGGAAGAGGACTGGTTAAGTCATCATCATCAATAACCGTCACACATGTTCCTAGGGGTATCTCTGCAAGAATGAAGGGATTATTTACTTGATCATTATGACGAACAAGCAATGGTTCAGAAAAGGAAGAAGAGACAAACCGGTATGATCTTCTTGACTCGGAGAACACGAGCAGGGGATTGATCATGAAGCTCAGACACAGGTCGTGCACGTTTAACGTAAGATCCTGGATGGTATGAAGAAGACGATCCACTGTTGTTCGACATGATGAGGAAACGGAGTTTCTGCGGGAAAGCCCTATTGAAAAATGGTAAAAATGGTTCAAAACCTCTACACCTGCATATATGCTGAGAAAACCCTAAAACGATTACGGCGCCCGATATGCGAGGAGTCAACACCGACCAAGTCAGGCTTTATTTTGAACCCTAATCAAGAATCAGAAGAGCATTTGGATACGAGCGATTCAACCAGCGATGTGCAAGCACCCACGCCCAGGAGCCCAGTAAAAGAAGAATCATATTCCTGACTCAAACACCTAAGGGAGAAAGCCGGCTCATCAAAGGCCTGTGGTCACGCACGTATGGAGGATTGCCCACGGCCAGAATCCCTCTAGGTAGACTTCTTTTATTTTGTCTACTTACGTTTGTATATGTCACCATCTCATGCCTACCCCACAACAGTGTAACCATTATGTGCTAGGCGGGGGGACTTATTGTTGATGGTGGATTTTCATTTAAGGTTAAAATTGTAAAAAACCGAGAAAATAATTATGCGCGACATCTTGTAAAAGATAAAGCCATTAATAAGTGTTGGATACTCCCTCACTTAATTCACCAAGAATGGAGCATGTGGCAACAATCCCATTCTCGTGAATACATGAAATTCCTCCCGAGGTTGGAGCATGTGGCAACAATCCCATACTGTGAATTTCTAATCAACCTTGTATTTCCAGTACTCATTATCAGTGTGGCATGACGACTGAGTGTTACTCTTACAGAGTAACACGAACCTCCAAGCACTATAATGAAACCATGTACGAAATACCCGTACAGGCTGACTCTCGGTGTGTTATACTAGCCCGATTGAGCCCCTCTCGGTGTGTTATACTAGCCCGATTGAGCATCCAGGATTGACCGTATCGATGCGGATATGATCGCAGATCATCTAACTCCATAAGCATGATTGGATGACCCGGATCAATTCCATCACCCCAAGCGTGGTATGGAATATCCACTGCCGAACCAATGCGGAACCGTGCATTTCGGCCATTGGCCTAGCTTGCCAAAAAACGTTCATACCAAGCATTATGGACGGAAAACCCTAAATTAGGGTTTGCGGCATATTACATGTGTCGCAAAACAGTCTCAACCATCCATCTTCGCAGGTATAGATGGAGGGTGTAGATGTAGATTCAAAGGGGCCCAGAGCATGTCAACACGATCACCGCGGGCCCGCCTACACACTTGACCAATCGGTCAAGACCAACCATGTTTGGTCGTGACAAAATCGTCGCCCAAACAAGAGATGACGCACGACTTTGAAACCCAAAATTAGGGTTTTGAGCATCACGAGCGTCCATCTTCTCCGCATGAATGGAGGGTCCAAGATTAGATTAGCGGTCGGTCATACCAAAGATGACCACCGTGGACCCATCTATTCCCTGACCCGATCGGCCAAGGCATATCATGCCTGGCTAATCCAAAACGCACGCTCAAACTAGAATAGTCACACCTCCCAAACCGCAAACTGATATCGACCACTCAACTTCGCCGGACGATTTGGATGGCTCAGATCACGTTTTCATGGGATATTCAGGTATAGGCGTAAACACCAGCCTATCACCTTCACATCAGGCCAATCGGCCAAGACCGACCAAGATTGGTCGTCTTGGAACGTGCGCCTGAAGAGGGCGTGACGTGCGGCCCTTGCGGCACTAGTTTTTTGTCGCAAATCGATCTCGACCACTCGATTTCACCGGATGAATTGAGTGACCCAGATCATACTTTCATGAGGTAATGGGGTATAGGCGCCTACACCATCATGCCATCTGCACGCATGTATGGTCGGTTAGGCCAAAGTTGTATCCCATGCTTGGTTTCGACCAAGCTGAAGAGTGATGCCTGCGCACCTCTTCAAAACCTAACTTCATCAACGGTCGCGGATGAGTGTCTCAAAGATCATCTCATCCGTCCAACTTCACCGACTTGGTTATACAACCACAGTCGAGTTAATTGGTTAGTGAGGTGTCATTACCCATCACTTTACCACACCATGATGCGATGCACATAAAATACACACGATACTTCACAAGTATCGACTTCTGAATAACGCGATTATTCAATTCAGCATTACATGCTATCTTTCGTGGATCCACGATCCACACATTCCGGATCATCAATCATGTCACAAACTGGGGATACATCTTTGGGGTATTGGTGCAGCGGTTTACGGCGTGCAACGCGCCATCACAAGAATGTGTTAGGAAGTCATGGACGGTTAGAGATGAACAAGAGAAGTGGGCAAGGCTGGTCGTGTATCACCAACGCACAACTCCACTACTCCATCACTCCATTTCCTCCACTTCCCACGAGAGACGTGAATAAGACTCAATGACTTGTATAAATAGGTTCTCCGCCCTATTTCCAAACAACGAGAGAAAAACAACAAGAAAACACCCAGAGCTCAAGCACACCAATCGTAAGCTTGTTCACTTTCCTGTTACAAGTCATAAGCAAGTCTACACCTTCACAATCTCAAACACCTTCTTCGCTTCCCTCCCTAAGATCAACCCCATCTCCTTCACTTTGTGACCGAAACAAGTCTGGAACGGCCATTTCTTGGTTTTTACACAGATTGATCTCTCGAATCTACAAGCACTCACCGCGCAGTACATTTTTTTAAGGTTTAA
This sequence comes from Papaver armeniacum, assembly GCA_023531295.1. Lineage (NCBI taxonomy): Eukaryota > Viridiplantae > Streptophyta > Magnoliopsida > Ranunculales > Papaveraceae > Papaver > Papaver armeniacum. Next base: position 858,270 of record JAJJWW010000762.1, on the reverse strand, counting down.
ATTCATTCCTCATCCACACCCCAAATTACCAAATTCTGCAGGAGTAGTTTTCACCCATAAACAACAACATACCGGTGTACACGTCCATATCTCACTGTCCCATGAAGGTGCAATCTAGGCCACTCAATTTGACCGGCAAAGAGGAGTGGTGGAGATCGATTTTGTAATAGGAATTTGGTACCTCAAAAAGCCGCACACCATGCTCACTTCCGGCGCGTATTCAAAGATGACCTAACTTGGTCGGTCTTGGCCGACCGGTCTGGCGTGTAAGTGGTAGGCTGGTGTTCACGCCTACACCTGACTATCCCATGAAAACGTGATCTGAACCACTCAAATCGTCCGGCGAAGTTGAGCGGTCGAGATTAGTTTGCGGTTTGGGAGGTGTGACCACGCTAGTTTGAGCGCGCGTCTTGGAATAACCAGGCATGATATGCCTTGGCCGATCGGGTGAGGGGATAGATGGGCCCACGGTGGTCATGCTGGTTGTTGATGGGTGAAAACTACTCCTGCTGAATTTGGTAATTTGGGGTGTGGATGAGGAATGAATTTAAACCTACAACAAATGCACTGCGCGGTGAGTGCTTGTAGATTCGAGAGATCAATCTGTGCAAGTCCGGCCTAAACCAAGAAATGGCCGTTCCACTTGTTTCGGTCACAAAGTGAAGGAGATGGGGTTGATCTTAGGGAGGGAAGCGAAGAAGGTGTTGAGATTGTGAAGATGTTGGCTTGCTTATGACTTGTAATGTAAAGATGAGCAAGCTTACGGTTGATGCAAGCGGTGCTCGAGTGTTTGAATACGTTTTTGTATTAACACTTGGTTTCGTCGTTTCTTGTTGTTGTTGGAAATAGGCGGAGACCCTATTTTATACAAGTCATTGAGCCTCATTCACGTTTCTCGTGGGAAGTGGAGGTAGTGGAATGATGGAGTAGTGGAGTTGTGTGTCGGTAACACACGACCAGTCTTGCCCACTTTTCCAGCTTCATCTCTAACCGTCCATGACCTCCTAACACGTTCTTGTGATGGCGCGTTGCACGCCGCACGCCGTAAACCGCCAAACCAATACCCCAAGTAAGTATCCCCGATTTGTGACATGATTGATGTCCGGAATGTGGATCGTGGATCCACGGAAGATAGCATGTAATCGTCAAATTGAATAACTGCGTTATTCGTAAAGTCGATACTTGTGGAGTATCGTGTGTATTTTATGCAGTACCTGCATTACGGTGTGGTAAAGTGATGGGTAATGACTCCTCACTAACCAAGAAACTCCCGACCAGGGTTGTATAACCAAGTCTGGTGCAATGGACGGACGAGATGATGTTTGAGACACTCATCTCGCGGCCGTTGATGAAATCGTGGTTTTTAAAGAGGTGCGCAAGCATCACTCTTCGCCTTGGTCGAAACCAAGCATGGGAAGGATTTTGTGGAGGACCGACCATACATGCGTGTTGACGGCATGATGGTGTACACGTCCATGTCTCACCGTCTCATGGAGATGCAATCTAGGCCACTCAATTTGACCGTCAAAGAGGAGTGGTTGAGATCGGTTTGCGGCCAAATCCCTTGCCGCAAAGGAGTTGGAAACCGCATGACATCCCAAGTTTGGGCGTGCGTTCCAAGACGACCCATCTTGGTCGGTCTTGGTCGATCATACTACCGTGTAGGTGGTAGGTTGGTGTTCACACCTATACTTGATTATCCCATAAAAATGTGATCTAAGCCACTCAAATCATCCGGTGAAGTTGAGCGGTCGAGATCAGTTTAGGATTTGGGAGTGTAATCGCACGAGTTTGGGCGTGCGTTTTGGGTTGGCCGGGCGTGGTATGCCTTGGTCGACCGCAAGAGGAGGTAGATGGGCCCACGGTGGTCATGCTGGTATGACCGGCCTTGGTTAATCCAATCTGTGACCCTCTATTCGTACCGGAGAAGATGGACGCGCGTGATGACTTGAAACCCTAATTTTGGCTTTCAAAGCCGCGCGACCATGCTCTTTTGGGCGGACGAATTTGTTGTAACCAACCATGGTTGGCTTTGACCGATTGGTCAAGTGTGTAGGCGGTCACACGGTGATCGTGTTGACATGCTCTGGGCCTTTTGAGTCTACATCTGCACCCTTCGTCTGTACTTGCGAAGATGGATGGACGAGACTGTTTTGCGGCACATGTAATATGCCGCAAACCCTAATTTAGGGTTTTCCGTCCATAATGCTTGGTATGGACGGTTTCTTGGCAAGCAAAGCCAATGGTCGACCATGCGGGGTCGGTTGTGTGTATTCCATACCTGCTTGGGGTGATGGAATTGATCTGTGGTCATCCAATCATGCTTGTGGAGTTGGATGACTGCGATCAGATCATATTTGGCAAGCTAAGGCCGTGTGCATTCCATACCTGCTTGGGGGTGATGGAATTGATCTGTGGTCATCCAATCATGCTTGTGGAGTTGGATGACCGCGATCGAATCATATCCGGAGACCGATACAGTCAAGTCCGGATGCTCAATCAATCGGGCTAGTATAACACACCGAGAGGGGCTCAATCGGGCTAGTATAACACACCGAGAGGGCTCGGGCTAGTATAACACACCGAGAATCGGCACATACGGGTATTTCGTACATGGTTTCATTATAGTGCTTGGAGGTTCGTGTTACTCAGAAGAGTAACACTCGGTCGTCATGCCACACCGATAATGAGTACAGAAATACAAGATCGATGTGAAATTCACGGAAGGGATTGTTGCTACATGCTCCATTCCCGGTGAATTAAGTGAGGAGTATCCGTCACTTATGAACGGCTTTATCTTTTACAAGATGTCAGCGCATGATTTTCTGGTTTTTTATAAATTTAACCTTAAACGAAAATCCACCATCAACATTAAGTCCCCTGCCTAGCACATAATGGTTACATTATTGTGTGGTAGGCATGAGATGGTGACATATAGAAATGACCAAGCTAGAGTGAACACATATTTACCGGATAGTTTCACATTGTCAGGCGTTTCCCTGGAACTGGTTGGTCTTGATTAAGGATGCGAAGGAAGCAGGACTTGATCCGGTGAGTCACTTTGGTTCCTCTTGTACATGTATGAGCTCGGCCGCTCCTTCAGGTGTACTTCTTTCATCACATACGGCTTTCCTCAGGTATATCCGATAAGCCTCATCGATTGTTATCCCGAACTAGCAGCCTTCATAGGTGGTAAGTAAAGACTTCTTTTCCTTCCGGGATTCTGTCGACTGGTGAGATTATAAAGAATCATCTCAACGTGGTCGTTTATTCTATATCTCAGGAATCTCGAATCTTGCTCGATTTCTGATTAACTGATCAATTGACTTGATTTTTTTTTTTTTTTTTTTTTTTTGTTTGCGTGTGCATAACCTCCTCTCCTTTGTAGTTTTTCATGGAAGCGGTGGACGCTCATTCTGTTGCTTCTCCAGAAAGGAGTTTTGAAGTTGACAAGCCTGAAAACCATGCGCACGGAGAAGTGATAGCTAAGATTGATCTTCCTCTTCGTGAAGTCGGCTGTGCTATACAGGGGATGTCTATCTCCCACCTTCGTATTGTCAGAGGACGTATCTGTGCACTTTCACCTTGCAATTGACATGGAGGAGCGGCGGAGGCGCGAGGAAACGCTGCAGACACTAGTAAGCGCAAGGCGCGAGAGAGATTTGCGGCGCGGTTGAAGAGGCGGAGAGTTGAGCATGAACGACCCCGAATGAAGGCAAATGTGATTACCCGGTTCAGACGGCGTGATAATCCTTGATTCTGATACAGAGGAGTCTGGACATGTGAAAGCGATTTGCGCAGCCCCTGGTGTTGCTACGCCCTTTGATGCTCCCGCTGCGATGTTGGGATGGAGTGCGGCTGCTGCGCGGAGATGTCCGATGCGAGAGATTGAGGGAGATCCGAAGGGAGGCGCATCAACAGGTGATGGAGCGAGAATCGACGGCGATGCGAGCGAGGCGACTCTCTTGGCGATTAGAATTTCATTCTTTCTTTTCCGAGCATGTTCCGTACCTTTGAATGTCTTCCTTGTACTCAGTGGCAGCTGAGTTCAAGTTTTTCCTTTCGTTTTGTGGTTTGAACAAAAGTTTTTTTTTTTTTTTTATCCTTTGCCAAAATTGCAACTGAATCTTCTCAGGAACAAGGGTGTTCTTCCACACGTGATTTTTGTGATAAAAGAAGTAATTATCATGATGTAACATTTACGGACTGTGATGCAAGATCTTCCCGGCTTTTCTTTGAGGCGGATAGCAATCGTTTTCCTTTCTCAGACACACGTTCTGTTTCCTTCTTCCCATGAGATACTTGCTTAGGGTTTCCCTTCTTGCTCGCTTTAATGTGTTGATTTAGGGGCGAGAGGTTCTCGATGGAAATAATACTTCAATTAAATTGAGGATTAAAAATTGGAACCCTAACTATGAATGCAAGTATTGCAATCATTTTTGGAGGAATTACAAGCATGACATGAAACTGCAAAAGGAAACACGCTGGAAAGATAGCACATCGTTTTAAAGTGTGGAGAATGATGGAAAGTGGTAGCACAGTATCTTAAGCTCGGTAAGGTTTGAGCCATCGTGAGTGAATTGTTATGCCCTCCAGGTTATCAGCGTTGATGAGCTTGCAGTAGCCGCCTAGGATAACATCCGCTACAGTGCGGTTCATCTTCTCTTTCGGTGGGTGAGTCAGGTGGGGTAGTCATCTTCACCGTCATGCTTCCAATATTGAATGTAGTCGCCTTCGTCACCAAGTCTCCAATTCCAAATGGGTTTGGTCGTGTAGATACTCGTGTCTTGGCCTTATCGTCTTTGACCAAGACAGCTTCTATGCTCTTGATGAAACACTTGAAAGGGCCAGCTTCCCATTCGCATCTCCTAGCCGCGGTGGGCTTGTTGATTGGAGCCAGTCCCCAGGAATTGTCAGAATGAGGGGCAATAGGTTGCGGAGAGAGTTGCGTGATGAGACTTACTTGAGATCGGAACCCTTCAGCGTATGTCACAGGCTCTCTCCGGGAAGTTGTGTCACATTGGCAAGTTGCTGATGCGGCAGCGGACAGTCACCAGGTGGTCCAGCAGGCGTGTTGGAGACTCTTTCAGGTATCGAAACCGGTAGAGGACAGACTTCCAGTATGGCTTTGTTGTCATGTATCCAAGAGCGCCCTAGGATCATGTCGTAATTGGGATGTTCTTTGACTATGTAGAACTTTGCTTGTGTTGAGGCATCTCCCAATTTGACTTCGAGGTCGATGTATCCGTATGAATCTCTGAGTTCTCCTCCTGAATCTCTGACCACCGTTGGATGACGAGTAGCTTCCTGCTTTGAGATCTTTGCCGCTCTCAAGGTCTTAACAGTAATGATGTTAAATTCTGAAGCCGTATCGATCAACGCGTTATCAAACTCAACGTTTCTCAAACGAGTGACGGTTAGGAGTCCCCAGTTTCCGTTGCTCATGTCTTTCAGGAAAGACTGGGGTTCCTGTACTGCTACTGGATGTAAACGTCTCCCTGACACAACGTGGTTGAGGGCCGCGAATATGTCTTGACGCTGTCCTTTGGAGAAATATAAGATTTCACACATGTGTTCCATCATAGATTGCACGGTCTTGCGAACAGAGTCCCCAGAAATCATGCAGTTCCTGATAGGTAGGGGATCTCTATGAACACCTTCGTTTCCAAGCTGGAGTTCCCCTGTCTCTACCTTTTCCCTGAATATTTGTTTCAACCTGTTGCAATCTTTGGTTGGATGATGGACGAACCTGTGGTAGCAACGAGATCTGGGATCTGCTATTTCTTCCTCGGTCGGAGGACGCCTGATAGGGGGTAGTTTTACGGCATCATCTTGGATCCACGCTTCCAAGAGCTCTATCACTTCATTCATGGGAAAAGGAAAACCCGTATCTTTGGCGTTTTGTGCGGGAGTTTTGTCTGTTCCTTTTCGAGACGAAGTCTTGTGTGCTGAGGATGTTCGCTTGGTTTGTTGTTCCGTTATCGAAGCTTTCCTCTTTTCTCCTCCGCTTACCACACTCACGAAGGGCCGGTGTTGTATTGTTTGTTGGTGAGACGCCTGCTTCCTCGACTTTCACGCAAATCTTCACTTCGAACAACTCGGTTCTTTCTAGTAGTGTGGTGCGATTGTTCTTTGAACGTTTTGCGGCTTCGTGGAGTTCGAGAGAATGTTTGAAAGCCCAGATTCTCTAACAGAGCGCGGTATATGGGTATCATCCCGTTGATGCAAGATTCCACCAATTGCCGTTCGGTAACATTCGGGTCGTGACAGTCCAGTGCTTGGGTTCTGAATCTCTTAACGAAGTCGTTGGGATGTTCATTGTTCCGCTGGAGAATTCTTCCCAGGTCTGAAAACGTGATTTGTTCAGATACGAAGAAATACTTCCTGTAGAAAGCACTGACCATCTCGCTCCAATTGGATATGCTGTTAGGCGCAATGTTGTTGTACTGTGTATGCCCTCCCGTGAGTGATTTTGAGAATTCTTTTAGGCGTAAAACATGATTGTATTCATGTTCCCCAAGGCTTCCAAGAATCGAGAAATGTGTTCACGAGCATTACCAATCATCACGTAGAGGGAGAACGAGGAGAGGTGTAACCTCTTGGTAGAGGAATCCGTTGCACATCTTGAGGGTACGGCGGGCGATGTTGGTGTACGTCCGTTCGGTCCCCTTTTCCTCGATTTTGGAGAAGTCGCTCTAGATCTTCACGCGTAATGAAGTTGGAAGGCTGGTCTCTCTCCCTTTGGCGCTCAGGAGCAACACGAGTTTCTTCATTCATGTGAGTCGAGTGGAAACGCCTGCTCGGGTGTATTGAATGTATCTCTCGCCGACTCCAAGGGTTGCCGTGAATCTTGCGGCAATCGTTCACCAAAGTTTTAAGGAAAGTGAGTACCTCTTTCTGAGTTGCGGCCATATCTGTTTGAGTTTTAGCAAGAATTTCCTGTTTCTCCATCAAGTCTGTAATGGTACTAGACGGCGGTCTTCCTCTTGTGTCTCCGGCTCCTCGTCCTGACGGAGGAGTGAAAGTTGTTGCCTGGGTAACCACTTTGGAGGCGTTACGCTCGAAGAGATGCCGGATTTGCGGCCGCTCTGCGCTCGTGATGGGAGGTGTTACACCTGCTGGGATGTCTCCTGCTCCGCTAGTGTTGGTGACAGAGGTAACGGCTCCTCGAGATGTGTCGGCTACGGTAGCTCCACTGACAGGCACGTTAACACCGGGAGTGTTATCCACGCTAGCTCCGTCCGAATTGATTGCTGATCCAGACCTGAGTTCCACCATCTTGAAATGAATTGCTGATTGAATTGGTTCTAAGATCTACCCTTTTTGAAATTGATGAAATTGAATCGGATTTCAAAGAAATTGATTTTACGACCGAGAGATTAATCTCCCACTGTGGTCGCCAATTGTTGATGGGTGAAAACTACTCCTGCTGAATTTGGTAATTTGGGGTGTGGATGAGGAATGAATTTAAACCTACAACAAATGCATCATGCGGTGAGTGCTTGTAGATTCGAGAGATCAATCAGTGCAAGTCCGGCCTAAACCAAGAAATGGCCGTTCCAGACTTGTTTCGGTCACAAAGTGAAGGAGATGGGGTTGATCTTAGGGAGGGAAGCGAAGAAGGTGTTGAGATTGTGAAGATGTTGGCTTGCTTATGACTTGTAACAGAAAGATGAGCAAGCTTACGGTTGATGCAAGCAGGCTCTGAGTGTTTGAATACGTTTTTTGTATTAACACTTGGTTTCTGTCGTTTCTTGTTGTTGTTGGAAATAGGGCGGAGACCCTATTTTATACAAGTCATTGAGCCTCATTCACGTTTCTCGTGGGAAGTGGAGGTAGTGGAATGATGGAGTAGTGGAGTTGTGTGTCGGTAACACACGACCAGTCTTGCCCACTTTTCCAGTTCATCTCTAACCGTCCATGACCTCCTAACACGTTCTTGTGATGGCGCGTTGCACGCTGCACGCTGTAAACCGCCAAACCAATACCCCAGTAAGTATCCCCCAGTTTGTGACATGATTGATGTCTGGAATGTGGATCGTGGATCCACGGAAGATAGCATGTAATGCTGAATTGAATAATGCGTTATTCGGAAAGTCGATACTTGTGGAGTATCGTGTGTATTTTATGCAGTATGCGCATTACGGTGTGGTAAAGTGATGGGTAATGACTCCTCACTAACCAAGAAACTCCCGACCAGGGTTGTATAACCAAGTCAGTGCAATCGGACGGACGAGATGATGTTTGAGACACTCATCTCACGACCGTTGATGAAATCGGGGTTTTTAAAGAGGTGCGCAAGCATCACTCTTCACTTGGTCGAAACCAAGCATGGGAAGGATTTTGTGGAGGACCGACCATACATGCGTGTTGACGGCATGATGGTGTACACGTCCATGTCTCACCGTCTCATGGAGATGCAATCTAGGCCACTCAATTTGACCGTCAAAGAGGAGTGGTTGAGATCGGTTTGCGGCAGAAATCCCTTGCCGCAAAGGAGTTGGAAACCGCATGACATCCCAAGTTTGGGCGTGCGTTCCAAGACGACCCATCTTGGTCGGTCTTGGTCGATCATACTACCGTGTAGGTGGTAGGTTGGTGTTCACACCTATACTTGATTATCCCATAAAGATGTGATCTAAGCCACTCAAATCATCCGGTGAAGTTGAGCGGTCGATATCAGTTTAGGATTTGGGAGTGTAATCGCACGAGTTTGGGCGTGCGTTTTGGGTTGGCCGGGCGTGGTATGCCTTGGTCGACCGCAAGAGGAGGTAGATGGGCCCACGGTGGCCATCTTTGGTATGACCGGCCTTGGTTAATCCAATCTGTGACCTCACTATTCGTACCGAGAAGATGGACGCGCGTGATGACTTGAAACCCTAATTTTGGCTTTCAAAGCCGCGCGACCATGCTCTTTTGGGCGGACGAATTTGTTGTAACCAACCATGGTTGGCTTTGACCGATTGGTCAAGTGTGTAGGCGGTCACACGGTGATCGTGTTGACATGCTCTGGGCCTTTTGAGTCTACATCTGCACCCTTCGTCTGTACTTGCGAAGATGGATGGACGAGACTGTTTTGCGGCACATGTAATATGCCGCAAACCCTAATTTAGGGTTTTCCGTCCATAATGCTTGGTATGGACGGTTTCTTGGCAAGCAAAGCCAATGGTCGACCATGCGGGGTCGGTTGTGTGTATTCCATACCTGCTTGGGGGTGATGGAATTGATCTGTGGTCATCCAATCATGCTTGTGGAGTTGGATGACTGCGATCAGATCATATTTGGCAAGCTAAGGCCGTGTGCATTCCATACCTGCTTGGGGGTGATGGAATTGATCCGTGGTCATCCAATCATGCTTGTGGAGTTGGATGATCTGCGATCGAATCATATCCGAGACCGATACGAGTCAAGTCCGGATGCTCAATCGGGCTAGTATAACACACCGAGAGGGGCTCAATCGGGCTAGTATAACACACCGAGAGGGCTCGGGCTAGTATAACACACCGAGAATCAGCCTGTACGGGTATTTCGTACATGGTTTCATTATAGTGCTTGGAGGTTCGTGTTACTCTGTAAGAGTAACACTCAGTCGTCATGCCACACTGATAATGAGTACAGGAAATACAAGACTGATGTGAAATTCACAGGAAGGGATTGTTGCTACATGCTCCATTCCTGGTGAATTAAGTGAGGAGTATCCGTCACTTATGAACGGCTTTATCTTTTACAAGATGTCAGCGCATGATTTTCTGGTTTTTTACAAATTTAACCTTAAACGAAAATCCACCATCAACACCGGTATGACCGGACCTGCTTAATCTAATCTTGGACCCTCCATTCGTGCTGGAGAAGATGGACGCTCGTGATGCTCAAAACCCTAATTTGGGTTTCAGGGCCGTGTAACCATGCTCTGTTTGGGCGCACGAATTGGGATAACCAACCATGGTTGGTCCTGACCGATTGGTCATGTATGTAGGCGGGCCCACGGTGATTGTGTTGACATGCTCCGGGCCCTTTGAATCTACATCTACACCCTCCATCTATACCTGCGAAGATGGATGGTTGAGACTGTTTTGCGACACATGTAATATGCCGCAAACCCTAATTTTGGGTTTTCCGCCCATACTGCTATGGTTTGGACGTTTTGGCAAGCTAGGCCAATTCTGAGGGAGGCCGACCATGCGGGGTCTGCGTTGGTTCGGCAGTGGATATTCCATACCTGCTTGGGGGTGATGGAATTGACCTGGGTCATCCAATCATGCTTGTGGATTTGGATGACTGTGATCATATCCGGACTGATACGGTCAGTCCGGATGCTCAATCGGGCTAGTATAACACACCGATAGGGGCTCAATCGGGCTAGTATAACACACCGAGAGTCAGCATGTTCGGGTATTTCGTACATGGTTTCATTATAATGCTTGGAGGTTCGTGTTGCTCTGTAAGAGCAACACTCAGTCGTCATGCCGCACTGATAATGAGTACAGGAAATACAAGGCTGATTGCGCATTAATTAATAATGCTAGAAATTCACAGGGTATATGGGATTGTTGCTACATGCTCCAACCTGGATGAATTTCGTGTATTCACAGAATGGGATTGTTGCCACATGCTCCATTCTAGGTGAATTAAGTGAGGGAGTATCCAACACTTATTGATGGCCTTATCTTTTTCAAGATGTCAGCGCATAATTTTCTGGTTTTTTTACAATTTTAACCTTAAATGAAAATCCACCATCAACATTAAGTCCCCTGCCTAGCACATAATGGTTACATTATTGTGGGGTAGGCATGAGATGGTGACATATACAAAGGAGACAAGATAAAGGAAGTCTACCTGGAGGGATTCTGGCCGTGGGCAATCCTCCATACGTACGCGATCCTAAGCTTTGATGGACCGGCTTCCTTCCTTAGGGTATTTGAATCAAAAGAGGAAACCAAATAAAAGAGGAATCCTTGTTCCATTGGGATTCTTCTAATTTTTTGTCTATAAAAGAGACCAACCCCCTTTTCTTTTCCTCACGATTTTTTCTTCTTTTTTTTTTTTTGTTGAGCAGCTCCCGCCCGTGACTAGTGCTGCCGTTCCTGCCGACGCTGCCGCCGTTTCTGTTGCCGGAGCTGCCGGATTTGCTTCCGCCATCCGTCCGGCCAAGGTAAGTTTCACTTTTTTTTTTTTTTTTTTTTTTTTTATAAGAAAAAACCCTAATTTTTTAGGTAAAAATCTTTTTATAGATAGGATGGTTTAGTTCCGCAAGTCCGTGAATACGTCGTTTTTGCTTCTTCTTTCATTGTTGTATGCAAAACTAGCTTCTTAGATTATATCTTGAAAAACCCTTGGCTTGAATCTCATAGACACGATTCCCATGAATAAAGAAAAATCGTGTTATGATGTGTGCGGATGAACGCGGGCCCGCCGTGTATGCTTGATTGAACGTGGGTCTCACCCACATATGCTTGACTGAAAGTCGACTTTGTATTAGTCTTGTGCCCGGGCTTGAACTTGAGTAACTCCGAACTTGAAATTTATACCGGACTTGAAATCAATACCAGACTAAAACTTGTACCGGACTTGAAATTTATACCATACTGAAACTTGTACCGGACTTGAAACCAATACCAGACTTGACTTGAGTGATACTGGTGTTTGGACCTAATCCCAGCTTTTGTGCATTTCAACGTGTCTTGTCGTGCGTGACTACACGCTTCATGCGCTTTTCATACAAGTTCTAACTCCTGTCTTTTATTTCATTGTGGAATGAAGAAAAGAATTCCTGTTGAGATGTCTTCCGGAGATAATGCTGGTGCCAAGCCAGGAAGTTTTGACGGCTTCAAAAATATGCCGAACATCGATGATGAGTTGTTCACCTCGCCTTTTCCAAACATTAGAAGACATCCTTCTCATAAGATAGTCCTGCTTTCCGATTCGAGAAAATATGGATACTTGATCCATTTTCTTCTTCAAAGACTTGTGATGAGATTTTGTCTCCTGAGAAACGAATATCCGCCTTCCCTATTGACTTCAAGATTTGTCATACTCCACTGGGTTCTTATGAAGGATGGATGAGACGCATGTTGAGTAATAAGGACATTAAAGATAATTTGACCAAAGCGCAAATCCTCAATGCTGTCATGGCATCTGTTGCTCTTGAAATTAAGAAAGACGCCGCGGGTTTGATTACCTTCATTTCTCGGTGGCGCATTTCTACTCATACAACCATATCTAGATGGGGAGAGATGACTATTACTCTGGAGAGTGTAGCTGCATTAATGAACTCCGCCCGTTCTTTGGAAGTATTTCTTACGATCTCTCTGATACGGAGCAACGTAACTATGATGCTATACTTCAAAAGGTGGCGGGATTCGACAGTCTGGACAAGGAGGAGAAAAAGATACGAGATGCTTTTACACCTGGTGGGTGTCGGAGTGGTCTCCTGCAGACCCAGAGCCGGATCAAGAGTTGGAAAATGAGCTCAGCGTGATTGCGTTCCTGTCTTTATGGATATCCGAGAGATATATTCGACGACGGTTCCGAAAAGAAGACCATTAGAGGTGACCTCGTTAAGATCGCTATAAAGCTGGCAAAAGGTAAAGTTCTTCCCCTGGGTGCCTTGTTCCTTGGATCGCTGTACTCTCATCTGGACGCCTTAGTAATGGACATGCATGTTTCTAATGGGTACAAGAAGGTGGAATCGCACGTTCACTTCGCTTTTCTTCAGGCATTCTTATGGGAACACTTCAAAATCTATGCTCCTGCTCCTGCAAATTTGCTCAGCAACTTGTATGGTGGCTCGAGAATACTCCGCTGGAACAGGAGGCATCCCAGAACAGGCGCGAAACTCATGGACATATTTGACAATGTGTCTTCTGTAGATTTCCTTCCATGGGGGCCGATCCACCCTTCCATTGTTCAGCCAAAGACTTTTGCTACTGCTTCTGATGGTCCTGATGCTGTGTTGCGCACCGATGTTAAGACTATGAGATTTGGGAAAATTGTTTACATGCACAGTTGCATCCCAGGATATGTCCCGTCTTTATTCAACGAAGAATTTACTGTGACTCCGTACAATATTGACAGGGCGGCTCGTCAAATGGGATTTGATCAGGGTGTCCCATTTATCCATCCACCGGGGGTTCCGAAAGAATTTCTCCCAAATATTCTTAACGCTGACGTGTTTTTAGAACGGGTGAGCCTTCCCTTCTGGCCTATTGGGAGAAACCCAGTGGTAACCGTTAAGTACAAGGAATTTTGGAGGAGGCAACTGTTGATTTTCCAGGAATTCTCGGAGAGTGTTGTGACAGGTTCCCGTGGTGAACCATCTTTTGACGTTTTGAAAAAGCATTTCCGGTTGAAGCCACTTCCAGCCAAACGGACCAGAGCTGATGATTGCAGTCCCCAAGCAGGAGAGAGATCCAAAAGGCAGGCATGTGGTTCGGTGATCCTCAATTCCTCCAATATGCAAGTATTTAAATCTCTTCCCGTTGGTTCCTTCATTTCTCCAGAGTAAGTTCTTATAAGAGTGATCCTTGCTTGAAATCAGGGAATTCCGAAAGAGAATGTCTTCACAAGGTTGGCAAGCATCCAGAACGAGAAGTCCGGTAATGTTGGCCTTAACACTGATCTTTATGCTGAGAAGTCTGGCGGCACTGATCCTCAGGAGTCTGGTAACACTGATCTTTATGCTGAGAAGTCTGGCGAAACCGCTCCTCTTTTAGACCATGACAGAGATGATGCAAGCTCGGTTGGACAAGGCGCTTCCCTTAGTGATCTTGTTGACGGGGTCGTGATGGAAATTAGCACCCAGAGCGAAGTAGATGTCGGAAGGAATATAAGAGAGGCAACATCCGCTATAGTTGAAGCGGCTCCCCTTGAAGAACGTTCTGAGCAGGCTTCGGCAAATAAAGCTGTCGTGGTGACTCCTTCTGAAAGGCCTCCTGTAATTGACAAGGCTCCTGTGGTTGGTGAAGTATCGGTGATGAAACCTGGGGCTTTGTTCGATCCTCCTTTTACTGTCCCTTATCCAGGCCATGTGTTGGTTGGCGGATTCAGCGTGCCGGCTCAGTTCAAAGAGTTGTATACGGCGATATGGGAGAAGCACGGCCACATTGCTACCACTACAAAGCTCAAAAGCCGTCTTGCGTTGGTCAACCGCGTCCAAGAAGTTTTATTTTCTATCCATGGGATGTGCGTCACGACCGGTCGAACAGTTTCTGAGGAGATGATTGAAGACTGGAAGTGCCATCGAGACGTGTTTGCGCAGTACAGCTTCAATGCTCCTTGGTTCTTCAAAGGGTTCTCCAAGATTCAGGAGCTCCAGAAATTACAAGACGAAGTCCCTTCCGTAGACCGTGTTACTCGCCAGGAAGAAGAGGTTGAAAAGTTGTCTAAGGAGTTGAAGCTGAAGCAGGCTGTTCTTCAAAGGATGAAAGACTCTCTTGCCCAGAAGGACGAGTTGCTGCTGAAGGATTTTCCTTGAAAGATTCTCACCACCTAATTGTCTTTTCTTTTAGATGTTTTTCTTTTGAGTGATAGTGAGGATTTCCTTTCACAATTTGACCTCCGGTTTTGAACTAATAGGTAATTGAATTGGTTTATTTTGAGATAGTTTTGTGAATAACTTTTCTGAAAGAGGTTATTTTAAATGGAATTTGCATCTTGGTCACGAATAATTGCACATGTCATATGAAATTGCAAATATCGTGTAAAAGGGAGGTATGAAGGGAAGCAAACATGCGTTTGATCACTGAGTCTCTTTCTCCATGTGCGGGATGCTAAGCCCCCAGTGAATTCCAAAACTATCTTTCTTGTAAATTTGCTGAATAGAACTTACTTGTTTTTGAAGTCTCACTTGTATCAAACCGAAGTAGCCTCTCCAAGGAAGTCGTCCACATTAATTTTTAGAGAATGAGAGCTATCCTTCTGAACCAAGTTTCTCCTGAACAATGCGCTTCAAAGCGTTGCACTCACTGGTAGGGTGGTGAAGGAATCGGTGGAAATGACAGTACCTCGGGTCCATTATTTCTTGATCGGTTGGTGGACGCCATACAGGAGGTAGTTCCACCTCTCTATTTCGTACCCACATCTCTAGCAACTCCAAAATCTTTTCCATCGGGAACGGAAAGTGTAGGTATTTCGAGTCCAGCTTTTCCTGCGTTGGTGGGCATTGTGATATCTCTACATGGCTTTGATGTGGAGCACGTTCCGGAGATGAAGTTGGAAGATTTGCGAGTGCCATCATATCCGCGGATCGCTTGCCTGGGTAGAGGGATGTGGAAGGTGTCGTAATATCACTGCTGAGTGATCGAATTGAACGCTCCCATCCTCTGTATTCACGTATTTCCTGATCGATCTCTCCTTCCTCAAGCATTTCTTCGCTTGGATGAAAGGCCGATGCGGATTGGACAGTCTTAGGGCTTCAACAAGAGTTTTGAGATATAAATCTTCTAATAGGGCTCCATAGGCTGCAGGCTCCCTTTCTTTATCTGGTAGACGTTGTAGTACTCCGTACAAGTCCTTTCCTATGTGGAGTTGCCTCGGTTCTTCATTGTTGACTGGACCATGTTGTTCATCTTTCCTGAGTCTCCTGCGGTTACGCGCTCTTTTTGCTTCTCCACTGGTAAAGGTGTGACTCCTGACTAAGGATTCATCATTTCTTGCACTGCTTGAGTAGATGCCTGTCGACCCTTCTTGTAATTGTGTTGCTATATCATTCAAAAGGCGAAATGTCTCGTTGTGCCTTCTGCTGATACCGGCTTGATTTTCCAAGACATCCTCCAGCATTCTAGCTACACTTCCCATGATATCTGAACCACCTGTGGTTTCTGGATACATTGCGAGATGGAAACCGGAAAATTGAGAATTCAATTTTGTGCAACCGAGAGATCAACCTCCCACTGTGGTCGCCAATTGTTTATGGGTGAAAACTATTCCTGCTAAATTTGGTAATTTGGGGTGTGTGGATGAGGAATGAATCTAAACCCTAAACAAATGCACTGCGCGGTGAGTGCTTGTAGATTCGGAAATCAATCTGTGCAAGTCCGGCCTAAACCAAGAAATGGCCGTTCCAGACTTGTTTCGGTCACAAAGTGAAGGAGATGGGGTTGATCTTATGGAGGGAAGCGAAGAAGGTGTTGAGATTGTGAAGGTGTTGGCTTGCTTATGACTTGTAACAGAAAGCTGAACCGGCTTACAGGATGCAAGCTATCAGTTCCGGTGTTTTGTATTAACACTTGGTTTCTGTTTTTTGTCTGGACTTGCCCTTCCTGGTGGAAATAGGGAGGAGAACCTATTTATACAAGTCATTGAGCCTTATTCACGTCTATCGTGGGAAGTGGAGGAAGTGGAGTGATGGAGTAGTGGAGTTGTGTGTCAGTGCTACACGATCAGTCTTGCCCACTTCTCCTGTCACCGCTAACCGTCCATAACTTCCTAACACGTTCTTGTGATGGCGCGTTGCACGCTGCACGCCAGTAAACCGCCAGACCAATACCCCATATGTATCCCCCAGTTTGTGACATGATTGATGTCTGGAATGTGTGGATCGTGGATCCATGAAAGGTAGCATGTAATGCTGAATTGAATAACTGCGTTATTCAGGAAGTTGAGCGGATTGTATAACCAAGCTGGTGAAGTTGGACAGACGAGATGATCTTTGAGACACTCATCTGCGACCGTTAATGAATTAGGGTTTTTGAAGAGGTGCGCAAGCATCACTCTTCAGCTTGGTCGAAACCAAGCATGGGAAGGTCTTTGGAAAGGACCGACCGGGCATGCGTGTAGACAACATACCGGTGTACACGTCCATATCTCACTGTCCCATGAAGGTGCAATCTAGGCCACTCAATTTGACCGACAAAGAGGAGTGGTGGAGATCGATTTTGTAATAGGAATTTGGTACCGCAAAAAGCCGCGCACCATGCTCACTTCCGGCGCGCGTTCCAAGATGACCTAACTTGGTCGGTCTTGGCCGACCGGTTTGGCGTGTAAGTGGTAGGTTGGTGTTCACGTCTATACCTGACTATCCCATGAAAACGTGATCTGAACCACTCAAATCGTCCGGCGAAGTTGAGCGGTCGAGATTAGTTTGCGGTTTGGGAGGTGTGACCACGCTAGTTAGAGCGCGCGTCTTGGAATAACCAGGCATGATATGCCTTGGCCGATCGGGTGAGGGGATAGATGGGCCCACGGTGGTCATGCTGGTATGACCGGACTCGCTAATCTAATCTTGGACCCTCCATTCATGCTTTGAGAAGATGGACGCTCGTGATGCTCAAAACCCTAATTTGGGTTTCACTACTGTAACCATGCTCTGTTTGGGCGCACGAATTGGGATAACCAACCATGGTTGGTCCTGACCGATTGGTCAGGTATGTAGGCGGGCCCACGGTGATTGTGTTGACATGCTCCGGGCCCTTTGAATCTACATCTACACCCTTCATCTATACCTGCGAAGATGGATGATTGAGACTATTTTGCGACACATGTAATATGCCGCAAACCCTAATTTTACGGTTTTCCGCCCATACTGCTATGGTTTGGACGTTTTGGCAAGCTAGGCCAATTCTGGAGGGAGGCCGACCATGCGGGGTCCGCGTTGGTTCGGCAGTGGATATTCCATACCTGCTTGGGGGTGATGGAATTGATCTGGGTCATCCAATCATGCTTGTGGAGTTGGATGACTGTGATCATATCCGGACTGATACGGTCAGTCCGGATGCTCAATCGGGCTAGTATAACACACCAAGAGGGGCTCAATCGGGCTAGTATAACACACCGAGAGTCAGCCTATACGGGTATTTCGTACATGGTTTCATTATAATGCTTGGAGGTTCGTGTTGCTCTGTAAGAGCAACACTCAGTCGTTATGCCGCACTGATAATGAGTACAGAAAATACAAGGCTGATTGCGCATTAATTAATAATGCTAGAAATTCACAGGGTATATGGGATTGTTGCTAGATGCTCCAACCTGGATGAATTTCGTGTATTCACAGAATGGGATTGTTGCCACATGCTCCATTCTAGGTGAATTAAGTGAGGGAGTATCCAACACTTATTGATGGCCTTATCTTTTACAAGATGTCAGCGCATAATTTTCTATTTTTTTACAATTTTAACCTTAAATGAAAATCCACCATCAACAACTGGTCTGGACTAATATCAACACACTGGCATATACAAGGGAACCAGTGGTCGATAACCCTAACTCTAGGTCAATTCAGCTGGCATATACAAGGGTACCAGTGGTCGACTTTATTGTATTTATTCTGGTTGGTCTAGTGGTCTCTGGTCTCAATTTTTTTTTGTTTTTTTGTATCTCAGTCACTCTATTTCACCCTAGCAATGGTAAAAAGAAAAAGCAAAAGAAGTGATCAGGATTCTTTCGATGTTTCCATCACGAGGATATGGCGAAACTACCATGTTTTCTTTTCTAACACCTGAGCTCTGTGCTTTTATGAATAGACTCTTCTAGATGTTTCCATCTAATCAGATTGGTTCCTCAACTCCTACAACCAAGATGCTTCCATCCACTTAGATTAGTTAGTGCCGACCTTAATAAGCATAAATTTCTAGGCTCTGGTTGTATATTTATTGCAACTAAAAAGTTTCTCACAAGTGTGCATCTCAAGGATATCAGTTTTGTGCCTTGGCATTCTCCACTTTGGGTGAACTTGGGGAAGACTTCATCATTGTGCTCAAGAGATTGAAGAATTGTTTGACTAACTATGACACCAATAACAAAGTAGGTGGTTTACTTTTTCATAGGATAGGCTTGGCTATCCAAAAGGGAGTTGGGGCACAAATTATCGCTCGACTCCCGCCCATTCACGTGTAAATAACATCATTTGTTTCTATAATAATAATAATAATAATAATCTACATTCTTGTAGAATATTTATTTTAATAATAATAATAATCTATTCACGGGCCCTAGCTCAGCTGGTCATCCCCGTTCCCCAAATTTTCATGCGTTCCAGGAGGTCCCAGGTTCAAGCCCCCAATGGCGTAATATTGCAGGAATTAACATGGAAGATAGAGTTAGTTTGCCCCCCTTGTGACACAATCTCATCCCCCCCATCCGCTTCGGCTTCTTTGGCTAGGTTACCCATGAGGCCCGCTGGTAGGCTAGCACATCAACCTGTTCAATTAATGTATTAGTATGTCGTTGGAGCTTAGCTTGTTAGGCTTCCAACTAGTTTCATGTAATAATCGTTATAAATATATTATCTCTAATAATAAATAATTAAGCTATGTCAAAATAATAATGATAATAATAATAATAATAAACGGGTTAGCCGCACTGCTTTAATCAATGAAAGCCAAGTGCCCTGGTATTTCAAAATGGGTGGAGTTTTGTTACGCACAGCCTGCTAAGTTGTACTACAATGAATATACGTTATCTTCTGCACAAGGGGTTCAACAGGGAGACCCTCTCGGACCCTTACTATTTTCGTTAGTTCTTCACCCTCTTGTATGCAAGATAGCAGCACAATGTAAATTGAACCACCATGCCTGGTATTTGGATGACGGTACGCTGATTGGGGAGTCCACTGAAGTTGCAAGAGCTTTATAGATCCTTCGGGAAGATGGTCCAGCCAAAGGTTTATGTTTGAACCTCCGGAAAACTGAAGTTTTCTGGCCAACAACAGACGCAAGATGTACTGATCTTTTCCCACAGGAGGTAGGCAGACCGCCAGATGGTGTACACTTACTTGGAGGACCTGTGAGTCTTAATGACCAGTTTTGCAGCGAAGCTATTCTTTCTCGGGTGGACAAAACCATCCATCTGATTGACTGCATTAAGAAGTTAAGAGACCCCCAAGCTGAACTCTTACTCTTACGGAACTGTGCTGGTGTTTCGAAATTGTATTTCACTATGCGAACTACTCGACCTCAGATCATGCAGTCCGCACAAACTCTTTTCGATGCACACCTCCTACAGTTTCTGCAATACTTGATTACGAGTGATAGTGTTGGTTTCGGTCAATTACAACAGCGTCTTGCGACTCTGCCCATTAAAGAAGGTGGTTTGGGCGTATATACAATAGGTGACACAATTCAGTATGGCTACATAGCCTCATGTTTCCAGACCAAGCACCTTCAGAGCATAATTTTACAAGGTACTGCAGATCTCAGTCCCCACTTTCACAATGCGTTGGATCACTACATCAGAGTTTGCGATTTGTCTCCTTCAGCTTTCAACATTAGTGACGTTGCCCCACAGCCCATGCACTTACTGGCAACCCGTTACTATGCTGCGATCACGAAGGCTATACCGTCCACTTTTGTTATGACTGAACGCGATTCCATCCTCTGGCAATGCAACAAGCAACCCCATGCTCAAGATTACCTTAAAGCTATCCCTGTTCAAGGCCTTAACAAAACTATCGGACCTCGACAATTCAGGTCAGTTCTCCAATATCGTCTAGGCATACCACTTTTTGCTGAGGATAGTACTTGTTCTTGTTGTAAGAGAATTATGGATCGTTTTGGCGACCACGCCATTCATTGTGCGAGCGAAGTTGGCTTGAAGTACCGTCATGACATGGTGCGAGATCTGTTTGCAGAGTTATGTTATAAGGCAGGTGTAGCTGCCAGAAAAGAAGTATCCTTTGGCCCTACATCAGATAGGAACACCCCTCTTAAACCGGCAGACATCATGGTATATAACTGGGAAAACGGTCGAGACATATGCTTCGACGTCACCGGTGTATCACCATTTTCAAAAGGTGGTAATCGTGTTTTTACACCCAGTCATGCCATCTCTTCTGCTATCACCCGTAAACGCAACAAATATGCTGATCTATGCTTGTCACATGGATGTGGTTTTGGTGTTCTAGCATTTACAACTCTTGGAGAATTGAGTGATGATATTATTACCTTGGGCAGCCATGATATTAATAATAATTTGGGCAGTTTTCTGTTTCATAGGTTGGGTATCATTATTCAGAAAGGTATCGGGGCGCAACTTGTGGCGCGTCTCCCGGCCAATTCTTTGTAAATTACTTATATTTTTATTTCTCAATAAAAGCCTTCGTGGCCCCCTTTCATAATAATAATAATAAGTTGGACCAACCCATGGACATCTACGGTGACCATGCACTCCATTGTGCTAAAGAAGTTGGACTCAAATTCCGCCATGATATGGTCCGAGATGTCTTTGCCAATATTTGTTATAAAGCCGGATTTGTAGCTAGGAAAGAAGTATCTTTGGGTTTTTCGTCCACACATGTCACCGGCTTGAATCCAGCAGATATCCTTGTGTACAACTGGGAAAACGGACGTGACGTTTGTTTTGACGTCACAGGTGTCTCTCCTTTCACTAGTGCTGCCACCCGCACCTTCGTACCTGGACATGCTATCGCTGCTGCTATTACACGCAAACGCAACAAATACTTGGACATTTGTACCTCTCATGGGTATGGCTTTGGTGTGTTGGCCTTCACCACCTTGGGTGAATTAAGCGAAGATACAGTTGTGTTTCTGAAGAGACTGAAGAACTGCCTTGCAAGTCACGATGCTAATTATAAAGTGGGTAGTTCTCTTTTTCATAGAATAGGGCTAGCTATTCAAAAAGCAGTTGGAGCTCAGCTTGTTGCTAGACTTCCAACTGTGCCTGTGTAAAACACTATTTGTTTTATTAATAAATGCCTCAGTGGCTCCCTTTAAAAAAAAATAAATAAAAATAATAATAAGATGTTATTGTATACAATTGGGATGATGGGAAGGACGTTTGCTTTGATGTCACGGTTGTATCCCCTTTTACGAGTGCCAGAACTCGCAACTACACACCGGGCCATGCTATCTCCTCCGCAGTTTCTCGTAAGTGTACCAAATATTTAGACAAGTGTTTGTCACATGGCTAATGGTTCAATGTTTTGGATTTTACTACCTTTGGTGAGCTTGGCGAAGATGCTATCATATTCATGAAGAGATTGAGAAACTGCTTTATTCATCATGATGCTAACTATAAAGTTGGTTGCTCTTTGTTTCATAGAATAGGCATTACTATTCAAAAAGGTGTGGGTGCCCAGCTTGTCGCTCGGCTACCTTCTACCGACTTGTATTGATTCTTTTGTTTATAATGATAAAGAAAAGAAGTTCATCATGTAGTGCTCTAACTCGCAGCTTCACCCCAGATCATGCCATTTCTGCTGCTGTCACCCGCAAGTACAAAAAATACTTGGAAGTCTGCACCTCACTCGGTTATGGCTTTGGTGTGCTGGCCTTTTCCACTTTTGGTGAGCTTGGTACGGATTTTATAATTTTTTTGAAGCGAATAAGGAATTGCATGGCTCGACATGATGCCAATTTCAAGATGGGAATTCTCTTTTTCATAGGTTAGGGATCGTTATTCAAAAAGGTGTCGGCGCCCAGCTTATTGCTAGGCTGCCCACCATCCCTTGTAATGTCGATTTTGATATTAATTTATAAAAGCCTTGCGGCGTCCTTTTTATAATAATAATAATAATAATAATAATAATAATAATAATAATTTGGTTATTTGTGTGAGTGATTGATGTTACAGAATTCGGGGTGTTTGAATTCGAAATTCAAGGTTAAGAGTATTGGAATTTTTTTGGTTTTGTGCTCTGTGATTGGTTCAAGATAATTAGAGGTGTAGAAACTCCAATTGTTCTTTGAGAAATTCAAGCAGTTTCTTTGAGCAATTAGATTTTTGGGTTTCCTTTAGAAATTTGAAGGCTTTGGTGTAGTAGCAGGGTTTCCTTAGTGGTGCAAGGGCAGTTTTTCTTTGAGCAGTTTCCCTGGTGTTTGGGGTTTTTCTTTGGGAATTCATAGTTACATAGTGTGGTAGTTGATTCAGGGAATTGGTTTGGCTGGGGTTTGTTCTGTTTGGCAGAGGTGTTTCAGTGAATTTCAGGGTTAAGATTTTTCGAATTGTTCGACTTCTGTGTGAAATTGAAGTTCAATTAGGGGTGGGTTTTGTTTTTTGATTGCAAGGGAGCAGTTTAACCAATTATCTCTCTATCTTTAGTGGTTTATGGTGTATGAGTTATCAAATTACGACTTTGTTGTGTATTTGAAGTTGAGTTTGATTGGGTTTTGTGGTTTGTTTTCAAGGGAGAAGTTTCATCAATAGCTCTCATTCCCTCAGTGCTGCAATGGGGTTCCCTGTAGAAAGTTGAAGGCCTTGTTGCGTTAACAGGGTGTTTTCAGTGGTTTATTCAGTGGTGCAAGGAAATTCAGTGCTTCTTCTTTGAGAAGTTTTGGAGGTTTTGTTGTGGTGGTTGTTCTCTTATTTTGTTTTAATTAGTGGTCTAATGAATGGTATTTTAAGTTTTCGATTGGGATTCGCCTAATTTGAACTCTTAATTTCCCATTCCTTGAATCCTAATTGTTCTTGTTTCCTTGCATTCCTTGATTTTTCATTGTGTAGATTATTGTGTTGAATTGGTCAGGTTTGTTCTGCTTGAAAGAGGTGTTGCAGTGATAATTAGGGTTTATTGTTTTAGAAGATCAATGCCTACAACAAGATCCTCAACCTCACATTCTCGGGAGAATTAAACGCATAGATAATGTTGAAGACACAGGTTCTACATCCTGTTCTTTGCCGTTGTCTCAGAATGTTGCCACATCATCATCTCAAAATGGTAAGGTTCCTCCCCCCTTTAACGGGCGTATTCATTGTCCTTTCAACAATTTTGATGGTTGTTCTAATGGAGTTGGTGGTAATGGATACAACAAATCAGGTTTTTATAGGCATTTACATGATAGACACTTGCCAAATTCAAAATGTAAAGATGCTTGTAGGGAGAGAATCATTTCTAGCAGAATAGTTTATGAGGCTTGGGAACGAACCCTAAATCAGTTACAGATGTGGTTATGTGTGCCATGTATGCATTTACAATCTTGGAAGAAATCTTGCACTTCTCATGTGAGTGGTGCCATTGCTGGACCGCTTGATGGTAATTCTGTGGAATTCCTCATTTTTGGAATTGTCAAACCTGTAGGTATCCCTGACTCAATCCCAGTATTTGATCAGGAAGTTGATGTTGCACTCAACTTAGACATGTTGAATTTGATTTTTCAGAAGCGTTTTACTACCATTGCTAGTATTCCACCACCTTGTAGGCTTCATTTTTCGAGGACCTTAAAGTCTATTTTAGAGAAGGTACTGTCTAACCATATGGATTTATCATCATGACTGCAACTTTTATTACTGCCAATATGTACCTTAAACCTGTACATGCCTATGTGTTCAAGGGAGGAGAGGGCTGGAACTAGAATAAGGCTTCAGATAGAGAGTATTAATCAAGCCTTATTGCAATGGAAAGAGAGTAATGGTTGTATCCATATTGTTGAACATCTCTTAGCAGCATCTAAGAAGAGTCAGCAAGTCAACAAACCAGGAAAGATGAGGAAGCATAATTCTAATGTGCAAGCCTGTAGGAAAAATTTGAGTCAGGGTCATTACACTGCGGCTATAAGGGTTTTATCCTCGGGTGGTGTAGCCCCTAACACTGCAGAGACTTTGAAAGAGCTCCATCAGAAGCATCCAAGTGCTCCACCACCCATTATTCCCCCTGAGCCTGTTGGTGTTGCTGCATTATCTGTGGATTCCAAAACTGTCCTTGATGCAATAAAAAGCTTCCCTAAAAGTACTTCGTGTGGAAGGGATGGGCTTGAAGCTCAGCATCTTTTGAATGCTTTGAGTGGCGCAGCGGCGGCTGTGGGTGATGATCTTTTAGCTTCTATTACTGGGGTGGTTAACTTATGGTTGGCTGGGAAATGTCCATCGGTGTTAGGTGAGTATATTGCGAGTGCCCCCTTAACACCTCTCCTCAAACCTATTGGTGGGTTACGGCCTATTGCGGTTGGTACGATATGGAGGAGGCTATGTTCGAAGATTGCTGCTAAATCAGTTGGCAAAGATATTGCTTTGTATCTTGGAGATCATCAATTTGGTGTAGGCGTACCATGTGGGGAAGAGGATATTCTTCATGCTGCCAACAGACTCTTGGAGATGAAAGGTGGTCCCCTTGTTGCACACCAAGAGCAGATGAAAGAACATACTCGTTATAATAAAGCCTTGCTGGTGTAGTATATCAAAATTCCACCCATCTGGAAATGCTATGGCACCTAATTCTAACTTCATGGATTAACGTGGTTCGATCAACCATATTAAAGGCGTTAGAGAAGTCAATTAAAAGCATAGACATCGTGTTTTTAGGTACTTTATTGTTTGCATTGGTTTTACATCCTCTAGTGAATATGATTTCAAGTCAGTGCAATCTTGATCTCCATGCATGGTACCTGGATGACGGTACTATTGCCGGTGACACCATGGAAGTGGCCAAAGTTCTCTCGATAATTAAGGCTGAAGGTAGTAGTCGAGGCTTACATCTTAATATTAATAAGACTGAACTGTTCTGGCCTTGCACAGATCCTAGAAGCCAAACAGATGGAGTTTTCCCAGCCAACGTTAGTAGACCTTCTCGTGGTGTTAAGTTGTTGGAGGTCCTGTGAGTCTCAATATGAAGTTCTGCAGTGATTTAGTGAAGAATATGGTTGACAAGACAGTGCAACTCATGGAGTCCGTCAAGCAATTGCAGGATCCGCAAAGTGAGCTGTTATTATTACGAAGTTGTGCAGGTGTTTCGAAGCTTTATTTTAACTTGAGAACTACTAACCCTGAAGCTCTTCATCAGATGATTCCTTCCTATGATCAACCGTTGTTACAGTTCTTGCATCACATAGTTACAGGTGATGGTGCAGGTTTTGGATCTCTTCAGCAGCGTATTGCTACGCTACCAATGAAAGATGGGGGCCTCGGTGTCCTTACGATGGCAGATACAATCAATTTTTGTTATCTTGCTTCTTGTTTTCAAACAAGAAATCTGCAGGAGTTTATTCTTGGGCTTCCACCTGAATCAGACCCGTGTCTTGGTTTTCAGCATGCTTTGTCTCAGTTCATGCAGGTTTGTGGACTGTCTTCTTTCAACATCAACTCTATTGCCACTCGTCCCATGAAATCCTTGACAATGCAGTATTTTAAAGTCGTTGAGAATGACTTTCCTTACAAGTTCTCTATGACAGACCATGACACTATCCTCTGGCAAAGCAACATGCTCGATCATGCTCAGGATTATCTCAAAGTTATACCAATATGTGGGCTTAATCAAACTCTGGGGCCTCGGCAGTTCAGGGCAATTCTCTGTTACATACTTGGTATACCTATTTCTGAAAATGTAGATGTTTATGCTTGTTGTAAAAGGAACATGGATGTCTTTGGTGATCATGCACTTCATTGTGCAAGTGAGGTTGGGATCAAGTTTAGGCATGACTTTGTTAGGGATGTTGTTTCGGATATTTTGTACAAAGCCGAAGTTGCAGCTAGAAAGGAGGTCAATCTTGGAATCTTATCGGATGATGCCAAGGATTTAAAGCCCGCTGACATTCTTGTCTATAATTGGGTTAATGGGCAAGATTTTTGTTTTGATGTTACGGGTGTTTCACCTTTTTCTGGTATTAGTGGTCGGGCTTTCGTTTCGGGTGTCGCCATTTCTAATGCTATTTCACGCAAGCGGGCGAAATATTTGGATAAGGTGTTTGCTCATGGATATGGTTTTGGCGTCCTTGCTTTCTCCACTTTAGGCGAACTTAGTGAAGATATGGTGATTCTCTTGAAAAGGTTGAAAAATTGTATAGCTAATTACGATCTCAATTAAAAAATAGGTAATTCTTTTTTTTTATAGAGTAGGTATTTCAATTCAAAAAGGTGTAGGGGCTCAACTTGTTGCTAGGTTGCCCTCTATCGACATTGTACCTTGTATTTGATTCTTTTGCTAATAAAAGCCTTTGCGGGAAAAAAAAAAACATGTGGGACCGGCCATGGCTAGGACATGGTCGGCCGGCTAGTGGCCCAGTCCTGTGATCCTTTCCTAATTTTATATTATTTTCATGATTTGAAGGAAATATCATGAAATTGAGGAATTTCATGAGATGAAGGAAATAATAAATAATAAAATAATAAGGAATCATAAGGTGTGGGACCGACCATAACTAGGGCATAGCCGGCCGGCTAGTAGACCCGGTCCCATGTCACCTTTCCTAATTTTATATTATTTCCTTGGTGTGAAGGAAATACCATGAAATTGAGGAGTTTTCCTCAAACGAAGGAGTTTTGTTCAAATGAAGGAATTTTCATGAGATCAAGGAAAAATAATAAAATATGATAATATAAAGAATTAGGCGTGGGACCGTCCACGACATGACTGGCCGGCCGGTGGGCCCAGTCCCCTAGCGCCTTAGCTAATATTTTTTTACTATTATTTTTCTTCCTATTTTGCATAGGTTCATCGTTCCTTCGTATTTTTGAATGCTCGTTCGTGCATTCAAGTGCTCGTTAGTGCATTATTGCTGAGTACACTTGCACCATTTTGGTCGGGGCTTATTCGATAGTGGCTCAGATGCCCGTACGTTGAATATTTATTACTAACCCATGGAATTCTGCTGGGAAGAGCCATGAATTGAAGTAATGAAATATTATAAAGAACGTAGAATATTTTCTAGGAATTCAGTTGATGAATCTAGTGACTAGAAATAATTAATTGATGGCTCTATACTAGCACGTCGTCTAGGAGCATTAATTATTCAAGAATTAAGCGATATGAGCTTGTTGAAGCGTCATATTCCTTTTATATAGTCAGGGAAAACATTGTTACGTCTTGAAGACGTTATCGCTATATACTAGCAGTCAAGCTGTCTAGGAGCCGTCCAATCGTTCGATTCTATATAAAAGTGATTACTGAAATTGCTCAGTATTCATCAAATCTGCCACTGCCTCAGTTGAGAGACTGCATATTCATGTATGCTCTGAGAGGCAATATACTCAGTCAGAGGTTCTTGTGGCATGATTTTTTCATGCTTTAATGAAAGACATGAGCTTCAATACTCATCTGAGTGCTGGATCACGAATATGTAAGATTATGGTTTTACGATTTTAGCCTTTGTCAAAAATCCACCATCAACATTAAGTCCCCTGCTTAGTGAGGGACAGTCATGTTCCTCAGTCAGCACTGGATGGTGATTTTTCTAGTTACAGGCGAAATAAATAATTGAACTTAGTCGTAAGATAGAATGTTACCGGATTTTCGATTTGCTCCAATGATGCCATGTATGAGCAATTGCCGAGATAAAGATCCCGATGATACTATAGAGCGTCATCCAGCAGGCGTGGAGTGATGAGGCACCGATTTGGGTGGTGGAATGTCCAATTTGATGGGTTTAGCATTCGTCATCCTCTACGAGCTGCAGGAGAACTTACTAAAGTTTCACCCACCTCGAGCCGGCGTATGTTTTAAGTTTTTTTTTTTTTTTAAGAAGCTTGTAACTTGTTCATGAGTTGTTCATGTTAAAATTATATATACATATGCATATATATGCGTTTGTTTTATAGATAACCCTTGTTTTAGGAACGGACGTTCGTTCGTTTGTTTAAGAAACGAGCATAATCCCTTACTTAGGAGAGATTTTTTTTTGTTATAGACCTGTGTCTAGTGATAAAATTTTGTTTTTGAGATTTGTTGAAAACCAAAATTTTATCTTAAAAAGTGTGAGTTTTCACAAAATCGAAATAAACCCTCGTTTCAAAGACGGACGATCGTACGAGGGAAAAGTTTTTTTTTTGTCAAAAAATCCGTGGTATATTCACGATTTTTATTATTCACGTGAGTTTTTTCTCACGTCAATTTTTTTTTTAAGAAAATTACGTGAGTAATTCACGTTATATATATTATTTTTGTTGAAAATCAAAAATTGATTTTGAGTAATCATTTAAAGTAGATAATTATTTATGATGAAATATTGCCTTGGTGTGAACTTCCACAATTCAATAGTGAATATTCACTCAGTGAAATCTATGTTCACGGTTTTATGAAAAATCAAGTTTTGATTTTTTGAATAACGAATTTTTTGCTCGTTTTTTGCAGAAGAAACGAGCAAGTTTTTGAAATCACCCATCTTCAGTGAAATTGTAAACAGATAAGAGTTGGATTGTTACCATTTTTCACGTGTTGTTTCCAACGTAGCATATTTTGCTCTGGCGATTTTGGCGATTTTTTCAAACCTTTCCACGCGCCTCATCTTGAATCATCTACTGGTGATTCTAGATGGGTGATTCTCTCGATTCTAATCATGCTGCGAAACCGCCTACTTATGCTGAACGATTGAAAGGCAAAAAGGTTTTACCCAAAACCATTGTTGATCTAGCTACTTTACCAAACCCTACCAAAAAAAGATGGTAAACCAGCTATTGTTATCCCTGAAGATCTATACCTGCAAGGATGTGCGATCTGGAGATATAGTCTCATAGGAAGGCTAGATTTTAAGGAGTTGTCATTCTCAGATGCGAAAAATAACTTGTTATTACAATGGCAGATGGGTGAAGATCGGGTTCAGTTTGTGCCATTGAATAGGGG
Organism: Papaver armeniacum; assembly: GCA_023531295.1. Taxonomy (NCBI): domain Eukaryota; kingdom Viridiplantae; phylum Streptophyta; class Magnoliopsida; order Ranunculales; family Papaveraceae; genus Papaver; species Papaver armeniacum. Next base: position 828,833 of record JAJJWW010000762.1, on the reverse strand, counting down.
TTTCTTCATCATCAAGCTACTGTCACAAGATGATAAAACTAAGATTTTACAAGCTGAAAAATGGATTGTGGCACAACAACAAAACTATAATGGAATGGTACCCTAGTTTTGATCCTGATAAGCAGCGATCTTCTCGTGCTACAGTCTGGGTCAAATTCCCTGGATTACCTATGGAGTTTTGGATTGAAAAAACTCTCTTATCCATGGGTAAAACACTAGGTACTCCTATTGTAGTTGACCAGCGAACGTTAGCACATGAATATGGGCACTTTGCTTCGGTGTTAATTGATATTGATTTTTCTGATTTAGATTATGATGGTATTCATGTTGTTTGTTGGAGGATTAGAGTTTTGGCAACCTTTTGAAATCCTAAAGAGACCAAAGTTCTGTTCTAAGTGCAATATTATTGGACATTCGGACTCAATGTCGCAAAAAGAATAAGAATACAAGCAAACCCTAGTTCGAATGTTGCAAACTCTAATGCAGCAAGTAACACGTAGCTTCAGCTTGTTCGAGATCCTAATTCGACAGATCCAGCTAATACTGTTGCTGGTAAGGAGTGGCATGAAGCTAAAAGAAAAAAGAAAGGCAATAAAGCTCCCAATATTCCTGTGGTCCCTGAAGTAGTTAACACTTTGCTAGTACGTCCTTAGATGTGAATCAAGCTTTGAGCATTCCCGACGCTGTTGTGATGGAACAACAATTGCAAGATGAATATGTAGAATCAAGTCGCTTTGCGTTTGGCTGCTGCTCTTTATGAGAAAAAAAAAATAAGCCATTCTAGAGCATTCAAGTGTTAGTAAGTAAGACAAGGTCGTTGAGTACCTCTACTATGAACACTAAGACAGGTGAGAATGTCGAATTGGCAAGAACTGACTTTTACATCCCGTTAGGATTCCCGCTACATCCGTGTCTACACCCATGTGTGATGCTCTTGAAGAAAGTTCTCGAATATATCTCTCACAATAAGTTCCATATCCTAGGTGATAAAGGAACTTTAGAGCTTGGAAAAATTGATGTTCTGCCAAACAATCCAAGCAAAACCAAATTATTGCTATGCACGCAACACTCAATGCTTTAAAAGATGTGGAGTCCTTGTCTGACACGGAAGATATCTCTCAAGCCGAGTATTCGTGCTAGAAGGGGTACTTCACTGGTATCAATTCCTCCTCCACTTCATTAAACAAGCTAAGCTATCCAAGCATCAAAACATTGTAGTTTAATATGCGGGTTTTATTTTGGAATATAAATGGTGTTGCACGTGAGGCAAAGACACGGTCTAAGCTAAAAGAGTTAATAAGGGATTTCAATCCGGATGTTTTTTGTCTTGCTTTGAACCGAAAGTTGCTTGCTCAGTTAATTTTGGTAGAAGACTAATTACTGAAAGGTTATTCCTCAGTTGTTATTAATAATTCTTCCAATTCTAGTATTGCGAATCTCTGGGTTTGTTACAAGAATGGGTTGGATATTTCTGTTGTAAATTCAAGTAAACAGGCTATTACTATTGCGGTGGATGGTGTTCATATTTCTTTTGTCCATTCTAGTTATGTTCAAACTACTAGAAGAAGGCTTTGGCAAAGAATCGGATATGCAAGATTCAATAACTCCTTGGTTGGTCATAGGAGATTTTAATTGTATTTTGCGCTTGGACGAAAAGAAAGGTGGGCTGGAAACAAGATCTTCAGTCATTGATGAATTTAGTGATTGGATGGATGACAACAATCTTTTTGAAGCTGATTCCTTGGGTAGCAAATTCACTTGGTCCAATAGACAATCCGGTAATAGCCGTATCATCAGCAAGTTGGATCGTGATATTATCAATGCGGCTTGGCTAGCTAAGTTTGAGAATTGGCGGTGTAAAGATCTTCCTAGGGAAGTTTCCGACCATTCTACTCTTCTTGGTTATCCTTTTAAGGTCCCTAGACCTCGTCGAGCTCCTTTCAGGGTTCAGAAGATGTGGTTCACACATGGAGATTTTCTTCGTATGGTTAGTGAGAGTTGGAATGCTCCAGCCTATGGGTCTCCAGATTTTATATTCCCTTACAAATTGAAGCGTCTGAAGATTGTGATGAAGGATTGCAATCTCAGAATATTTGGTAATATTCATTCTCGCTTGAAGCAAGACCAACTTCGTTTTGAGACTGCAGCTCTTATTTCTGATAAAGATCCAAGTAATATTGCTAATTTGAATGCAATGAAGGACGCTATGGCTACCTTAAGTGAGACTCGCTTACAACAGGTGACTATGCTCAAGCAAAAATCTCGTTATAATTGGTTGGTGGAGGGGTCGAGTAACTCCAGCTTTTTTCATAATAGTATTCGCATTAGAAGAAGCTCTAACACAATTTCGGAGTTGGTTGACTCGACTGGTACTTGTATTTATGATTATGATCAGTTGCGAGATCATGTTGTTCATTACTATGAAAATAAATTCAACGGCCAGGAGTTGGATATTGATAGTGACTTATTTGACTTTGAGCATGATTCCATTTCTGTTGAGGAGAGCCAGGCTATGGACAAGATTCCTTCTCCGGAACAAATTAAGCAAGTTGTCTTTGATTTGGGGGCGGATAGTGCGCCAGGGCCGGATGGTTTCTCTGGGTGTTTCTATCGTCATTGCTGGGATATTATTCAAGAAGATTTAACCAAGGCCATTGTTCACTGTTGGAATTCTGGTAATATTCCAAATGGTGTTAATTCTTCTTTAATCATTTTGCTTGCCAAGGTAAGGGGTGCTAATACTCTTCGCAATTTCAGACCAATAGGTCTTAGTAATTTTTTCTTCAAAATTTTTACTAAGATTCTAGCTTCTAGACTTGGTAGTGTTTTAGACAAGCTAGTGTCTGAGGAGCAGGTTGCTTTTATGAAAGGGAGGAATATTCATGAAAATATTAGTTTGGCGTCGGAGATGGTTAATGAGCTTCACTTTAAGCGCAAAGATGGCAACATAGGTCTCAAGCTAGATATTTCTCAAGCTTTTGACACGGTAAGTTGGTCTTTTGTGCTAGAAGTTTTTCGAAATTATGGTTTTTCGGAAAATTGGTGTGCGTGGATTCTTAATATCTTGCAATCTGCTAGAATCTCTATTCTTTTGAATGGCAGTCCGGAGGGTTACTTCAAAATTAATAGAGGTTTGTGTCAAGGAGATCCCCTTTCTCCCTTGATTTTCGTCTTGATTGAGGACGTTCTTAGCAGAAATATTACGAAACTTTTTCGTGATAAAAAGATGACTCCTATGGTGACAAGAGGTGGTGTTTCTCCTACTCATCTTTTCTTTGTTGATGACATTATGATTTTTTGTAAAGGTAATTCAAAAAGTCTACATAATCTCGTGGATTTGTTGGGTAAATACCAGCGTGCTTAAAGGCGGATCGTTTGTCGTCAAAAGAGCAAGATCTATTATGGTGGTGGTTCTTCAAGTTGGTGTACTTATCTTGCAAACTACTTGGGAATGAGTGTAGCTACGTTTCCAGACCGCTATTTGGGTGTTCAAATTATGCCGTGCACGATTCGTTATCGCCATATTTGCAATGTTGTTGAGAAGATTAAAAATTAGCTTGCTGGTTGGAGAGGGAGATTATTATCTTTTCATGATCGCATTATTCTTGTTAAATCCGTAATTGCTAGTTATTCCATTCATAATATGGCAATTTATAAGTGGCCTCGTAAATTCATATTTAATGTGAGAGGGCAATTCGGAATTTCATTTGGTCAGGTGATTCGAATGTCAGTCGCGCGGTGGTGGTGGCTTATGATAAGATCTGTTGACCTTATGAGGAGGGGGGTCTTGGATTAACTCGTATGGCAACTATGAACAAGGCTCTTATTATGAAACTTTGGTGGAAGATTCGTAATTCTAAAAAGACATGGGCTCTTTATCTTAAGGCTAAATTTTTTGGTCGTAATGGGCGCATAAAGACTAAGGGTGTTAAATCTTCTATTTTGCCTGGGGTGCGTAGTGTGTACAATCTGGTGGAAAATAATACTAAGGTCTTGCTAGGAGATGGTAGGGATACTTCTCTTTATTATGACATTTGGTATGCTGATTTTAGTATTGCGGAAGCTCTTAATGATTACACGCTTGACTACAATGTGCGTGTTAGTGATTTGTTGAATGATGGTCAGTGGGATATCCCGGATGTGCATTTGCAATGCATGCTTGCTGCTGGCCTGGAGATGCATAAGCTACCAACACCAACTGGAGGGGAAGATAACAGAGTTTGGATGCCGGAGTTCTCTGGGGATTTCAGTGTCAGTTCTGCCACTTCTCTTATTCGTCATAGATATCCCAAACTGGATGGTGCTGCGCTTCTTTGGAAAAAAGAGATACATCCAGTTCTTGCAGCTCAGAATTGGAAATTCATCCGTGGTGTTTGTGCTACTTATGATTTACTCAAGAGTAGATTTAAAATACAACTTGCCAATAAGTGCTTGCCTCTCATGAATCGATGAGGAAACGCTGGTTCATGTCTTTGTATGAGTGCAGCTTTGCAGCAAGAGCTTGGAATTGGCTTTACAAATTTTTAACTTGCAGCCTAATGCTAACCTTGTTGTCTCTTATAAAGCCCAAAGGGAGGAGTCCTATTGTTCGCGACCTTTGGCTTGTTGCCAATCTGGTGCTAAGATCGGAGTCATGTGGCAGTTGCGGAACAAGGGTGTCTTTGAGCAAAGGAAACCTAAGCTGGAGCGTGTTCTACAAACGAGTTTTGAAGTTGATTCAAGACTATTCAATTCGTCTCAAGGGTAATATGCGAATCATGTGCTGAAGATGTGGTTCTTTTGAACTATTTCCGTGTTCAACACGAGAGTGTGCATAGACAAAGCCGGTGGAGTGTTCTTGGCATCCACCCGAGGATAATGAGCTTCAAATCTGTTGTGATGGTGCTGCGAGAGGCAATCCGGGCGTGGCAGGTCTTGGAGTGGTGGCTAGGGATGCGCAATGCTCAGTTCTTGGTGCTATGAGTATTGGTTTGGGAGTTACGACGAACTACTTGGCAGAATTATATGGCGTTCTAGTTGGATTGGAGTGGGCTATGCAATGGGGTTTTGATAGAGTTTGTGTTAGATCTGACTCCTATGGCGTGATTGAAGATTTCAAAAACAATTCGATTCCTTGGTTTGCACAAACTAGATGGAGGGTGATTACTAGGCATTATATGTCTATTAGATTCATTCATACTTTTAGGGAGGCGAATTTTTCAGCAGATAAAATGGCTAAGCGTGGATGTTTACTAGCTAATGAAGTGGGGATGCATTATATTGGAAGACCTCCTTTTCTAAATTCAGTTGAATACCCTAATGTTGCTTATTTTCGTTTTAAATAGTCTACAAGTTTTTGGGGTTGCTGTGACCTCTTTTCTTGTAAACTATCTCTTGTAAATTTGTTATCTATTAATACAAATTTTTGACTTATCAAAAAAAAGTGTTGTTTCCAACGTGTTTTGACTCTACGCTTCTCGTAATAGACAATGGTGACTCCTGGGTGTCTATGATTTTCCCGAGAAATATTCTGGAAACACCAGACCAAGATGAGGACTTTTCCAGATATTCATGCCAAGGTGAATCGTCCTGAGATGAGGGAGTTGATTCGTGGTACGCCTCTTGATCAGCTGAGGAAGAAGAGATGCGAAGATGAAAAGCTGAGAAGCCGTTGATCGTAGAGTTGAGACGTATCCACCTGGTATGAAGGATGAACGTTTAGCCAATATCGATTTCCATGTTGAATGTAAGGAAAATGACCATTTGGATGTTGTCTATGATGATCCTGAATATCATCTCGAAGAGATTGCTGCAAAAACATCCATTTGTTTGCGTCTTCGAAACTTATGGAGCCGTCATGAAGGGACGTACAGTATCACAATAGCATACTGTCAGTTCCCAAAATTAGTTGGATCTTCTCTTCGTTCCTTCTCTTTATTCTTTCTTATTTATAGAAAGATGGAGATATCAAGGCTTAAATATTTTGTGGAAATACCTAGGGGACGTCGCTCAACTGTGAGTGTTATGAATCCTGTCTAGAAATTTCGGCTTGCATGTCATCCGCTCTGGAAGTTACTGAAACTTCATACGATGTCGAAATTTGATGATTGACCCTAACTTTCGAAGCTAAGAGACTGAGGAATCATATGCAAAAGTAATCCTTCGGTTTGGAGGTATCTAGGGCGGTCAATGGCGCGTGCATATTCATAACTTGTAATCCCGTGCAAATTTTCAGATTTCATAAACCTGAGTGTGGAAGCCATATCTTTCTGCTCGTATGTCCGATTGATGCGCCCTTTTAGTATATAGAAGAGGCATAGACGAACATCTTTTATCAAGGAAATATTATCCCATTCATCACTCATTGGTACGTTTTTGTAAACCCATGGCCTGAAGTATGTTGTATCTCATTTGTAGAGGTGATGATAACATCTTGTAGAAGACTTCGTCTTGTGCTTGTTCGTCGTGAAAGCTTTGGGAAGACTTTCATGTCTTCATATCTTGATATGAATCATTAGTGCTTGGGGAAGTGTGATCCATCGAACACTTCATAGGATGGATAATTGATGAAGCCGGTCTTCAGGATGTTGTTCTTGAAACCGTTGTTAATGCTGAGATCACAATTGGATTTGCTCTAGGGATCCTTCTTGGTGTTGAGACCATGGAAGGAATTGCTCTAGAGACCCTCGTTGATGATGAGACCATGGATGAAGTCGGGATTTGCTACAAAGACCAAAATATGGTGCGTTGAACCTCCTTAAGATGAAGGTGTACTGGGAGTTCAACCCAAATTCTCCTGAACAATGTGACTTTACTGTGAAGTGGCTTTGTCTGGGAATCAATGTTGTTGCGGCAGATAGCAGCGGCAGTCCCCATTCTGGACGTGTGATCGGTGGGGAGAAGAAGTTCCTTAGTCGTGTAAGGTTTATAATGTAGAGAAGTTCTATTGATGAATGAACGAAAAGTTTTGCCGAAATACGTCACCAGAAAATTCAGAACTCAGCCTTTTAGCAAAAACGCTGTAGAATCTTCATCCGATGTCGGATTTTTGTGGTCCGCCCCTATTTTCTTATGCCCAGGAAATTTCATAGATTTTTGAAAGAAGCTTTTTGGATTTTGAGCATGTTTATTGATGAAACAGTAAACTTCCAGGAAGTTTTCAGAAAATTTTCAGTTGGCATGTAATTGAGTGTTTCGGCCCCATCGTTTTGCTCGCTTATCCAATTGATGTGAATTTTGGATATGTTGTAGAGGACATCCATACACAGAAAATGGTATATGACACTACCTTAGATTCCTTACAAATTGCTCCCAGTTCATCGTCTTGTACATGGCAGCGTAAAATCGACTCAGACAGACTTGCTTGTAAAACGTCTTTCTTATATCTTCACGCTATTTGCTTGTGTCTTGAAGGCATAATGAAGAACTTTGATGATGTAAGATCACTTACATCCTTAATTTATGATTGCCTTTGCTTTATATGCTTAGAGCGTTCTATTTTCATGTAATCATCATATTAGGTGTCGAATGATGAAGTTGAGAATAACCAAGTTGATAGCGATGGTACGAACGATATTTTGAATCAAAGAACCGACACAAACATTTCTGCACCTGAGGAGGTCGTTACTGAAACTATTAAATAAACCGAAGCTCAGGTCGTCATCACTTCAGGGATTGAAGAAACCATGCCAAGGATTGAAGAAACTGCTTCAATGGATACAAAAAGCTGCTCCAATGATTGAGACTCGTATAGTGGTGCACGAATACCCTAATTCAGGTATTTCCTTTGCTCCTTCATTCAGTAAGTTACTCCTGTATCATGAACTAGTTGGTGGATTCAACTTACTGGATATGGGAGCGGTACGGTCATATCATCGTTACCTAATACTCCAAACGTGTTTACTTCTTGACAATGCAAGTAGAAGCTATCTTGCATGCCATAGACAACATACGAACCAGAGCTAGAAGTACTGTTACTCAAGACATACCCTTTGATTGGGAGTACAACTTGGAGAACACTTGGCTTCAATGTGAAGTGACTTGGTCAGAGAATAAATATTATTAAGGATTCTTGTGAGAATAACATACCCTTTCCTAATAATGCTGTGATGAGACAGAGGCTGCAGTTGCTAGATTGACCAAGGAGCTGGAGTTGGAGAAAGCAGCTTTGCAAGTCTTGAAGAATGCAGAGGAGCAAAAATCTTGCTTTGCTGATTTCCTTTCATGAAATTTGTTAGACCTGACTGTCCGTGCTCTGAATATCTTATGTTGATTCGGAATCCCAGTGGGGTTCTATGTTTGTGGAGCCTTCCAAGCTTGTGGAATATGTGGACACTCGTGCAGAGGAGAATACCCGAGATTTTTTTCATTTTGTTTAGACATCATTTCAGTCTTAGTTATATGCTCAATCTAAAGAGGTTCCAGATTCAACCATTTGGTAAAATATTGGCGTGGTGAAGCTATCCATTCATAATGCTTCACAATAGCAGAGTTGTTAGTAGGATTGAGTCCTCGGACTAGAAGAGCATATTTGAAAACAGATGACATGGATGTATGAGGAGGAATGAGACTTTCCTGAGTGCGGGATCTCCTGATAAATGCTAGCGCATCCTCTTCGGGCTCTTATTTCAACTCCATAATAGTTTGGAATTGCTTTAAATGCTTTGTTGATGGAACATCCGTTGAATCTTCTGAATCAGAGCTTTCTCCGTCTTCATCTTGAGAGTAATGTATCCATAAGCATCTCTGGACATTCCTTCATGATCCATGATTGAGATTGGAGCATGAGTAGCTTCTTGTCGGGTGATACCAGCAGCTCTGAGAGTTTTCAAAGGGATGTCGTTGACAGAGCAGTGCCAACATCAATCAACACTCGTTTGAATTTGTTTCCTTTGAAATGGACTGTGGTGAAAAGTCCCCAGTCATATATCTTCTTGTCTGTTACTGGAGGTTCAGGGAGTGTCTCTTGAATTGATAAACGTCTCCCTGACACGATGTGGTTCAATGCAGCAATTCACAGACATGCTCGATTAAGGATTGAACTGCTTCCTTTACGGGTGGTTCAGAGAGAGTGAAAGTTCTGACCGAGAGAGGGTCTCTGTATACTCCTTCAGTTCCCAAGTTAAGCTCTCCCTGTTTCATTTCTGTTGTGGCACAACTTTCCGTTTGTTCCCCTCTACAACAACGTTTTTGGAGGGTTGGAGGTTATACTGCTTGTTGATCAAATGCCTGCTACTTCGAGTTTCTCGTGGTTCCTCGGCTTTAGTGGTCTTTGCTTATCCAGTAAGGAAGGTGCAGTAGTTGCTGATCTCTTAGTCATTTCGTGAAGTTCTAAAAAAGTCTGGAACCGGGGATTTTCCAGTAAAGCTCTGTAGACCGGGATCATCCCATTTATGCACAGGTCTACAAGTTGTTGTTTTATGACGTTAGAATCATGGCAGTCCAAGGCTTGAACTCTGAACCTTTTCACATAGTCATTGGGATGTTCGCTGCTCCTTTGAAACATCCTTCCAAGATCAGAGAGAGTGACTTATTATGAAACAAATAAGTACTTTCTGTAAAGCATTAATCATCTCTCCCCAACTGGCAATGCTTCCTGGTGCTATGTTGTTGTACCAGGTATATGCTCTGCCTGTCAGAGACTTTGAAACTTCCTTCAGATGAACGACATGATTGTGTTCATGCTCGCCTAAAGATTATTAAGAATCGAGAGACATGTTCTCGAGCATTTACTGTTCTGTTGTAAAGTGTGTACGTTGGAGAAGTGTAGCCTTTTGGAAGAAGAATTCTCTGCGTAGCTGCAGAATATGGAGGTTGATGACGATGAACAGATGATGTCTTATCTTTTCCCCGATCATCTAAAAAGTGCTCCAAGTCTTCTCGGGTGATGAAACTTGCAGGTTCTTTTGTTGGTGGGTCATCTGCAGCTTTACAGACTTCATCTTCATCTACAATATGGATTGGAGAGAATTCAGGATCAGCAGTTGAAGAAGTTTCTTTAGCTTTTCCTTTCTCGCGTTGAGGCTGAGTCTGTTCAGACGCAAGCTTGTGTGTGAGAGTTTTGAGGTAAGAACATAACTCTATCTGTGTTGCGTCCATGTCAGTCTGAACCTTCATGAGATCAACTATGGTAGGATGATTTCCTCTGGTTTCTTTAGGAAATCCGCTAGGAGGTGGATTGTTGATAGTACCGGTAGCATTGCTTGTCGCATTGACATGAGTGATCACCGGAGTACCAGCACTCGAAGGAGTAGTAATAACATGTGGTATGATATTGCTGGCCGGAGGAGTGGTGTTAGCGGTACCACTAGAGCCTGCAACGTTGAAAGGAGTAGTACTTGTAGTGGCAGTACCACTAGAACTTTCAATGTTAGAGTTGGGTGTTGAACCCGGATTGGTAGCTGAACTAGACCTAAGACCGACCATCTTGATAAATTGATATTGCAACCGAGAGATGATCTCCCACTGTGTTTGCCAATCTGTAGATGGGGCAAAACGAGCTGCTGGTTTTTAAGGAATTGAGGAGACGACCGTGCGGAGGAAACTCCTTGAACCGAGCGAACTGTCTAACCTCACACAGATGCACTGCAAAAATAGAGTGCTTTGAATTCGAGAGATCAATCTGTAGGACTCCGGCCTAAACCAAAACAATGGCCGTTCCAGAGTCAATTCGGTCACAAGAGAGGATGGGTCGATCTGTAGGAGGGAAGCTGAGAAATGTGTGAGATCAATGGTGATCGAAGATTGTAGGTGTGTTGTGTATTCTGCGTGAAGAAATAAGATCATTTCTAAATGAATGAATTTGCTATGTTGAGAGCAATTGTTCAGACGCTGAGTTTTTGTTCTCTTGTTGTCTGTTGTTTCAATCATGATTCAGAGACTTATTTATATTGCAAGAGTTGTAAAAACCTTGATCCCATGAAGTGTGACAGCTGCTGGAGTCAAAGAGTGGGGAAGTGGAAATCGTGTTAAAACCAGTTGCTCATCGTGCAGAGACTTGGTTGATTATCCACCCACTACTTTGCTAACTCCTCTAACTGTTTGCACAACTTGCTCACATGTGCCGTAGGACACCAGACCAAAACCCCAGTTAATATCCCCCATGTGACACGATTGATGTCTCGTGATTGTGGAGTCTGCAAGGCAGACATGTATTTAATAAGTCAGTTGTTGACTTGAAGAGACGATGAGTCTTTGTATTGCTGAGTCGAACATGATTTACGAATGTTCTAGAACTTATGAGTTGAACGTGCCTGTTGAGACAGAGGTATAATTGTCGAATGAATGTTAATAGTTTTAAGATGAACAAATATTGCTCATTCGATGAATTGTTGAATATTGATAGTTGAACCAATATTGCTAGTCTGAGCAAATATTGCTCATCTGAGCAAATGTTGCTCGTTTGATGAATTATTTGGTAGCGAGACCAAATAAATATTAATTAAAGATACTGGCAACTGGACCGAGTATAATAATTAAAGTGTTGATTACGGGATCAACATAAAATTATTAGTGTTTGAATCTGGAATTATGAACCTTGGATTAGAAACCCTAATTTCAATTGATGATTTATTGAAAATCAACCACAGAGTGAAGGAGGGACCGGCTACATGGGATGATGGACCAATCATGTAGCGCCCAGATGCTCGAGTGAGCAAATACCAAAGTCTCTTGAAGACAAGTTGGTAAAAAGATGATTAAATGTTGGTTTAATCATTTATTAAAATGGTGCTCGTCTGAGCGTTAGGCAATAAAACCTAATTATGAAGAAATGAGGGACCGACCAAGGGGTCATGGAACCGTCCTTGGTTGGTCATGGGACCGACTGACGATCGTTTGATGAAATTACAAGTTGTTTGGAAGAGTTTAAACCTAATGTGAACAAATTAGGTCAAATGATGACAATGTGTGGGACCGGCCTTTTGCAAGCCAAAGGGCCAACCTTGGTCGGTCATGGTAATATGCTCATATTATCAAAGTGTTCGTGTCTCAGTCCTAAGAATTTTGATATTTCCTGATGCGCGTTTGAGCAACATTTGAGAAAATATGAAGAAATCGGGGTTTTGCTCAAACTGGGGAACTTCATAAGATGAAGGAAATAATAATAATAAAATAAGGAATCATAAAGTGTGGGACTGGCTATGGTTAAGGCATGGCCGGCCGACCAATATGCCCGGTCCCATGGCACTTTTCCTAATTTTATATTATTTTCATGATTTGAAGGAAATATCATGAAATCAAGGAGTTTGTTGAAACGAAGGAGTTTCCTTAAAGTGAAGGAGTTTCCATGAGATGAAGGAAATATCATGTAAGATTGTACCTTGTATTTGGTTTTCTTGAGTTTTCTCTCTCTCATTTTTTTTTTTTTCGTTGAATCCAAAAGTTCGAATATTCAATTGAACTTCTTATTTGTAGATTCAATTAGTTTTTTTTTTTAAGAATCGAATTTCCCAGTTTATAGAGTGTGAGTTGGTTGAATCAAGGAGTTGAGTTGATTAGGGTTTGTGTTGATTGAAAATGGTGTTTCTGTGAAATAGTGGTGTTCAGGTTGATAGTTTTGTGGTTTTGAACGTAAATTCGTGTTGGGTTTTTTGTGGTTTGGCTGCGAGGGAATCAATTAGCTCTTCATCTTCAACTATATATTTCTTTTTGAATTAGGGATTTGAGTTCTTGTTTTTCCAGCAGTTCTGTTCAGTTTTTGGGAATTTGAGCAGCGGGGTTTCGTCAATTGCAGAACTGGTTGAATTAGGGTTGGGTTTTGTGGTTTGATTACAAGGGAGAAGGTTGATCAATTAGCTCTCAATCCTCAGTGGTGCAAGGCAGTGGTGTTTCGTCAATTGAAGATTTGGGGGAGTTTACAACCACCAATTGTTCTTCAGTAAGTGTCTTCTCCAATCTGTGTATGTGTTTGTGGTTATAGATTTCTTTGGAGGTGTTGTTTGTAATTCGAATTATGGTTTTGAATTTTGTTCAGTGAGTGATTAGTGTTACAGATTAGGTGTGTTTGAATTGGAATTCACGGTTTTGAGTTGGTTGAATTTGTATTGGTGGTTCTACTTCAGTGAAATCCAGGGTTAAGGTTTTTCGATTTGATTGATTGATTGTGTGTAATTGAAGTTAATTTAGGGTTGGGCATTGTGGTTTTGATTGTAAGGGAGAAGTTTTAATCAATTAGCTCTTAATCCTCAGTTGTGCACTGGTGTAGGAGCTTTAAAATTAGGACTTTTCTGTGTAATTGAAGTTGAATTTGGGAAGGGTATTGTGCTTTGATTGCAAGGGAGAAGATTCATCATTAGCTCTCAGTCCTTTGTGGTTTTGCATTCTAACTGGTTTGAGTTTGAATTGTGGTTGTTTATCCTTTGGGAAGGTATAATTAGTGTTTAGTTATATGGTAATTTGAGTTTTCTTTGGTGTTGAAAACTTAAATTCCCATACACTAAACTCTGATTTTTAATTTCGGGTAGCCTTTTTCATTCACTTGTTTTCGGTTAGGGAAGTTACTTTGTTCATCCTGTGATAATGCCACGTACGAGATCATAATCACAATCCACATCATCAGTTGTACATACGCCTGTGGTCTCACCTGCAACACAGTTATCGTCGGTTACCATCATGCCCAGATCCCGAGCACGTTCTTCCTCAAGGGTTTCTTCATCTCAACCTGTTGCATCATCATCTTATCTTGCATCTCCGTCTGGTTCATCTACATCACAGTATCCTTTCAACCATGTACCGAGACCTTCTTCTAATTGTGGTGACCAGATTCATTGTCCATTCAAAGATTATGATGATTGCAGTGGTGGTGTTAATGGCAGAGGATACGTCCGCAGTTCTTTTCAGAGACACCTTAATGACAGGCACTTTCCAACCGAAGAGGCTAAGCAACAATGCAGAGAACGACTACGCAGTAATAGGGTTACATACATAGCTTGGGAGGCGGTTCTACAACAATTGCACTGTTGGCTTTGCAGTCATTGCATGATTTTACATGCCTGGAAGAAAACCTGCAAACACAATAACATTGTCATCCCAGGACCGTATAATGGTAGACATGTTGATTTTCTTATATCAGATATTCCCAGGCCTGAAGCAGCAGACTGTGCTCCATCTTCGACAGATATGCCTTCTGTAGCTCTCTCCCTGGAATTACTAAATGAAGTTTTTCAGCGACAATTTACTACCATTTCAAGCATCCCTCCACCTTGCAGTCTAAGTTTCTCTCGAACCCTTACTTCCTGCCTTGATGTTGTTATTCTTAATCCTAGAGATATGTCTTCCTGGATAAGATTATTGTTGTTGCCTATATGTACCCTCAATTTGTGTAGCCCCAAAAACTATTCAGAGGAACGATCAGGCAACCGTAAGAAGTTACAAATTGCAGCAATTCACAAAGCCCTTGTCGACTGGAGAGAACCTATTGGCTGCCTCACCTTGATCAGTAGATTGTTGGAACTCCCCAAACGTCAGCAGCCAAGCAAACCAAAGAGCAAGCAATCGCAAGATAGTGCCACTCTAGATGCATGCCGGAAGAAGTTATCTAATGGACATTATACTGCTGCTATAAGGGTGCTCTCATCAAATGGTTTGGCTCCATGCACTGAAGCTACAATCTCAGAATTATCAGATAAGCACCCTCCTGCTCCACCGCCAACCATCCCTGCTGATCCCATTCCCTGCGATGCTCTTACAGTGGACACTATGTCAGTCCTTAAAGCCATTAAAAGCTTTCCGAAAGGTATGTCATGTGGTCGAGACGGGTTGAGGGCTCAACATCTTCTTGATGCTATGAGTGGTGCGGCTAATGCGGTTGCAGATGAACTACCGGCCTCAATGACTAAGGTGGTTAACTTATGGCTGTCTGGTAAGTGTCCATCTCCTCTTGGAAAGTTTATATCTAGCGCTCCTCTCACCCCTTTGCAGAAACCAGGAGGTGGTCTTCGACCCATCGCAGTGGGTACCATTTGGAGGAGATTAGTATCTAAGCTGGCTGCCATCAAAGTTTGGAAAGCTATGTCCATGTACCTTGGTGACTACCAGTTTGGCGTGGGCGTACCTTGTGGAGGAGAAAGTATTCTCCATTCTGTCAACAGGCTGATGGAACTGAAAGGTCACAGGTCCGACACCTTCATGCTTATTATTTATTTCACAAATGCATTCAATATGGTGGACATGACTACTCTGATTAAAGAGGTTCGTTTGCAATGCCCAGCAATTTCACATTGGGTCGAGTTTTGTTATGCAACCATTGCCATATTATATTACAATGACATTATGCTTTCATCTGCACAAGGAGTACAGCAGGGCGACCCCTTGGGACCATTACTTTTTTCCCTTACACTCCACCCTATTGTGAAGAACATCTCAACCAATTGCAAACTAGATCTTCAGGCATGGTATTTGGACGATGGCATGTCATTCAAACAGAAGGTGTTGCAAGGGGTCTTCATCTAAACATACATAAAACTGAGGTTTTTTGGCCCACAGTAGACCCAAGAAGCTATGCACCTGACGTTTTCCCCAGCAATATTAGCAGGCCATCATCTGGAGTCAAATTGCTCGGCGGCCCTGTCAGCTTATACTTACAATTCTGTAAGGACATGGTCTTTCAGAGAGTCGAGAAGACAATTCAGCTTATGACTGCAATCAAGAAGCTCAAAGATCCCCATTGTGAACTACTGTTATTGCGCAACTGCTCCATAGTTTCTAAATTATACTCCCTCCATCCTAAATTAAGAGTCCGCTTTGAGTTTTTCAAGATATTAAGGAAATCCTATAAAATATCATGACTAGCCCTTGACTAGCCTATTTAATGTTATATTATTACCAAAACCAAATTATTAGCTTAAATTTGATAGTATTATTATTTTAGGAAATATTTTAAGAAAATAAAAACAAATTTATATTGCTTTTATTATGGAATCCACAATTTAAGAAATATGTTTTCCTCCATTTGATTTTGGTTTCCCGCACTAAAACTTTAGAGTCTTTGGAATTTTTATTTAAGAGGGAAAAAAATTGAAAATTGAAAATGTAGATTATTTCCTCTTTAGATATACTCGACCATGGAAATTTGAGATTTTGTCATAATTTTTTTTTGATCCTTTCTCATGTATATAGCCATGTTTCAAAAAAAGAGATGAAAAGATTAATACAGATGAAAAGGTTATGTAAGAATAAGTAGAAGTTTTATTAGGAATTTTATAACTATCCATAAATGTTTTTATTTAAAAACGGAATGACAATTAAAACAAAGATATTGAGTAAGTTTTTATCCTTATATATGGTGATATTATTTCAGATTTTGATGTTAAAAATGATTTTATGATTATTAAAAATAAAGGGTATATTTGATAGTTTAAGGGAAAGGTATGTCTATAAACAGAGCGGACAGATAAAAGGGACAGACCACAGTAGAAATTAGGACAGGTAAAAAAGGACAGAGGGAGTACTTTACTATGCGCACATCATGTCCTGCAACATTAGAACAAGCTATATATCGCTTCGACACACACCTGTACGGATACATGAGGTTGCTAGTTACTGCAGATGGTGTTGGGTTTGGTCCCTTACAGTTTCGGTTGGCAACTCTTCCTCTTAGAGATGGTGGGCTTGGAGTTTGCACTATGGAGGACACCTCTAAGTATTGTTATCTGGCTTCACAGTTCCAAACTCAAGCCGTGCAGCGTATTATTCTAAACTCCATCATGCCGGAAGAACACAGTCCCGTGTTCCAGCTAGCTTTACAAACTTACACACAGGTATGTGGACTTGATTCTTCTCCACTTAGATTTTATGTTGCTACCCCCCTTTCATGTATACAATGTATTCCTTGGCCGCAACATATTTCGACGCAGTGAAGAAACAATTTCCCACTACCTTTTCCATGTCTGCACGAGACAGTGTGCTTTGGCAGAGCAACCAGATGAAACACGCTCAAGACTACTTGCTCGCACTACCCATCAGTGGCTTAAAACAAATACTCGGCCCTCGACAGTTTAGGTGTGTGCTTAGCTATCGTCTTGGAATCCCCCTTTTTGCTGAAGGTAGTCAGTGCACTAGTTGTAAGAGGGAGATGGATATATATGGAGACAATGCATTACACTGCGCTAGCGAAGTGGGTATTAAATTTCTTCACGATATGGTACGTGATGTCTACATAGATATATGTTTCAGGGCAGGAGTTGTGGCTAGGAAGGAAGCTTCTTTGGGTCTCTACTCCAACGATAATACTAAATTATTGCCTGCTGACTTGCTAGTGTATAATTGGGAGAATGGTAAGGATACTTGCCTAGATATTACTGGTGTCTCGCCTTTCACGTGTGACATCCGTTACTTCACACCCGGCCAAGCAATTGCTAAAGAAGTCCTTCACAAGCGTAACAAGTATCTTGCCACATGCGAGATTCATGGGTACAGTTTGGGAATTCTTGCATTCACTACTTTGGGCGAACTAAGCGAAGATACTATCACCTTCTTGAAGAGATTGAAGAACTGTCTTGCTAACAACAATGTAATTTGTGACACCGGTAGCTTTTTGTTTCATAGAATAGGTATTGCAATTCAAAAGGGCGTTGGTGCCCAATTGGTGGCTAGACTACCAACAAATTCTGTATAATTGACTCTTTCTTTTAATAATAATAATAATAAATATTTGCCATTTCTATGGCCATTACTCACAAGTGTAATAAATATTTGGACAAGTGTTCGACACATGGTTATGAGTTTGGCGTTCTAGCTTTCACAACCCTAGGTGAATTTGGCGTTATGAGTTTGGTTATAATAATAATAATAATAATAATAAGTTGGTGCCCAGCTTGTAGCTCGGCTCCCGACACGCCCGGTGTAATGAACTTATTATAATTTGCTAATAAAATGCCCTGAGTGGCTCTTTTCATAATAATAATAATAATAATAACGCCCAATGCACCTTAGACCTTAGGCTCTATTATCAGGATTCAGTTCTTTCTTCGGCCCAAGGTGTTCAACAGGGTGACCCCCTTGGTCCCCTCCTATTTGCACTAGCTCTCCATCCCCTTGTTGAGAAGATTGTTGCCCAATGCACCTTAGACCTTCATGCTTGGTACCTGGATGATGGCACTATCGCAGGTGATACAATGGAAGTATCTAAGGCTCTGAAATTTATACAAGAGGAAGGTCCTAGCTATGGTTTGCATCTGAACATCTCAAAGACGGAAATTTATTGGCCATCATATGATCCAAGAAGAGATATTGAGTCTGCCTTCCCTCCCAATATTGGTAAGCCTGTGAATGGTGTTAAACTACTTGGTGGTCCTAATCGGTCTAGATTCGGAGTTCTGCAGTAACATGGTGCTAAAAAGGTTGGATACTTCTATTCAGCTTATGAGCAAAATACAAGAACTACAAGACCCTCAATGTGAATTACTGCTTTTACGTAATTGCACAGGGGTTTCTAAGTTGTATTTCACCCTCCGCACAACATGCCCCAAATCTATTCAGCTTGCTACTGATCGTTTTGACAAGCATCTTATGCAATATTTACGTCGTCTAATAGTTGGTGATGGTGCGGGCTTTGGCTTGGTTTAACAAAGACTTGCTACTCTCCCTATTAAAGACGGCGGGCTTGGAGTGCTTACTATGGCTGATACAGGTATGTTTTGTTACCTAGCATCTCATGCTCAAACTCAACATCTAGAGACCAAGATCCCGAATTTGCTTGGATGCTTGGATCCTTGCCTCACTATCGGCAAGCTTTACAGTTTTTACTCAAACTTGTGGTCTCTCCTCTAGTTTCAATATCGGTGATATCTGCCCCCATTTCATGAACTCTTTGGCAGTCATTCATTTTGGTGTTGTCAAGGAGAAGATACCCACTAGTTACTCTCTATCTTCGCGTGAAGCAACCCTGTGGCAATGTAATAGAGATGAACACGCTATGGATTTTCTTAAGGCTATTCCCATCCCCGGGCTTAATCAGGATGTTGGACCTAGACAGTTCAGCGCCATCTTACAATATCGGTTTGGCATACCTTTCTTTGAGGAAGACAGTTTGTGTTCTTGTTGCAACAGGCCTATGGACATTTATGGTGACCATGCTATTCATTGTGCCAGTGAGGTTGGGCTCAAATTTAGACATGATTTGGTCAAAGATGTCTTGGCAGATATATGCTACAAAGATGGGGTTGCTGCTGGGAAAGAAGTCTCTTTGGGTTTCCTTTCAAATACGGAGAATGAACTCAGACCCGCCGACATCATGGTTTATAATTGGGAAGATGGTAGGGATGTTTTTATGGATGTGACGGGTGTTTCACCTTTCACAAGTGCTAGGAAACGCAACATTGCTCCAGGGCATGCCATCGCTGCAGCTGTCACACGCAAGAATAAAAAATATTTGGACAAGTGCACTTTGCATGGTTATGGGTTCGGTGTTTTGGCCTTTTCTACTTTGGGTGAGCTCGGAGTAGATACTATATCTTTTCTAAAAAGATTGAGGAATTGTATGGCTAGGCATGATGCCAACTTCAAGTTAGGCAACTCTCTTTTTTATAGACTAGGCATTGTTATTCAAAAAGGTGTTGGCGCCCAACTTGTTTCTAGGTTGCCCACCATTCCCTGTAATCCATGTAATCTTGACCTTGTTCTATAATAATAATAATAATAATAATAAAAAGCCTTGTATTTGATTCTTTTGTTAATAAAAGCCTTTGCGGCGCCTTTTTCATAAAAAAATAAAATAAAAATAAAAAATAATAATAATAATAACATGGAATTAACATGGAATAATAAAGTTTAATGCGCTCAGCTGGTCATCCCCGTTCCCCAAAGTTTAATGCGCTCCAGGAGGTCCCAGGTTCGAGTCCCCAATGGCGTAATATTGCAGGAATTAACATGGAAGGTAGTGTTAGTTTGCCCCCTTGTGACACAATCTCAGCCCCCTCCCGCCGTTTCGGCTCCTTGGCTAGGTTACCCATGAGGCTCGTTTGGTAGGTTAGCACAAAGAACTTTGTTCAATTAATGTAGTAGTATGTCGTTGGAGCTTAGCTTGTTAGGCTTCCAACTAGTTTCATGTAATAATATTTAAATAATATATATTTATAAAAAAAAAAATAAAAAAAAAAATAATAATAATAATAATAAGAAGTTTACGGTGTCTCGCCTAAATTTTACACCCACTTCCTTGGCACAATGTAAGGCGTGATCACCGTAAATATCCATAGGTCGCTGACATATCAAACACAGGTGTCTCGCCTTTCACGAGTGCTAGAACTCGCACTTTTACTCCTGGGCAAGCTATTAAAGATGCTGTCACGCGCAGGAATAGTAAATATTTGGAAACATGCTCAGCTAATGGACACGGGTTTGGCGTCTTGGCATTCACTACTTTAGGAGAGTTGAGTGAGGATTTTATTGTTTTTTTGAAGAGGTTAAGCAATTGCATGTATAGTCACAATGCTAACCATAGAATTGGAAGTTCATTATTCCACAGGTTAGGCATTATTATTCAAAAGGGTATTGGCGCCCAGCTTGTAGCTAGGCTGCCCACCATTTCTTGTAACCTTGATCTTTCTTCTCAATAAAGGTTTTATTTTTATTAAAAAAAATAAAAAAAATAATAATAAAAAAAAAAACTTGACCATGCTATGGATTATTTGAAAGCTATTCCCATTCCTGGCCTTAACCAATCACTTGGGCCGCGGTAGTTTCGTGCAATTGCTCATTATCGGTTTGGCATACCATTATTTCCTGTAGATAACACCTGTTCATGTTGTGGTCGTGCTATGGACGTCTTCGGAGACCACGCACTCCATTGTGCAAGCGAAGTTGGTATTAAATTCAGACACAATGTGGTACGGGATGTCCTTATGGATATTCTTATAGATGTGGTGTTGCAGCTGGGAAAGAAGTCCCTTTGGGATTTTTATCTGACAATGATAACGCCCTCAGGCCTGCCGACATCCTCATATATAATTGGATCAACGGACAAGATACTTGCTTCGATGTCACCGGAGTTTCACCATTTTCAGGTGGAGGGATTCATAACTTCACACCTGGCCATGCTATTTCTGCGGCAGTTGTTCGTAAGCGCAACAAGTATTTTGACAAGTGCACGTCGCAGGGATATCAGTTTTGCGCCTTGGCTTTCTCAACTTTGGGTGAGCTTGGAGATGACCATTGAAGAATTGTCTAACCAACTATGATGTTAACAACAAAGTAGGGAGTTTTCTTTTCCATAGGGTGGTAGGTTTGGCTATCCAAAAGGGCGTTGGTGCACAAATTGTTGCCCGACTCCCGCCCATTCATGTACAAATGACTTTGATTTTGTTTAATAAAAGCCCCTGGAGGCAATCTTTTATAATAAAAAATAATAAAAAATAATAATAAAAATAAATAATAATAATAATAATAAGAACGGGCCCCTAGCTCAGCTGGTCATCCCCGTTCCCCAAGGTTTAATGCGCTCCAGGAGGTCCCAGGTTCGAGTCCCCAATGGCGTAATATTGCAGGAATTAACATGGAAGGTAGTGTTAGTTTGCCCCCTTGTGACACAATCTCAGCCCCCCCCCCGCCGTTTCGGCTCCCCTTGGCTAGGTTACCCATGAGGCTCGCTGGTAGGTTAGCACAGCAACCTGTTCAATTAATGTAGTAGTATGTCGTTGGAGCTTAGCTTGTTAGGCTTCCAACTAGTTTCATGTATTAATATTTAAATAATATAATAAATTTATAAAAATAAAAAAATAAAATAAATGTTATTTATTTAATAATAATAATAAAAGCCTTCCTGGCTCCTTTTATAATAAAAAATATAAATATAAATAATAAGAACGGGCCCCTAGCTCAGCTGGTCATCCCCGTTCCCCAAAGTTTAATGCGCTCCAAGAGGTCCCAGGTTTGAGTCCCCAATGGCGTAATATTGCAGGAATTAACATGGAAGGTAGTGTTAGTTTGCCCCCCTTGTGACACAATCTCAGCCCCCCCTCCCGCCGTTTCGGCTCCCTTGGCTAGGTTACCCATGAGGCTCGCTGGTAGGTTAGCACAAGCAACCTGTTCAATTAATGTAGTAGTATGTTGTTGGAGCTTAGCTTGTTAGGCTTCCAACTAGTTAATGTAATACTCTTTATCCAATAATAAAAAAAAATAATAATAATAAAAATGGATAATAATAATAATAAAATAAGGGGCATGTGGGACCGGCCACGGCTAGGACATGGTCGGCCGGCTAGTGGCCCGGTCCCGTGATCTTTTCCTAATTTTATATTATTTTCATGATTTGAAGGAAATATCGATGAAGGAAATAATAAATAATAAAATAATAAGGAATCATAAGGTGTGGGACCGACCACAACTAGGGCATAGCCGGCCGACTAGTAGACCCGGTCCCATGTCACCTTTCCTAATTTTATATTATTTCCTTGGTGTGAAGGAAATACCATGTGTTTATGGGTGAAAACTACTCCTGCAGAATTTGGTAATTTGGGGTGTGGATGAGGAATGAATTTAAATTTTAAACAAATGCACTGCGCGGTGAGTGCTTGTAGATTCGAGAGATCAATCTGTGCAAGTCCGGCCCAAACCAAGAAATGGCCGTTCCAGACTTGTTTCGGTCACAAAGTGAAGGAGATGGGGTTGATCTTAGGGAGGGAAGCGAAGAAGGTGTTGAGATTGTGAAGGTGTAGACTTGCTTATGACTTGCAACAGAAAGTGAACAAGCTTACGATTGGTGTAAGCAGGCTCTGGGTGTTTTCTTGTTGTTTTTCTCTGTTTTTCTCCGTTGTTTGGAAATAGGGAGGAGAACCTATTTATACAAGTCACCGAGTCTTATTCACGTCACTCGTGGGAAGTGGAGGAAGTGGAGTGATGGAGTAGTGGAGTTGTGCGTCGGTGCCACACGACTAGTCTTGCCCACTTCTCATGTTCATCTCCAACCGTCCATGACTTCCTAACACGTTCTTGTGATGGCGCGTTGCACGCTGCACGCTGTAAACCGCCAGACCAATACCCCAGTATGTATCCCCCCAATTTGTGACATGATTGATGCCTGGAATGTGTGGATCGTGGATCCACGAAAGATAGCATGTAATGCTGAATTGAATAACTGCGTTATTCAGGAAGTCGATACTTGTGAAGTATCGTGTGTATTTTATGCGATCTTGCATCATGGTGTGGTAAAGTGATGGGTAATGACACCTTACTAACCAATTAACTCCCGACCAGTACGTATAACCAAGTCGGGTGAAGTTGGACGGATGAGATGATCTTTCAGACACTCATCTGCGACCGTTGATGAAGTTAGGGTTTTGAAGAGGTGCGCAGGCATCACTCTTCAGCTTGGTCGAAACCAAGTATGGGAAGGATTTCGGAGAGGACCGACCGGGCATGCATGTAGATAGCATGCCGGTGTACACGTCCATGTCTCACTGTCCCATGAAGGTGCGATCTAGGCCACTCAATTTGACCGGCAAAGAGGAGTGGTTGAGATCGATTTTGCAATAGGAATGTGAAGCCGCAAAAGGCCGCGCACCATGCTCTTTTCCGACGCGCGTTCCAAGACGACCTAACTTGGTCGGTCTTAGCCGATTGGTTTGACGTGAAGATGGTAGGCTGGTCTTCACGCCTATACCTGAATATCCCATTAAAACGTGATCCGAGCCACCCAAATCGTCCGGCGAAGTTGAGCGGTCGAGATTAGTTTGTGGTTTGGGAGGCGTGGCCACGCTAGTTTAGGCGCACGTTTTGGATTAACCAGGCATGATATTCCTTGGCCGAACACATGAGGAGGTAGATGGGCCCACAAGTGGTCATCTTTGGTATGACCGGACTGTTTAATCTAATCTGGGACCCTCCATTCGTGCCGGAGAAGATGGACGCTCATGATGCTCAAAACCCTAATTATGGGTTTCAAAGCCGTGCACCATCTCTTGTTTGGGCGACAATTTTGTCACGACCAAACATGGTTGGTTTTGACCGATTGGTCAAGTGTGTAGGCGGGCCCACGGTGATCGTGTTGACATGCTCTGGGCCCTTTGGATCTACATCTACACCCTCCATCTATACCTGCGAAGATGGATGGTTGAGACTGCTTTGCAACACATGTAATATGCCGTAAACCCTAATTTAGGGTTTTCCGTTCATAATGCTTGGTATGAACGGTTTCTTGGCAAGCTAGGCCAATGACCGACCATGCGGGGTCGGCCGTGGGTATTCCATACCTGCTTGGGGGTGATGGAATTGATCTGGGGTCATCCAATCATGCTTATGGAGTTGGATGATCTGCGATCGAATCATATCCGGGACCGATATGGTCGGTCCGGATGCTCAATCGGTCTAGTATAACACACCGAGAGGAGCTCAATCGGGCTAGTATAACACACCGAGAGTCACTGTACGGGTATTTCGTACATGGTTTCATTATAGTGCTTGGAGGTTCGTGTTACTCAGTAAGAGTAACACTCGGTCGTCATGCCACACCGATAATGAGTACTTTGGAAATACAAGGTGATATGAAATTCACGGAAGGGATTGTTGCAACATTCTCCAACCTGGAGGAATTTCATGTATTCACAGAATGGGATTGTTGCCACATGCTCCATTCTTGGTGAATTAAGTGAGGGAGTATCCAACACTTATAAATGGCTTTATCTTTTACAAGATGTCAGCGCATAATTTTTTCCGGTTTTTATAATTTTAACCTCAAATGAAAACCCACCATCAACATTAAGTCCCCTGCCTAGCACATAATGGTTACACTATTGTGGGGTAGGCATGAGATGGTGGCATATTTATATATACTGAAATGACCAAGCTAAAGTGAATACATATTTACCGGATAGTTTCACATCGTCAGGCGTTGCCCTGGAACTGGTTGGTTCTGCGAAGGAAACAGGACTTGGTCTGGTGAGTCGCTTTGGTTCCTCTTGCATATATCTGAGCTCGGACCCTTCTTCATGTGTACTTCTTTTATCATACACGTCTTCTCTCAGGTATATCTGATAAGCCTCGTTGATTGTTATCCCGAATTAGCAGCCTTCATAGGTGGCAAGTAACGACTTCTTTTCCTCTTGGGATTCCGTCGACTTGTGAGATTATAAAGAATCATCTCTCGCGGTCGTTTATTCTACATCTCAGGTATTGTTCTGATCTTCTGATTGACTGATCGATTGATTTGATTTTTGATTTTTTTTTGTGCGCTCATAACCTCCCCTCCTTTGCAGTTTATCATGGAAGCGGCTGACGATCATTCTGTTGCTTCCCCAGAAAGAAGTTTTGAAGTTGACAAGCCTGAAAACCGTGCACACGAAGATATAATGGCTAAGATCGATCTTCCGCTTCGCGAAGTCGGCCGTGCTATACAGGGGATGTCTATTTCACACCTTCGTATTGCAAGAGGACGTATCTGTGCACTTTCGCTGCGATTGACATGGAGGAGCGGTGGAGGCGCGAGGAAACGCTGCAGACACTAGTAAGCGCAAGGGCAGAGAGATTTGCAGCGAGGTTGAAGAGGCGGAGAGTTGAGCATGAATGACCTCCGAATGAAGGCAAGTGTGATTACCCGGTCCAGGACGGCGTGATAATTCTTGATTCCGATACAAGACATTTAACCCGAATATTTGAAAGCAATCTGCGTGGCCCCTAATATTGATGTGCCTTTTGATACTCCCGTTGATGATGTTGGGATGGAGCGCGATCTTTGCGAGATGCCTGATGCGTGGGCGAGGGAGATCCTGGAGAGGGGAGCATCAACGGGTGATGGAGAAGAACCCAACGGCGGCGGTGCGGGCGAGGTCGACCCTCTTGGCGACTAAAACCTCTTTTCTTTTTTCTTCTTTCCAAGTATATTTTGTACACTCGAACATCTTCCTTGTACTCGGTGGCGGCGGGTTCAAGGTTTTTCTTCCATTTGATTGTTTGAATAAAGTTTTTTTTTTTTATAACCCTTTGCCAAGACTCGCAATCGAATCTTCTCGGGCGCAAGGGTGTGCCTTCACTCGTAATTCTTTGTGATAAAAGAAGTAATGCCATAATGGAATACTTACGGACATGTGTTCCTGATGCAAGATATTCCTGACTTTGTTGGGGCAGATGTCTCAAATCATTCTCCTTTTGTGCACATGTTCTATTTCCTTCTTCCCATGAGATGTTTGCTTAGGGTTTCCTTTCTTGCTCCAGTGGATTGGTTTAGGCTGACTTAGGACTTTGTGTGAGTAAAGAGGTTCTCAGATGGAAATAGTGTTTCAACTAAATTGGAAATTGAAAATTGAAACCCTAACTATGAATGCAAGTATTGCAATTATTTTCTGGGGGAATTACAAATATGACATGAAATTGTAAAAGGAAACACGCTGGAAAAAATAGCACAAATGTTTTCAAAGGGTGGAGGATGCTTTGGAAAGTGGTAGCACAAATGTCTTAAGTTCGGTAGGGTTTGAGCCATTTTGAGTGAATTGTTATGCCTTCTAGTTTATCAGCGTTGATGAGCTTGCAGTAGCCGCCTAGGATAACATCTTCTACCAGGTACGGTTCATCTTCTCTTTCGGTGGGTGAGTCAGGTGGGGTGGTCATTTTCACCGTCATGCTCCCAACTTTGAATGTAGCCGTCTTCGTCACCAGATCTCCAATCCCAAACGGGTTTGAACGTGCAAATACTTGGACCTTCATCTTATCATCTTTGACCAAGACAGCCTCTACACTCTTGATAAAACGTTTGAAAGGGCCGGCTTCCCATTCACATCTCTTAGTCGGGGTTGGTTCGTTGGTTGGAGTTAGTCCCCAGGACTTGTCAGAACGAGGGGCGGTAGGTTGTAAAGAAGGTTGCGTGGCGAGACTTACTTGAGATCGGAACTTTTCAATGTATCTTTGACATGGCTCTCTCCGGAAGTTGCGTCACATTGGTAAGTTGCTGGTGCGGCAATAGATAGCCATCAGGAGGTCCGGAAGGCGTGTTGGAGATTCTTTCAGGTATCGAAACCGGCAGAGGACAGACTCCTAGTATTGCTTTGTTGTCATGCATCCAAGAACGTCCTAGGATCATGTCGTAGTTGGGATGATCTTTGACTATGTAGAACTTTTCTTGCGTCGAGGCATCACCCAATTTGACTTCAAGATCGATGTATCCATATGCATCTCTCGGGCTCTCCCGCTGAATCTTTAACCACGGTCGGGTGACGAGTAGCTTCTGCTTCAAATCTTTGCCGCTCTCAAGGTCTTGACGGTAATAATGTTAAATTCGGAAGCCGTATCAATCAACGCGTTATCGAACTCAACGTCTCTCAAACGAGTGACAATTAGAGTCCCAGCTTCCATTGCTCACGTCCTTCGGAAAGACCGGGGTTCCTGGACTGCTTCATCGGATACAAACGCCTACGACACAACGTGGTTGAGGGCCGCAAATATGTCTTGACGCTGCCCTTTGGAGAAGTACAAGATTTCACATATGTGCTCCATCATAGATTGTACGGTCTTGCGAATGTAATCCCCGAAATCATGCAGTTCCCGATAGGTAGAGGGTCTCTATGAACACCTTCGTTTCCAAGATGGAGTTCCCCCGTCTCTACCTTTTCCCCGAATATCTGTTTCAACTCGTTGCAATCTTTGGTTGGATGATGGACGAACCTGTGGTAGCAACAATATCTCGGGATCTGCCATTTCTTCTTCTGTTGGAGGACGTCTGATAGGGGCAGCTTTACGGCGTCGTCTTGGATCCACGCTTCCAAGAGCTCTATCACTTCATTCATGGGAAAAGGAAAACCCGTGTCTTTAGTGTTTTGTGCAGGAGTTTTGTCTGCTCCTTTTCGAGACGAAGTCTTGTGTGCCGGGGATGTCCGCTTGGTTTGTTGTTCCGTCACCGGAGCTTTCCTTTTCTCTCCTCCGCCCACTACACTCACAGAAGGACCGGTGTTGTAATGCTTGTTCGTGAGGCGCCTGCTCCCTCGACTTTCACGTGAATCTTCACTTCGAACAACTCTGGTTCTTTCTAGTAGTGCCGGTGCAGTTGTTGCTGAACGTTTTGCAGCTTCGTGGAGTTCAGAAAACGTTTGAAGCCCAGATTCTCTAACAGAGCGCGGTATATGGGTATCATCCCGTTGACGCACAACTCCACCAATTGTCGTTCGGTGACGTTCGGGTCATGACAATCCAGCGCTTGAGTTCTGAATCTTTTGACGAAGTCGTTAGGATGCTCGTTGTTCCGTGAAGAATTCTTCCTAGATCGAGAAAAGGTGATTTGTTCGGACACGAAGAAATACTTTACGTAGAAAGCACCGACCATCTCGCTCCAGTTGGATATCTTTGTTAGGCGCGATGTTGTTGTACCAGTGTACGCCCTCCCGTAAGTGATTTCGAGAATTCTTTCAGCGCAGAACATGATTGTATTCATGTTCCCCAAGGATTCCAAGAATCGAGAGACATGTTCACGAGCATTACCGCACCGTCGTAGAGGAGAACTGGGAGAGGTGTAACCTCTTGGAAGAGGGATTCGTTGCATATCTTGAGGGTATGGAGGTTGGTGTTGATGTGCATCCGTCAGATTTCCTTTGCCTCGGCTTTGAAGGAGTCGTTCTAGATCCTCACGTGTGATGAAGTTGGGTGTCTGGTCCCTTTTTCTTGAACATTCAGGAGCAACACGAGCTTCTTCACTCATGTGGGTCCGAGTGGAAACGCCTGCTCCGGGTGAATTGAAGGCATTTCTTATTGGCTCCAAAGATTGACGTGAATCTTGCGGCAATCGTTCAGTCAAGGTCTTGAGGAAAGTGAGTACCTCCTTCCGATCTGCGGCCATATCTGTTTGAGTCTTAGCAAGAACTTCATGTTTCTCCATCAAGTCTGCAATGGTAATAGACGGTGGTACTCCTCTTGTGCCTCCGGCTCCTCGCCCCGATGAGGGAGTGAAAGTTGTTGCTCTGGTGACCACTGGAGGCGTTACACTTGAGGAGATGCCGGGATTTGCGGCTGCTCGGCTCCGGTGATGGGAGGCGTTACACCTACGGGGTGTCTCCGCTCCGCTAGTGTTGGTGATAGAGGTAACGGCTCCTCGAGATGTGTTGGCTACGGTAGCTCCACCGACAGTACTTCGACACCGGGATTGTTACCCACACTAGCCCCATCAGAATTGATTGCTGATCCAGACCTTAATTCCACCATCTTGAAATGAATTGTTGATTGAATTGATTCTAAGATCTACCCTTTTGAAATTGATAAAATTGAATCGGATTTGGAAGAAATTGACTTTACAACCGAGAGATTAACCTCCCACTATGGTCGCCAATTGTTTATGGGTGAAAACTACTCCTGCAGAATTTGGTAATTTGGGGTGTAGATGAGGAATGAATTTAAACCTTAAACAAATGCACTGCGCGGTGAGTGCTTGTAGATTCGAGAGATCAATCTGGCAAGTCCGGCCTAAACCAAGAAATGGCCGTTCCAGATTTGTTTCGGTCACAAAGTGAAGGAGATGGGGTTGATCTTAGGGAGGGAAGCGAAGAAGGTGTTGAGATTGTGAAGGTGTAGACTTGCTTATGACTTGCAACAGGAAAGTGAAAAAGCTTACGATTGGTGTAAGCAGGCTCTGGGTGTTTTCTTATTGTTTTTCTCTGTTTTTCTCCGTTGTTTGGAAATAGGGAGGAGAACCTATTTATACAAGTCACCGAGTCTTATTCACGTCTCTCGTGGGAAGTGGAGGAAGTGGAGTGATGGAGTAGTGGAGTTGTGCGTCGGTGCCACACGACCGCCTTGCCCACTTCTCCTGTTCATCTCCAACCGTCCATGACTTCCTAACACGTTCTTGTGATGGCGCGTTACACGCCGCACGCCGTAAACCGCCGACCAATACCCCGTATGTATCCCCGGTTTGTGACATGATTGATGTCTGGAATGTGTGGATCGTGGATCCACGAAAGATAGCATGTAATCTTTGAATTAAATAACTCGCGTTATTCAGAAGTCGATACTTGTGAAGTATCGTGTGTATTTTATGCGAGTACGCATCATGTTGTGGTAAAGTGATGGGTAATGACACCTTACTAACCAATTAACTCCCCACTGTGGCTGTATAACCAAGCTGGTGAAGTTGGACGGATGAGATGATATTTGAGACACGCATCTGCGACCGTTGATGAAGTTAGGGTTTTGAAGAGGTGCGCAGGCATCACTCTTCAGCTTGGTCGAAACCAAGCATGGGAAGGATTTCGGAGAGGACCGACCGGGCATGCATGTAGATAGCATGCCGGTGTACACGTCCATGTCTCACTGTCCCATGAAGGTGCGATCTAGGCCACTCAATTTGACCTAGGCAAAGAGGAGTGGTTGAGATCGATTTTGCAATAGGAATTTGATGCCGCAAAAGGCCGCGCACCATGCTCTTTTCCGGCGCGCGTTCCAAGACGACCTAACTTGGTCGGTCTTGGCCGATTAGTTTGACGTGAAGATGGTAGGCTGGTGTTCACGCCTATACCTGAATATCCCATTAAAACGTGATCCGAGCCACCCAAATCGTCCGGCGAAGTTCAGCGGTCGAGATCAGTTTGTGGTTTGGGAGGCGTGGCCACGCTAGTTTAGGCGCACGTTTTGGATTAACCAGGCATGATATGCCTTGGCCGAACACATGAGGAGGTAGATGGGCCCACAAAGGGTCATGCTTTGGTATGACCGGACCTGTTAATCTAATCTGGGACCCTCCATTCGTGCCGGAGAAGATGAATGCTCATGATGCTCAAAACCCTAATTTTGGGTTTCAAAGTCGTGCGCCATCTCTTGTTTGGGCGACAATTTTATCACGACCAAACATGGTTGGTTTTGACCGATTGGTCAAGTGTGTAGGCGGACCCACGGTGATCGTGTTGACATGCTCTGGGCCCTTTGGATCTACATCTACACCCTCTATCTATACCTGCGAAGATGGATGGTTGAGACTGCTTTGCCACACATGTAATATGCCGCAAACCCTAATTTAGGGTTTTCCGTTCATAATGCTTGGTATGAACGGTTTCTTGGCAAGCTAGGCCAATGACCGACCATGCGGGGTCGGCCGTGGGTATTCCATACCGCTTGGGGGTGATGGAATTGATCCGGGGTCATCCAATCATGCTTATGGAGTTGGATGATCATGATCGAATCATATCCTGACCGATACGGTCAGTCCGGATGCTCAATCAAGCTAGTATAACACACCGAGAGGGGCTCAATCGGGCTAGTATAACACACCGAGAGTCACCTGCATACGGGTATTTCGTACATGGTTTCATTATAGTGCTTGGAGGTTCGTGTTACTCAGAAGAGTAACACTCGGTCGTCATGCCACACCGATAATGAGTACTGGAAATACAAGGGCGATATGAAATTCACATGAAGGGATTGTTGCGCATGCTCCAACCCGGAGGAATTTCATGTATTCACGAATGGGATTGTTGCCACATGCTCCATTCCCCGGTGAATTAAGTGAGGGAGTATCCAACACTTATAAATGGCTTTATCTTTTACAAGATGTCAGCGCATAATTTTTTCCGGTTTTTACAATTTTAACCTCAAATGAAAACCCACCATCAACACCATGAAACTGGGGAGTTTTCCTCAAATGAAGGAGTTTTGTTCAAATGAAGGAATTTTCATGAGATCAAGTAAAAATAATAAAATATGATAAAATAAAGAATTAGGCGTGGGACCGACCACGACATGACTGGCCGGCCGGTGGGCCCAGTCCCCTAGCGCCTTAGCTAATAGTTTTTCATTATTATTTTTCTTCCTATTTTGCATAGGTTCATCGTTCCTTCATATTTTTGAATGCTCGTTCGTGCATTCAAGTGCTCGTTAGTGCATTATTGTTGAGTACACTTGCACCATTTTGGTCGGGGCTTACTCGATAGTGGCTCAGATGCCCGTACGTTGAATATTTATTACTAACCCATGTAATTCTGCTGGGAAGAGCCATGAATTGAAGTAATGAAATATTATAAAGAAAGTAGAATATTTTCTAGGAATTCAGTTAATGAATCTAGTGACTAGAAATAATTAATTGATGGATCTATACTAGCACGTCGTCTAGGAGCATTAATTATTCAAGAATTGAGCGATATGAGCTTGTTGAAGCGTCATATTCCTTTTATATAGTCAGGGAAAACATTGTTACGTCCTGAAGACGTTATCGCTTTATACTAGCAGGCAAGCAGTCTAGGAGCCGTCCAATCGTTCGATTCTATATAAAAGTGATTACTAAAATTGCTCAGTATTCATGAAATCTGCCGTTGCCTCAGTTGAGAGACTGCATATTCATGTATGCTCTGAGAGGCAATATACTCAGTTAGAGGTTCTTGTGGCATGAGTTTTTCATGCTTTAATGAAAGACACGAGCCTCAATACTCATCTGATTGCTGGATCAGGAATATGTAAGATTATGGTTTTACGATTTTAGCCTTTGCCAAAAATCCACCATCAACACACCCATACCCATACACATAATCACAATAACATTCGTACGATTATGTCGATGTCTTATATACGAAGTTCAAAAGATAAGCGTTATACTTCGTATTGTAATTCCTTAACGCTATGTCTACTAGTGTATAATCATTCACACCTTCGCATTTATGTTTTCAATATAGCACGACTTGAAAGATACGTTGGGAATGAAACAGTTCAAGTCAAAATATTACTAACCTCAAGAGCAAGGATGATGTCGTCGATGTAGCTTGTTACTTCTTCACATTCTTCAAGTCTTCGAGTAATACTTGTATGTCTCATTATCCTAATCTTTATAGCCTAACGTATACGAAGTTGTCTCTAGTACATAATCAAGCGACTCTTTAATTGAGTTTTGATTCACTAAAATATGACAACCAAACTTGACATACCAACGCTTGGTGGGTTAAACCGAGCTATGCTCTAACATACTCAAACCCTAGGATTGATTCAATGATATTCGTTTCTCCCTGAACAATGCATTTGGCGTGGTAGTCTTTGAATGACTCGTATTGTGTTCAGAGAATATGTTCTAATTTGTAATCCTTGTAGAATTCAAATTGGGTATATCCAGGCAGCCACCTGACTCGATTATATCAGGTTCACAATCCTTTAAGTGTTTTTTTTTTTTTAATTTTTTTTTTTTTTGCAAAGTACCAAAATACGGATTAGTTGATGCTATCAACTTTATTGGTCTCTTGAAGAGTCCTTAAAAACACCATAATCCACGCTTTAGCAGCATAGATTCTATTTTCTTTCTTTCTTTCTTAAATCTGCAGTTAGAATTATGCTAGCTTAAACTCGTCTTTCAGATAGACTACAGTTATTATTTTGATGGTTGCTTTTTGTAATACTCATATAGTTGAGTTAGCATCCATAAATCGTCAAAAGTTGTACTCTTTTTCCTTCGTTTCAAGTTTCGTCCCATGTGGTTTTCCTGACAAGGTTTTTGCGAGGCAACATCTCAGTGACGTTTAAATTTTTATTCAAAATGTTGATATTGTGCTCTTTTTCCTTCGTCTATGTATTTTTTCCTATTAGGTTTTTAATGGAAAGGTTTTACCGAGCCATTTTAATTCAACATGGTGGTCATCCAAGGGGGAGTTGTATCAATTTTAGTTATTTGGTGGATTCCCACCATTAACTAGGTCATTTCTGTTAGACCAAATCAACATAACAAGCCCTTAGGGATTTTGGATATCATTCTGATCCACATAAGGTATGACCACAAATACAATTTTGTTCATGTATGGTAATTTATCTACATCTTGGCACTTTGTTGAAGAAACCACATCAACAACTTCTGCGAATCATCTCTGAGAATATGCCAACCTAAGACACAAGCCGTCAAGGTATTTAAAGAAGCATGGAGACTAGAGGAAACTACTATTAGAAGACTAACACAAAAGAAGACTTCATCAAGTAGTAATTTTCTTTACGAAAGAACAAGAATCTTCTGCATTCAAGAAATCCGTTCATCAAATTGGGAAGTCACGACTCAAAGATTCGTAAGACAAGATTTAACTGAAGTACTTATTGATGGGTCGGTAGACCGACATTGTTTTACCGCAAGCGCACGGTGTCCAAAAGAGCACACAATAGCGAGCACGGTTCGTTCCCTCAAGGAGTGTGAAAACTACTACTAATCAATATCAAGAACTAACCAACCAAAATTCAATAATTCAAAGATTTTTGTACGAAGAAAATAAGCTAACGAGTGAAATAAAGTGAATTTATAAAGAGTGTTATGATGTAGAAGAATTAGGGCTACAGAATCTGTTGTAGGCTAAAACTTCACTTATGTTCTATCACAAAGTTCCAAAATAACTCATGTAAAATAGTAACTCTAGCTAGTACATGGAAGATATGACAATTAAGATTTATCGACAAGAATTATCAAAAGCTATGTTTGTTCTCGACCTAAAGTAGAAACTCTAAGCACTAATTATACATGGCATAAATAGTCTTAAGAATGTTCATGAATCAATTATAATCAAGGTTCAATGAGAGTTTTCTATCAATCTAACAATGGACTATACATGGCATAGAACATGAGAAATCAAACAGAAAATATCATTATGGAGAAAATCAAACAATTATCATTAAGCTCAAAATGGTGGAAACCCTTGTTTTAGAACACAAGAAAATTTAATTCTACAAGTTCATCCTTCACCCTAACAAGAGATTTAGCTAGACACAGTTTTCTTCAAAGCCATAAAAATGATATAGAGATGAATAAACTCAGCATATTGAAAATCAATCAAATAAATGGAGCGAAACCTAATTGCTTCCCTGAAGACGGCGTGCCCCTGCTTCTCCTTATCGATGCCTATTTATAGGTACTTCCTATAACTTCCTTTGAGACCCAGCAGATAACCCAAAGCCCAATTCCATCACCGGCGTGCCCCTTCCAATTTTAGGACACTCCAAAATCCTGGCCACAACACCCAACTTATCCTGCAACCAACTGAGCAACACCTCCACTACACTGCCCCTATAGCCACTATAACAATTGTTTCCACCCATCAACAACAACCAACACCATACAAACACCATTTTGGTCGAACCCCAAAATTCATTGTTATAAACAATCATCACCTTAAGATCCAAGAACAAATCCATTCCAGCCAACACAAACCCATTGTAGGTACCCAATCTCGCAGACTCATCAATCAAGCCTTCAATTTCATAAGTTGCTGCTGTTGGGAACCAACGTTGCCTGCAATCATCCGACGAGCACAATCTGACGCCTCAAGATCTTCAATTGAATGCAATACAAATCAAGCCTTCTTCAATTGAATGCAATACAAATCAAGTACTCACACCACAAAATCCAATCAAAAACCACAGAACCCCAATTTCAGTTCGAGTTCAGAAATCCCAAAATTGAACTCCATTGCAGACCCCAACTAACCAATTCCATACTCTGTACACACAATCCACCACTGCCAGCACCTGATTCAACCCATCTTCGTCTTGATCTCTAAATTCCACCAACCGACCTCATAGAATGAACCCAGTTTCTGTTCACAGCGAACCAATATCACGACCTAGCTTTGCTGCGGAGTTTCAGTCTTGAAACTTCATTTACATCTTCATGAACTGCTCCCATTTCGGCATAATCCACTGATTGCAAATGAAACTGAACATTGGATAACCCCACAGATCCATTGTTGTTGCCGCTGGAAGAGGTCCAGAATTTCATAGGCAGAGATCTAACGACGACAACGAGAGTCACGTTGTTGCAGTTACACAACGTCTTCATTCTCTTCTTCTGTGTGCGTTCTTTTACCATCAATATTTCTCTCTGAACACTAAATCTCGCTCCATAGAACAAGTCCTTGAAATGATACTCCAAATTCATTTAATAAGAGCTTCTTGTTGTATGTATTTCCTATGTGGCAACACAAACAAGACATCTTTATTCCAAATTTTCCTTAAGTTTAGGTGAAAAAGTTATTCATCTCTAATAATGTTGTTTGTGATCATTTTCTTATTAAATGTAAATTTTATGTTTAGTAATTTTAAGATTCTATTAGATCTAAAAATGATTATTTATTGTATTAAAATTAATTTTAGTAAATAAAATATATTTTTAATTTAAAAAAGCTGACTAGGATGGTAGACAATGTCAAGGGGAATGTGGGAAACTAGACCCCCTTGACATTTTCTACCTAAGGTCATGCATACATTGATTTATGACATCCGGATTGGAGAATGATTTTAGAGAAAATGGATGTGCATCCTAGGTGGATTTTGACATTTATCTCCACACACATGCCATTGGAGAAGCTCTAAAAGGAGAAGATGATTTTCTTCTGTTTTCGATAGAGAGAATAAGATATGGTGGGAAGCTGGACACGTCACCCTTACCTCTTAAGCACCTGCCTTAGTGTCACACGCCCATTTAATCGCCTAAAATTTTCATGGGTCATGACCGGCAATGATTGTGGTTCAGTGACTCAACATCACCCAAAATCATTCAGCCTTGTATACTTGCATCAAAGTACACATCTGCCTTCACTCATAAGGCATTGCAAAACGGAAGTCTTTTCTTCTTTCTCTCTAACTCTTCATGCTCCCATAAGCATAAGAGGTTCTGCCATGCATGAAACCAATTGACAACTTCACAAGATCAGAAACATAATGAACACAAAGAACTAACACAATAAACTCATTTTATTGCATTAAGGAAGATTATACAAAACAGTCCATCACATGGACCAAAACAGGCCATTCACCCTCTTGGTGAATGCCTAACTCTCTCTACAAAATCAGTGGTTCTTCTCCAATTGAACAACACTAACATTATTGATTCCTAAGCTATTTATACATGCTAGGATCAAAGCCAAAACTTCGTCGTGCAATCACGCACAAAGCCTTGGACAGCCAAGTGTCCAAGTAGTTTCCATAACCGCCACTTTCAACTGCCACCTTTTGAGTTGTCATGCCAACAGGTGCCACACCTATTCTTGGTGGTTATGAACACTCATAAATGGTTATAAACTACTTCTATAACCGTTCTCCCTTGTCTCACACATTTGGCATGCTTGTAAAGCTCGTAACCAACTCCTAACAACCACTTGAGCCATATTGCACAACTGTTGTGCTTTACCGAATCCTGCCTTGATCAAATGCTCAGCCAACTTGGCCCTGCATGCTTATTGCTCTAAGCTAATGCACGGACAATCCTTATGCTTCAATCATCAATGTAGTTGCAGGAAATCCTACACTACACCCCTCACTAGAATATACACAATTAAGTCATTTTAGGATGAATGATTATGATTTCTATTGATTGAATACTTGAATCTTTACAATATGAAATAGAAATGAGTTATAGAATTACAATCACTCTAAAACTTTCTCTCTCCTAACGACTTGCTTAAAAATTCAAAAAGAACTACCCTCTTCAACAGACTTACTCAACCCTTTATATAGGGTAGTACACAGTGGATGACAGCTAAGCTGTCTTTATTTTCGGGAATGGTTTGCGAAATATCGCAAGCGTACAAGTATACAATCTCGCGACACTATTAAACTTCGCCATATTTTAATATCTTCCTCGTGTTCTGGATGTCGTCATTCATTGCGTCATTTATTTTACTTCCATGCGACTCCCTCGCAATGTCTTCATTTATTAATCTCGTGAAGTATTGATGTTGCGATATTCTGATCTTACATCTTGCCTCTTCTCATGTCTTCTCTGCGAAGGAGAGAATGTCATGAGAACCAACATTTTGAAATGCCGCAACTGCTCATCTTTATCTATTTCACTCCCGTACTTTTACACGGAATTTATTACAGATGTTTCTTCTTCCACTTTTTTCTTGACACGTCTCTTTCAACCGTTTATTCTTGACCATTCATGTCCCATCTCGCATTAAATACATTTGTTTTCTCGAGGATTCTTCTCTCTATATATAGTTTTTTCACCCTTCTCTTCTTCTCTTTTATTTTCCCTCTGCAACTTTTCTTCAACTCTCTTCCTCCGCAATCTGCGCTTCTGGAGCTGTAAATCTTCCCTTATTTCTTTCTCTTGATCTTCAATTCTCTAATCATTCCAATACTCTAAAAATGGCTTCACTTGGTCGTATATATAAACCCCTTTTTAATGAAGCTCAAAAGAATTTACAAGAGAAGGGCTTCATCCTATCAACCATTCCTGATCAAGATCTTCATCTATACTTTCTGCAAAGTTGTTTTCTGATCATCAATGTGATGATCAGAAAATCATAATCTCGCTAGGTCAAATCCTCGCAGGCCTTCCCATTCCTCTCTACAATCCCGAGATGCCTTTATTCTATGAAATTCTTGCTCATGAGAAATTCTCGCGAGCTATTTATCAATTAAGCGGTGATTGCATCCGTCTAATGCTTGAATTCGCCAACCGTGGAGCTGGTAAGGGATCTTTATATCCTGACGATGTCAAAGATCCTAGATTCGCAAGTTTAAAAATAGTCGCTGAGAAGTATACCGTAGAAAACTTTTTTGAAAATTATGAAGTAATAAATATGAGAAATGATAAATCTCATTTGGGTGCTCGATTGAAGAGAAAAGATAATATTTCCAGTGATAAGATGCTTATGCAAGATATTGACTGGCACTCGGGCAAAAATAATGTTCCTCGGTACTCCAAAGATGAGAAGTGGTGGGTTGTTCCTCTATTTTTGAGCGGACCTTATATTGCAGGTTCTCATACACTCCCTGCGAATCTCGCAGACTATCGTCCTTGGGAATTTAAGTGGCCCGAGAAGGCAAAAGAGGTATATTTCCTATTTCAGGTTTGCTTTACGATATTTCCTTCCTCTTATATTTACTAGGCTTGCAAAATTTTCAGATTATCAAATTGAAAAAGAGTTATAGAAGACGTCCAAAGGCGAGTACTCTGGCGATACTCCGATCAATCACGGATGAAGTAAGAAATACTTTCTTTTGTTATTTTTAACAATATTGTTGCCTCTGTTTCTTATCTTCATTCGTGTGCGAAGGTTGGCGTTGAAGAAACCGACATTTTCGAAGCTGCGAAGGTTAAAGGCAAGAATAAAATCACTCTTCGCAAGGATAAATCTTCTGCTCCATCTTCTGAAAAACGGAAAATCCATCCCTCTTCTCGTTCTAGTTCCCAAAACAACGAGAATTATGACGAAGATGAAAATGAGGTTGATACTTCTTTTGCAAAGGAGAATCATTCTACGCTTCGCTATGGCGCAATTGTCTAGTGTCTTCTCTGATTCTATGCAAGGATTGGGAGATGATCATTTATCTGCCACTTGCGAAGCTCTCGCTAATATTTGCGATGCCTCCCTGCTAGTGGATAATGATTCTTTTCGCGGAGTTTCCCGAACAATGACTCCCAGTTTCTTAAATGCACTCAGTGCTTTGGTATGTTCATATTTCTTTATTTCTCTGTGATTTCGATTATAAACCTTATCTTAACAATTTCTTTACTTTTCTTTATAGTCTGGGAGAGCTTCCTTTGTTGTTGCCTCAGACCTCGAGAAAAGACGCAACAATCTTGAAAAGAAAAATCTTCAACTTAAAGAGAAGATCAAAGAACTAGAAATTGAAGTTGCGACATCTCGCAAGAAGGATGAAAAAATTCAACAGTTGGGAGTTGAGTCTTCTTCCCAAAAGGACAAAATATCTACACTTCAAAGTGCTAATCAACAACTTTATGGTATAACTCCCTCCTCTTTTCTCCATTTATACTTTGCCATTTATTTTTCTTTGCCTGACTTATCATTTTCGCAGACATTTATAATCTTTTTGACGAAGCCATCCTTCTCCATTCATTCCCTGAACCTATGGATGATGATGCTCTTCTCGCTTATCTCAATGAATCTTTAAGTGGTTCTTCAAACAAGATTAATTCTCTCTCATTAAATGAACTCTGAACCCAATTTCATCTTTTAGAAATTGAACATAGATCTAGTTTAGGCTTAGCCAACCGATTTAAATGTTTATATCTTGACTCCCAGGAGAGTAATAATATTCTAAGGAAGAAAATTAGCAGCCTCATAGATGATAAGGATCGCATTGCTAATCAAGGTGCACAAGCATTAGCAAAATTCCAATAAACCCTTCTTGAAGTCCAAATTGAACGAGACGAATCTCTTCGCGAAAATGCCATACTTAATGAGCGAGAAAATCAAATTCGGTCACTTCTTGTCATAAATAATGATGATGAATTCGCTTGGGCTGCGAAGGTTCTAGATAATGCCAGAGATAACTTAGGTGTTAACGTCAGTCTTCATGCTGAGCATAATGCCTTGGTTAAAGATATGATTTCTGACAGAGAAGGTTGTTTACTGTTCTTCATTACTTTTCCGTTCCTTTTTTATGAAATTGTTATTAAGTTGCTAACTCATTGTCATTTGTTCGCAGAATCTGAGAAGAGGTTTCAAACTAGAATCAAGGAACTTGAATCTGAGAAAGCACAACTTGCAAAAGACTTATCTCTTCGCAATGAAAAATATTCTAAGTCAAGAAGCAACTACAAACTACTGTGGCGAATTTCAATAATGATGCTGTGCGTTTTCGCAATCAAACTATTGAAGCAATTTGCAATGACCACAACATTCCTCTTTCTTCATATCCTTGTCTTCTCGATGAAATTCCTAAAAATATGCCTTCCTAGGATGTCTCTGATAGTGATGCAAGCGAAGAAGAGGAATCTGATAAAGAATCTGATGAAGAAGAAGAATAAGTTGAAAGATTGTTCCTTTTTCCTTTTTCTCTTCCTGCAATACTTGTACATTTATCCTTCTAACCTTCCATTTTGTAATCTCTTACTGTAAATCTATCATATGAAAATAAATAACAAGTTTTTATTCTAATCATTCCCATACTTGCCTCTGTTATTTATTTTCACATGAGAGAAATTAAGTCGATAATCTTTAAGTAATGATACTTCTTAATTTCGCAACTTTATTGCTTTGATTCTCCACAAATAAGTGAAGAAATATAGTCGTATTCGCAAGCTTGTTTGCTTACTCAATTTCTTGTGTTATTTTATCATCATTTATGTTGAAATTCATCATTGCGACAAAATCGCAGGACGTCGTTACACTTTCATGTAATGACCCATTGATCTTGTCTTATCATTGTTTTTGTGTGGTCTTATTTTGCCTTCCTAGTTAAAGGTCTTATTTTGCCACCCCTCATTTTGCATCAATATAACAGGTCTAAATATTCTTGCAAACATAAAGTCCCATGACATTGACGTCTTGCGACAAAATCGCAGGACGTCGTTACACTTTCATGTAACGACCCATTGATCTTGTATTATCAGTTTCTTAATATTTTTGTCTCTGCAGGATGTTTATGTTGCGAAAATATGACAGGCCTAAAAAATTCTTGCGAACTTAAAGCCCCATGACATTGCCGTCTTTTGACACTTTTCGCCTCCCTAATGGAGGGTGCCGCCCTTATCATCTCCCCAGTTGCCCCTTCAAGGACGCGTACATCGGCCATACAAGACTAGCTCCTCCCATCCGGTCTTAACAACAACCACTTGTTTTCGCAGCCTCTTATCCCTTATACCTATATGGCTTATGGTTACGAGACTGCACCCTAAGTGGAGTTTTCTTCGGGCCGAGTGCAACATGTGCCAAGACTTGCCAAGAATGGCCGAGACACTTCAAATGTCCCGGGCACTCTTGGCTCAACCGTGTACCTCGGCGCCTTGAGCATAAACCGACTCCTTGGAAGAGACCCTCGGGCGTCCAACCTGGGTATAACCTTATATATATAGTTGGAAATCCAAGGTATCTCTCCTGGATAGGCTTTCATGGGCCCCAAATTTTCATGACTCGGGTTCCAGGGCGGTGTAACCTTTTCCCTGAGCCATGTCAAGAGATTCCCCCTTATATGACGCACTTTAGGTCTTACATTTGCCTCTTGCGAAATATCATTCGCGAACTAGGGTGTACACCATAAAGGTTCGTCCCATTCACTCACTCTTTCATTTTTGTTAATTCATTCAATCATTCATTTTTGGTTTTCTCTTGTTATTTTGTTTGCGAAGCTATCGCACAATCTTGCTTTGTTTATAGTAATCTCATTTCAATTCTTCAATCAAATTTTCATACATTCTTGATGGCGAGATTCTCGCGCATGTCTTCTTCAATTATTGTTTCTTCCTCTTACTCTTGATATGCCTTTGTCATTGATTTTGATAATAATGATTATTCATTTCTTACACTTTTTGCTCCTGCTGCTCTCTGCCTCTGCACCATTCAAACCTCTTAATGATTCCTTTCCATCATAATTTTCAATTGTTTTCATGCACTTGCTTTGCAATGTATCTTCACCTCTTGTTTCTATGGTATCCACCATCAACCTTTCTCTTCTTTGTTCATCTTTCATATTTTGCTTCCAGCCCTTTCTTTTTGCAGCTCTTTCCTCACAACTCTCCACATCAATCTCATAGCATTTTTGTCCTTCCATCCAGTCTCCCTTTATAACTCCAACACCGCTAGGATGAGGAAACTTTATACACTGATGATAAGTCGACACTACACCTGCATTTCGTGCAACCATGGCCTTCCGATCAATGCATTATAAGGGGACTCCACATCGACTACACGTAACAAAATTTCATTGATAATCCTTGCACGGTATTCTCATATGAACTTCTCCTTTAGGCTTATTCGCCGTGTGCCATTGAAACCGTATATTTTATACGTCGAAGGTATCAACTCTTCATCTTTCCCACCCATAGTCTTGTAAGTATGGTAAAAAGAATGTTTACTTGAGCTCCCGTATCAATTAAGATTCTATTGATCGCCCAGGCATTTTCTGCTTCATCATCTTCGCCATCTACAGGTTTTGGATTAATTTCCAATTTTACGACCAATGGGCTATCATGCGTCTCTCGCCTTCAGAATCTCTTCTGCAGTGAAAGAAATAATCTGCATTTGCCATTCTTTTAATCTGCGATGTCTTCGCGATGTTCATCACTTCTCTATTATCGCATCCCTCGCAAAACCCCTACTGAGAACATTATCATGAAAATCTTCAATTGCTCGGTATGAATGTACAATGGAGTTGCAAAACAAATTTTTAGCTTTCGCTCCAACTTCTATTACGAATGTTTCTTTCCCCTTTGCTGAGTTTGTCCTGTGCATTTCTGGCGGTGGTGGTAACGGTTGAACCTTCTCTTCACTTTTTAGAAAATGATTCAGATTTCCTTGGTCAATCATTCTGAGGATGATTCTTTTTATATTTCTGCAGTCATTTGTTAGGTGTCCATGAAAGCGATGGTAAGAACAGAACTCGTGACTTCTATCACTTGGTGGTGGCTCATTCCCCATGTTCCATGGTGCAGGTATGTTTTCCATCAAGAGTATAGCTTCCCATATTTTTTCCACACTAGTATTTAGTGGTGGCATTTTGATTTCCTCCCATACTACTCTATGACTTCGCTGCCCTCCATGATAATTCTGCCTTCGACCTCTATAAGTTTCTTGCGGATGATCAAGTCTTTGAATTTGTTATTGTCGCCACGGTTGTAGTAGTTCCTTTCTCTTTCAAATTCTTCCTGATCACGGCTTCCCATAGCTACTATCTTTGGCTGTCCATCATCTATTATCCTTTCTTGTTCCCCTTGCGAAGTGCTCGCTATTGTGTTTATCAATTTGGGTAATAAGCTTGCATTCGCAGCATTTGAATTTGTATTCGCAACTGGGTATGATTTCATATCATTTTGCCTTTCCTCTAGAGCAATATATTCCTCCTGAAGTTCTCGCAACTCAGTCATTGTAATTGTATTCTTGACTCTAAAAATTTGAATGTATAACAAATTGGTTGCGAAC
Organism: Papaver armeniacum; assembly: GCA_023531295.1. Taxonomy (NCBI): domain Eukaryota; kingdom Viridiplantae; phylum Streptophyta; class Magnoliopsida; order Ranunculales; family Papaveraceae; genus Papaver; species Papaver armeniacum. Next base: position 785,115 of record JAJJWW010000762.1, on the reverse strand, counting down.
ATAGCGTTTATGAATGATAGAATGAGATATCTTACATCCACTCGTCCAGCCATTTCGCTACACATTGTCTTCCATCTCACGCTTAGGTGTCTCAAACTTTCGCCAACTCTTTGTTTCAGCCAAATACATCTTCAATTCCCGGTCGCGAGGAGTTGTTACTTATATATGCCCCTAAGAATATAGCTTGTAAATGGTTGAATGACGTGATTGTGTTTCTTGGTAAACCCTCAAACCATTTCAGTGCTTCTCCTGTTAAACTTGATGCAAAATATTTGCACAATATGGCATCATGATTTTCCCATTATAGCATACATCTCACATACGCTTTGATGTGTTGTATTGCACAAGTTGTTCCATCAAAAATGCTTTGGTTAATGCGGGTAAATTGCACTTTGGGGGTATTCCTCCTAATCGCACCTCTAGTGTAAAGGGGGTTTTCGCAGCCTCTTCGATGGCCTCATCCAATTGTCTTCTTCCTCCTCCCCTTCTATTGTTCAACATTCCTCTCATCTCTCGCCAACTCTCTCAAGATTTGTTCATTTACATCAGGATTCGGATTTATTGGTCTTTTTAGTTCTGCCTCTCTCCTTCTGCGTTCATATAAAGTTTGATTTTCTTGTTCATCATTTCCTTCTCTTCTTTCTCTGCGACTTTCTCCTTCATCTCGTTCGCGAATTCGCACACCATTATATATATCATTTTCTCTTCTTGGTTGTCTATCGTTCTCCTTTGTATTCTTTCATATTCTTCATTGATATTTCCATTGTTGCGATTTTGCTCGCGCCTTCTTTCGATTGTCATGATTGTTCTGCCGAATTGCTTCCTCCAATTCCCGTTCTTCCATTTCTACTCTTAATCTTTCCCTTTCGCAAGCTAGACGCGCTTGTTCAATATAATGTTTTTCGATGTCATCTTCAATCTCCTTTTGTTTCCTCCCCGTTTCTCTCCCATGCAGTATTCTTCTTCCTTCTTCCTGATTTTCTTCACCAATTGGATTATTCTGCCCTTGACGCTGACTATTTTCTTGATTTCCGTCATTTTGACCATTCTCAGAATTTCAGGACGTGGAATATAACGATCTTCTACCACTTCTCTTCTCTCGCAACATCCTTCACCGAGATTTGGCTCTCTTTCTAGATTTTCTTCATTAACATTTTCTACAGGTAATGTTCTCCTCATATCTTCTCTAACTGATCCTGATCTTGAACTGGTATTACTTCTCGACTTTTTATTCTGCAACCTCATATTTTCCATTCTTAACTCATGGTTTTGCCTTGTTAAATTTGCACGTTCTTCCGCTTCTAACCGCCATTCTTCATGTATTGTTTGCCTCAATGCTTCTAATGCTGCGATTTCTTCATTTCCATGAATTGTTTCTCCCACCTCTTCTCGATTTCTCTCCTCTTGTCCATTATTTATCAATTGTTGCACTTCTTCTATTTCTTCCATAGAATCTGATCTCCACGTATGCACACTCACCCTATCATAATCTATTATTCTATTCGGTGCTGGTTGAATTGGTGGTTGAATTTGGACTTTTTCTCTATCTCTTGCGTTTATTCTTGATGGTTCACCTACTTCATTTCTCCTTTCTCCAGCTAATCTCATGCTTCTTCTAACAGTTGTTGGTTGTTCTGATGCATTCCTTCTTCTAGCCATTTCTCAATTTTAGTAAGTTGTTGAAAATTATACGAAATTTCTTTCTTGTTACTCCTGATTCTTTCAATTCACAAGGTTGATCTCTACTCACTCCCTGTTTCTAGCGCCATTATGTAGTTGCAGGAAATCCTACACTACACCCCTCACTAGAATATACACAATTAAGTTATTTTAGGATGAATGATTATGATTTCTATTGATTGAATACTTGAATCTTTACAATATGAAATAGAAATGAGTTATAGAATTACAATCACTCTAAAACTTTCTCTCTCCTAACGACTTGCTTAACAATTCAAAAAGAACTACCCTCTTCAACAGACTTACTCAACCCTTTATATAGGGTAGTACACAATGGATGACAAACTAAGTCATCCCTTTATTTTTTCGGGAATGGCTTGCGAAATATCGCAAGCGTACAAGTATACAATCTCGCGACACTATTAAACTTCGCCATATTTTCATATCTTCCTCGTGTTCTGGCTGTCGTCATTCATTGCGTCATTTATTTTACTTCCCTGCGACTCCCTCGCAATGTCGTCATTTATTAATCTCGCGAAGTATTGATGTTGCGATATTCTGATCTTACAATCAAGGTCAACTCCTTATCTCAATCTGGTTATCTGGCGCCATTTGCTTTACTTAGCCAATCTGTTTGACAATAGTAATGCCACTCTTGCATTACTAGCTTGTTTGCATTGTTCAAGCTTTGGCCAGCCTTGAACTAATGCCATAGACCAACTCCTGGCCTATTCTTCACTATTGCATCATCCTTGAGTTTGGGCCAACTCAATTCCACGGATATGCATCAATGCCAACATCGCATGTTGCATCTGTCACTTTGGCCATGTCTTGCCAATCCTTCAATGAAGCTTCATTGTGTCGTCCAATAAGCTTCATCACTTAGCCAAATGTATTTACAATGTAGTGCTGCACTTGCACTACATTAGCCCTATGGGTTTATGCCATTCTCGACACTTGACAGTCTATACAGTAATACCGCCATTATGGCTTGCGTTGCGCTATTATGGCTTCCCATTGCACCATTACGGTGGAACTCTGATTTGGCCTACAACTTTGTAACGCGTAATCATTGTGCGTCACTTGCAGTACCGTAATACTTAGCCACTAGTGGAATCAATGTGCAATCCCCTTGTAAACTTCTTTGTTTCACTGTCCGTGAAATGGCTAGCGATATGGCAAAGTGAAACGGTGACTTGCCAGCTCACTAGCTCATTAACACTACGCTCTGGCTCCTATGATGTCGTGAGTCACGAACTCCAGTATAACTTCTAATTGAGCAATTTATTTTCTGGGTGAACGGATTCAACTTGTAATTCCTGTAAAAGCTCTAAAATGATATTATTACCAAAATGACAAGACCTAGTTAGTATAAATGTGGGTATAAAAGTGTTGCACTTACGTGTGTAGGATCAGAATATCGCGACATCAATACTTCGCGAGATCAATAAATGACAACATTGCGAAAGTGTCGCAAATGAGTAATATAAATGACGCAATGAATGATGACAGCTAAAACACGAGAAAGATGTGAAGACCTAGCGAGATCTAGGAGAGTTGCGAGATTATATATTTATACAATTGCGATATTTCGCAAATCATTCCCGAAAATAAAGGACAGCTTAGCTGTCATCCACTATGTACTACCCTATATAAAGAGTTGAACAAATCTATTGAGGGGGAGATCTTTTTCCGAGTGTTAGGCAAGTCATTAAGAGAGAGAAAGTTTGTAGTGATTGTAATTTCTTTAGCTCTTTTCCATTTTATCTTGTAAACATTCAAGGAATTAATCAATAAAAATCATAGTTGTTCATCTTCAATGGTTTAGTTGTGTGGATTCTTGTGAGGGGTGTAGTGTAGGATTTCCTGCAACTACATATTGGCGCTAGAAACAGGGAGAAAAGAAGGATTGACATCGTGATTTGAAAGAATTTGGAGCAGTAGGGAAGGAATTTCATATAATTTTCAACAATTTACCAAAATTAAGAAATGGCTAGAAGAAGAAATGCATCCGAGCAACTAACAACTGTTAGAAGGAGTAGGAGACTTGATGGAGAAGGGAGAAATGAAATGGGAGAATCCTCAAGAATGAACATAAGGAATAATAAAGAAAATCAAATTCAATCACCAATTCAACCAGTAGCGAATAGAACTGTGGATTATGATAGAGTAAGCGTGCATACTTGGAGATCAGATTCTATGGACGAAAGGGGAGAAGAACAACAATTGGTAAACAATGGACAAGAGGAGAGAGACCGAGAAGGGATTGGAGAAATAATTCATGGAAATGAAGAGATTGCAGCATTAGAGGCGTTGAGACAAACAATACATGAAGAAAGACGATTAGAGGCAGAGGAACATGCAAATTTGACAAGACAAAATCATGAATTAAGGATGGAAAACATGAGATTGCAAAACAGAAGGTCGAGAAGCACTACAAGGTCAAGCTCAAGATCAGTTAGAGGGGAAAGAAGGAGAATTTTACCTACAGAAAATGCTGATGAAGAAAACCAAGAAGAAGCGCAAAATCCAGGCATAGAACATTGCGAGAGAAGAGAAATGATGGAAGATCGTTATATCCCACGTCCCGAGACTCTTCAAAATAGGCGAAATGATGGAAATCAAGGAAATAGGCAAATCGGGGGAAGAATAATCCAGTTGATGAAGAAAATCAAGAAGAAGGAAGAAGGATATTGCATGGGAGAGAAGCACGGAGGAAGCAAAAAGAGATTGAAGATGAAATTGAAAAACACTATGTTGAACAAGCACGTCTAGCCTGCGAGAGAGAAAGATTGAGAGCAGAAATGGAAGAACAGGAGTTAGAAGAGACAATTCGGCAGAATAATCATGATAATCGAGAAAGAAGGCGAGAACAAAATCGCAACAATGGTAATATCAATGAAGAATATGAAAGAGTACAAAGGAGAACCGATAGGCAACAAAGAAGAGAAATTGATAGATATAACGGTGTGCGAATTCGTGAAAGAAATTAAGGAGAAGATCGCAGAGAAAGACGAGAAGAGAATGATGAACAAGAAAGTCAAAGTAGACATGAACGCAGGAGAAGAGAAGCGGAACTAAAAAGACCAATAGATTCAAATTCTGATGTAAATGAACAATTTTTTTAGAGAATTGGCAGAAATGAGAGGAATGATGAACAGTAAAAGGAGGAAAGAGACAGTTGGATGAAGCCATAGAAGAAGCTGCGAAAACTCCGTTCACACAAGAGATACAATTAGGAGGAATACCACCAAAGTGAAACTTACCTACATTAACCAGCATTTTTGATGGAACAACTTGTGCGATACAGCATATGAAAGCTTATATGAGATGTATGTTACAATGGGAGAATCATGATGCTATATTGTGCAAATATTTTGCATCAAGTTTGACAGGAGAAGCTTTGAAATGGTTTGAAGGACTACCAAGAATACAATAACATCTTTCAATCACTTGCAGGCTATATTTTTAGGGGCATATATAAGTAATAATTCCTCGCGACCTGGTATTGAAGATGTATTTGGGTTAAAACAAAGGGTTGGTGAAAGTTTGAAGCATCTAACTGTGAGATGGAAGACAATGTGTAGCGAAATGGCTGGTCGTGTGGAGGAGAGATATCTCATCTTATCATTCATTAATGCTATGTTCGTGACAAATCTGTTATATATTTAAATTTTTAGAGTCAAGAATACAATCACAATGACTGAGTTGCGAGAGCTTCAGGAGGAGTATATTGCTTTATAGGAAAAGCAAAATGAGATGGAATCATACCCTGTCGCGAATACAAGTTCAGGAGCTGCGAATGCAAGTTTGTTACCCAAATTGATAAACACTGTAACGAATACCTCGCAAGGTCAACAAGGAATGATGATACCGGATGGTGGTCAGCAAAAGTTGGTAGCCATGGGAAGTCGCGATCAGTTTGTTACCAAAACGGAAAATTGTTTCTTGGGGTAAAAATTGATTCTGCTAGTTTTGGTAAATTTGGGTGTGCCGTCGAGAAACGATTCTAAACCCTAAACAAATGCACTGCACATGAGTACTTTATATTCGAGAGATCAATTTGTACATTTCTGTCCCAAAACAAGAAATGGTCGTTCCAGTCTTGCTTCGGTCACAAAGTGAAGGAGAAGGGTTGATCTTAGGGAGGGAAGCGAAGAAGGTGTTGAGATCAAAAATGTTGAATTTTGAAGGTGTGGCTGTTTTATGACTTGTATCAGAATATGGAACTGGCTTGCTGGATATAAGCTATCCGTTCTTGGTGTTTTTCTGGATACTGGTGTTGATGACCTTTGTCTGTTGTCGAAATAGGTTGAAAACTATTTATACAAGTCATGATTGAGCGCGCCCTGATCTCGTAGGAAGTGGAGACAGTTAAGTAGTGGAGAAGTGAGGTCCTGTAAAAGGTGATGACCATCATGTTTCCGTTATGATGGAAGACTGGTCAGCCTTATACCCACTACTCTCTTACTGTTGTTAACCGTCCGCCCTTTCCTGACACTTTCTCGTAATGGGCACATTGTGCGCCCCACGCTGTAAACCGCCAGACCAATACCCTGATGAACATACCCTAGTTTGTGACATGTTTGATGTTTCGAGTATTTTTATGGAAAAATATGCAGCAGGTTGCTGAGTGGGTCTTGTGTGTAAAACCAACGAGCCAAGTCATGAGACTTGCCGCAAAGAATAACATGTGACGCTATTAGGTTAAATAACTGAGTTATTTGTGAAGCCGGTATTCGTAAAATATCGTATGTATTCGATGCGTGTAAAGCATCGCTTTTAAGCAAGAAGCTCAAAATAATCGATGCATGTAAAGCATAATTGTATAAAGCTCGCTTAAATCAGTCGCGGAGCTTAATGTCTTAAAAGGAGCATGACCAGCCATTTTCAGAAAGCTGCTAGGAGCCATTCACGCGCGCCAAAGGAAGGAAGGTCGGTCTCTATAGGAGAGTGATGGCTGGCGACTATGGTGACATCTTATTGGTCGCCTAAGATTTAATCTAGGCCGGTCAATTCGGCTGGCGAAGTTGGACGGCCGAGATGATTTGCCGCAGTTAATGGCTGCCTTAAAATTCATGTAAGCGGCTCGACCAACCGCTTTTGGACCATCGTTTGGGAGCCATATGTGGAGACCGTGGCTTGGTCGATCGTGGATTATGGAAGGGGAGTGGCCGTTAATCATGGCCACGTCTTGTTGGCTACTTAAAATATGAGTTAGGCCGGCCAATTCATCTGGCGAAGTTGGGTGGTCGAGATGATTTGCGGCAGTTATTGGCTGCCTTTGATTTAATTTAGGTTAAAAAACCGTGTGGCCAACCTATTTCAGGGCCAACGTTTTTGGTGGTGACGCCGTGTTGGGAGTTTTTCGGTCGGCTAGCACAATAGTCGGGCCGCTGGTGAACGTATTCGCTCCTTGCACGTTGATTAAGGTCGAATCTAGGCCGGTCAATCCGGCTAGCGAAGTTGAGCGGCCAAGATCGTTTTGCGGCAGTAATGTAATGCCACTTAATAGAAGTTAGGGTTGATAACTCGCGCGGCCAACCTACTTTAGGTAAACGTTTGGTGACTCCATTTGCGAGTTGAAAGAATTCCGTTTGGGCAAGGCATTAGAGGGACCGCCGGTGTGTATGGTGATGCTTGTCCGGTCACGTTAGGGAGCGGCTAAGCTTAATAAATTGAGTGGCCGTGATCGTTTTTGAGACTGAGTCGAGACAATACAACTAATCGGTTCACACTTCGTGTGATCGTCTATGGATACGAGATCGAGACAATACAACAACGAAGTATGTTACTTGATAAAAAGGTTAATAACCTTCACACTCCGAAATGCTCTGTCTAAAAATAATGATCGGTTCACACTCCGAAATGCTCTGTCTAAAAATGATGATCGAGATCTCTCAGAAAATCTTTAATTAGTAAATGCACATTACTAATTCTTATTTTCCTAAAAATGAAGTTAATAACCTTAACTAAAAGATTCTTAACTTATTTATGTTTCGATCCTGGGATTCTCTTCCCTTAGCTATTAAGGAATAACTTTGAAAAATTAAATAATAAACATTCATAGCACATGTTCAAAGTATGTCGACATCTTAACTTTGTAAGTTCTCTTTCACACTTACAACCTTGAAACCGATTTGCCACACTTCCAAACAAGTTTAGAATTGGTTCATCTGACTTTCAAGAACTATGCGATTGATCAAATAACATTCAATCACAAATCATGGGTTTAACGGTTCTACCAAAACAAGTTTCGGTTCTACCTTCCATGTGAGTACTGTGCATAGTCACACTAGCTTTACAAAATTCGGTTAACTAGGTTCTAGGATCGATTCCCCACATATACATGGTATCTAACTTATATGTGTTGCACATGTCCATAGGATCGGTTCCCCTTTGCCTAAAAACATGTTGCACATGTCCATATTATCGGTTCCCCTTTCTGCTATAAACCTTGCTGCACCTCATACAAGGATCGGTTCTCCTCTGTGATGTACTGCACCTCTTACTAGGATCGGTTCCCCTTTCCCATATTTGGTCAGACATAAAATCACAAACCCGATCATACCATCTCAGGTGATTACTTAAGATCGGTTTCACTTATAAAAGTCATACCAATACATAAGTCAGGCCTTTGTGAATATTTTTACCAAGAACACAACGAGTCATGAACGGTTATATTAAATCACACATATTGGATGTTCACAAGATATGCAATGAATAACAATCCCAATAACGCCTGGCGATTTCCTTTTCGATTCACAAGCAAGTTTATGAACTTACTTCCTTAGATGAAATCCTCACCTCATACCCATACATAATCACAATAGCATTCAAATGATTATGGCGATGTCTTATCTACATTGTTTAATGGTTAAGCAATAAACCTCGTATTGTATTCCTTAATACTATGTCTATCTAGAGTTCAAATATGCTTCGCAGTTTTGTTTTCAATATGCACGACTTGAAAAATACGTTAGGGAATGAAACAGTTCAAGTCAAATATCACTAACCTCAAGTGGAAGGATGATTTTTGTCGTTGTAGCTCCTTGCTTCTTCACATCTTCAAGTCTTCGCAATACTTAGAAAGTCTCATTATCCTAATACTTTCAAGCTAACCTATACAAAGTTGACTCTATTACATAATCAAGCGACTCTTAACACGAGTTTTGATTCACTAAAATATGAAAACCAAACTTGACATACCAACGCTTGGTGGGTTCAACCGAGCTATGCTCTAACAATCTCCCCCTTTGTCAATATTAGTGTCAAAACTCTTACATCATATGGATAAACAAATTACAAGAATTCATTACACATACGCTTGATTCCCGAATTCAACAGCACAGTAAACTGCTTACATTCAATCCTTGAAAATGCCGTTGTTGACATTATAATAACAAATCTAATACTCCCCCTAAGGAAGATAGTTAGATATTCAATCCGCACGTCTTTTTTTACCAACTCATATGATATGTTACTCCCCCTTAGTCTGTGCTTTCACTCTTTCGTTTAGATAAAACGTTTAAGCACCAATGTTCTTTTCCTTAGCGATACCAATCAATATAAAATCAATGCCAGTATCACTTGTTTACTCCATATATTTCTCCCCCTTTTTGTTACAAAATGACAAAGAAACGAAAAAAAAAGGACAGCACGAAAAGAATCTTACAAATCTCAAATTAGACTTACAACCTGTAGAGTTAGGCACGAGGGTCCCACACACCATGTTCTGATAACCAATATCAAAAACCGAAACTACAAGTAGTTTTATTTTGATATGTTACCAAGGAAACAATTGTCCGAAACAATTTTTCCATTTTAGTTTAGCAAACCAAAAATCAACTAAGCACCTTAGTCCCTTTGCTAAACCGATTGTACAAAAACAATCGCTTAATTCGATACGACCAAAATAAAGATAACTCTATTTTTCTCATCAGGTTCTAATTATCCATAAACTTAGACCTTTCAATTTTAAACAAGACAAGTACTAGGTTAGTTAACTAGCATTTCTTGTTAAGGCATTCAATTAGACTTGAATAACCGAAACCTCACTTCGATAAGTCTAACTAAGATCAGAATTAACTTAGTTTCTCTTATCCGGAATCGAATTGGACTAAACAACTCATCCAGTAAACCTTTTATTTCGTTAAGCCATAAATAATTCATACAAACCAAATAAATCAACTTGCATAATTATTCACCTCAACCGGAAGCAATTGAAACAACATAGACATTAAAAGCACCGCAATTGCACCGAAATTTTGTAAGCCTAAACAATTGATACCGCACAATAAAGCAAGATAACAATAGTTTTTCTTAACCGGAACCAACTGAATCACACATACATCCATACACACATAATGGAATAAATATCAATTGTACCGAAATTTTGTTAAGCAAAAGCAATAAATATATATGATAAACTCAGGATTTTCTTAAACAGGAAAACAATTAACTAACAAGATTGTTACCTCAAATTTCGCATCCACTTCTCCAATATGATTGCATCTTCTTCCAGGGAGAATTGATATCGAAATATCATCATGTTGTCATCCTTATGCAAAAAAAAAAAAAAAAAGAATAACAACAACCAACCTTTACCAGAGAAAGGTTGAAAATCAATTTTAACAATTGCAAGCAAAAGTTGAAACCGTCGAAACACATATGCTTTTATCCTAAACCAAAACCGATTCAACATATTGTGACTTTTTCACATATTGTTTCTACCAGAACCCTTCATGATTCTTTGATAAAGCCTACCAACATGGGCTAGAACTTAATCCTGCTAAATCAAAAAGTCAACCAAACCACAAGGGTTCACAACATATGAGATCAAATATTAAGGTAGTAAAACCGAAATCAAACATCTCATAAACATACATCTCATAAATCACTTTCAATACACCATAACTATTCAACATAAAATCAAGTATTGCAATTACCTCAATCTTCTAGGGAATTAAATTACGAAACCAACGCAAAAAGAATGAGGTCATTCAGAGTTCGGACGAAGAAGTTATGGGTAAAACAGTTTTACACTTCTTCGTATGGGGGGACCTCTCACTAGGATCGGTTCCCTCACCATGAAATGGTACTAGGATCGGTTCCCTCACTATGACAGGGTACTATGATCTGTTCCCAAGAGTTACTTGTGATGGATCACATCCCTAAACTGTTTTCAACATAACTTTTGCATACGATGTCCGAATTCAGTGATTTTTGGCTCGTTTTAACCGTAAAAGCAAGAGCTACACCTATATGATCAGTAAATATCAACATCATCAACTCAAAATTACCGTTTCTATCAAAATCTCAAATGTAGATAGAGAAGGTATGAGTATAGAAGAAAATAAATCTCCCTAAAGATGTTAATTAGTCATATAGTAACCGAGATTTTGATGTGCTTTCTTACCTTTCAAATGATTGAGCACTAAGGTGAGCATGCACATTCTAACACAACTAGGTTGTGCTGAGTTGAGCCTTGTCTTGTTCATCACGAGTGAGTAAGACAGAATCATCATTCTTGACCTCTTGCTTGGATTGTTTTCTCTTGTTCCATCTCTTATTTTTCTTCTTTGACTTGTGATGAAGAGTGTCATTATCACAACCTTTACTAGTACAAGAGATTTCAGACATAATGTCTTTCTTTAGCCTTTCAAGAAGACTCTTGTAATTATTGTCACCAACAATTAACAGCTGAGAGTCATTCTTGTAACTAACTTTTGGTCCCTTCTTGGCTATGGAAGACTTTGGGACCCATTTAGAGTTAGGTTTCGTAGGAGCAGCTTTCTCCTTCATATCATTAGGACGATTGTCCTTTTGAATACTTTGCGAAACATCCTTTCTCCAATTCGGAACATCAGATCTTGTCTTTGCATTTGAAACGTCATCTCTCTTTCTATAATTGGGTATTTTATGACATGACCTTGTCGAGTGATATGCAAAATTTGAACTATCATTATAATAATTCTTTTGCCTAAACTTAGGACAATATCGATCTGAGTTCTTATAAGGAGGAAACTTAGCCAATTCGTTTGATACAAAAGAAAGTTCATCTTGCATCTTACGAACTTTGCATCCCCATTGAAAGTGTCCTTTATTACCACAATAATAACAATGCCTAGTATAAATATACGAAGTATAAGTTTTGATGTTACCTTTTTGTGGATCCTCTTGCATTGGAGCTCGACGAGGTTTCTTCTTCTTGTCTTTGTTCAACGTTGTTGCTTTCTTGACATTAGCATAAATGCCTTCTTTGATTACTGCTGGTTGAACACTATTCTTAAGCTTGACAAACTTTTCTTCTATACAATAAATATGAGCATCTTTGTCATCAGTGGAAGCCTCTGATTTAGAAGAATTTGTAGCTTTAACAAAATTTACCTCTTTGCTAATATTTGAAGCATCTATTCCATTATAGCCCAATCCTCGTGTATCACGATGATTTCTACTTGCTTCTAACATTGAGGTTAACTTATTTGAGCTTTCATTGGATTTTTTCAGTTCCAAATTTTCTTCTTCCAACGTCTTGATTTTATCAAGAGCACCGGCTAGATCACCCTCAAGGTGTTTTTCTCGTGAGAGATATACACCTTCTTTCTCTTCAAAACTCTTTTGTTGAGAGTTAATCCTTGCATCCGATTCAACAAGTTTCTCTTCTAACAAACATACTTTTTAAAGAGCCGCATCACGATCTTTCTTAAATAATTCTGCTTGAGAAAGACTAGCACATACTTTGTATTTGTTGAGAATCATTTTCCCTCAACTTTTCGTAGTCTAGGCGATGCCTTTCACATTCAGTAGTCTTTAATTGTAAAGTAACCAGAAGCTCCTTTACTTTCTTATTAGACACACTTAGGAGAATTTCGTTAGACAACAAGTGTTCACGAATCTTTTCCAACTTAGAGTTTGTAACCTCTGATTCTGAAGGTGGTTTAACTACCTCTTGCGATACGTTAACTGAGTCTTTCAATAATTTTCTCTTTTGCTTAATCTTACTTTGACTCATTTCTTATAGGTTGGATCGCACCAAACACAGATTGTTAGATCTTTTTGTGTTTGCCTTCTCTGATACCAATTGAAAAGGCGAGGGTACCTAAATATACCTCAAGCTAAAACTTTTCCTACCTGTAAGTCCGTTCTCTGAAAATGTTTGTCTATGGACTGAGTCGAGACAATACAACAAATCGATTCATACTTCATGTGATCGTCTATGGATACGAGATCGAGACAATACAACAACGAAGTATGTTACTTGATAAAAAGGTTCGGACTTAACCAAACACAATAGGATTCACTTATCAAGTAAATAGGAATTAACGTTTGTGTGATTTACTTTAATTATAATAAAATAATTATAATGCGGAAATATAAAGTAAATGACACATCAAGATTTTGTTAACGAGGAAACCGCAAATGCAGAAAAACCCGGGACCTTGTCCAGAATTGAATACTCTCAGGATTAAGCCGCTACAAAAAATTACACCTAACTTCGTATAGTTGAGACCAAGCAACTAAACCTATAGTTAACCTAGTTCCGTATGTATTCCCATGCCTCCGACCTATGAATAAGTTACGTACTTGGAACAATTCCTTTGGTTCGTATTCCAAACAGTAAAGGACAACAAATCTGTTTGTTATCAACTCTCTTCAACCAAGTGATATGAGTCGGACAAAGGCTCTTCTGTTTATCTTAACATAAAATCCTTCGCCAGGTACTTAGATCTATCTTATGTTCAATTACCGAAGTAATCGTTTAAGATTAAGCCAACAACACTCTTAATCCAAAGAATTGTGTTGATGCCGATCTACTCAATTAATCATTCCAATCTATCACAAGGATAAACCGATTATTAATTGGATCTTCTTTTACCGAAACAAGTATTGTGCACACCAAAGATTATGAACCCACAAATCAGAAATCTTCAATATTTTCTTTATCTTCAAATCTTCTTAGATCTTCAATAAACACCTGCACACAATCACTTGAATCTCTTGTGATCAATCACGCACAGAATGGAGTCTGTTAACAATGGATTATCACAAGATCATCTTTAAAACTAACAACAGTCTAAAGGTCCCTGTCGAAACTCTGAACTAGTTTGAGTGAATCTTATGTCAGAAGAGAAGATTCTCAAGCATAAACAAACTAGGTGCAATCAAAGTTCAACCACCGTTAGTCAATCAAATCAATGAAAACAAAAGATAAACCGCAATTATCTAGTTTCCCACCAACGGTACTAATACAGCTTCTCAATCCCAAAGAAGACTTTAAACTGAGCGGCGTAAGAGATTTCGCCTAATTGGGTTACTCTCCTCTCCGAATAGGCGGCTTCACCAGTAGCAGCACAACAAGAGGTAGTTTGCTATTACGAAGGATTAGTTTGCTAGAAGGTCAAAACTTCAAGTATTTATAGACAAGGAAGTTTGGACACCAAGGAATTTCCAAAACCGAAAATATTCTCATGATATTCATTAAAGCACAAATTCGGTTTCCATAATTCCTGGAAATGCTCTGTCCAAAAATAATGATCGAAATCTCTCAGAAAATATCTAATTAGTAAATGCACATTACTAATTCTTATTTTCCTAAAAATGAAGTTAAGAACCTTAATGTAGTTGCAGGAAATCCCACACTACACCCCTCATAATATTTCATTGATCTAAATCTATTTCATAATCAAAATAAAGATTAAAATGCTAAAATTATAAAATGGACACAAGGATTTTTTACATGGTTAGATCAATGTGATCTACATCCATGGTTCTTCACTATGATTGTTGAGGTTACATAAGAATTACATTTACAATCTCCATTAATGGATTTTTTGTAGAGCTCTAGATCTAATTTTAGAGGAAGAAGATGATAAAGAAAATAATCTCTCTCTAAAAATATCTCTCTCTCTCTTACCAAAATTATCCTCCCCTTTCTCTCTCCTGCTCTCCTCTTTATATAGTGTTTACATAGTGGATGACAAAATGTACAACTAATATTTCCCTAATTTCGGATTTACCTTGCGACATTTCGCGGGAGTATAAATGTTAAGTCTCATGAGACACTCTAGTTTTCGCAAGATCTTTGCGCTTTCTTCATGTTTCTATCACCACCATCTATTGCGTCATCAGTCTGCGACACTCGCAAAGTGTCATTGGTGAGGACTTCGCAAGTATGTCCTTGCTGCGATATTCTGCTCCTACATCTTTCCTCTTTTTCCTTGAATATTGCTTGAAGAGCGATCTTTAAGGAAAAATCCGTTGTTGTAGTAGTCTTTGATCTTTATTGATGAAGGAACGAGCGAAAGAATACTGGACTTGAAAAGTACGTACTTGCCTCTATTCTTTTGCGAAGTTCCGAAGCTTTGTGAAATAAATAAGAAGTATCAACCCTTTAAGTATAAGAAGTATGAAGTATCCTTGAAGTATAAGAAGTATGAAGTATCCTTAAAGAAGTATAAGAAGTACTTAATCCTCGAAATATATAAGAAGTATGAAGTATCCTTAAGAAGTATAAGAAGTACTTAATCCTCTAAATGTAAGAAGTATTGCAAATCCATCATGCGAAACTCTCGCTCCATGTTCTTTGCCTCATGCTATGCTCTATTCTTTTGCGAAGTTCCGAAGATTTGAGAGGTATATATATGAAGTATCCTTTCTTGAAGTATGTGAAGTATGAAGTATCCGTCCTTGATTGCGAATAAGAAGTATTGTGAACTAATCATGCGAAATTAGAAGTATGAAGTATAAGAAGTATTAATCCTCGAAATATAAGAAGTATTTATCCTTGAATGAGAGTAGTAAGTATTGCCTCTATTCATGCGAAATTATTACTCCATTTTTGGTGAGGATTCTTGTTGTTCATTGGTGAACATCTTCTTTGGAAATGATTCTTGCCGAGAAGATAAAGAACATAAAATGTTTTCTCGGTAATCCATAGTTGCCTCTGTTCTTTATCTACGAGGGTATAATCGTTGAAAAAGTGTTGAATGAGCGAGTTATTTCTTCATTCCTATCTTGCCTCTGTATCATGCTTTGCGCTCATGCGATAATGTAATCTCTTCAAGTTGTTCATAATTGTGTGAAATAATTGAGGGAAATAATCACATCTTGCGAAATAATCACATTCTGCGAAATTCTGAAGACTCCTGCGAAATTCTGAATAATTCTGCGAAATTCTGAATAACTCTGCGAAGTTTTGTAAAATACTTGTGCGAATATAATGCTTATGTAATGATTATGTTATGAAATGTGTATGCGATGCTTATGCCATGAAATGCTTTTGCGATGCTTTCATGATGCGAGTATGATGTTTGTATGATGAGAATGCTTATCTACTACAATGTATAGCTAATGTTT
The DNA here is from genome assembly GCA_023531295.1 of Papaver armeniacum. NCBI lineage: Eukaryota > Viridiplantae > Streptophyta > Magnoliopsida > Ranunculales > Papaveraceae > Papaver > Papaver armeniacum. The sequence continues at coordinate 769,077 of JAJJWW010000762.1, read as the reverse complement.
GTGTTACTTAGCTCATTTTGCCGCTTTAAAATTGATGTAGCTTTAAATCGCTTCCATTCTTCATTTCTCTGATTTTGTCTCTAGTATATGCATTCCTCTTTGTGTATTTATTGTTTCTCGCAAGTTCTTACTTGTGCTTCATCTTTTCTTATTCCTACACTATTAGTATCGCATAATAATATGATCATAATATCAAGTGTGCGGCATTTGCATTGCCTCAGTCTCATTATCATGTATATGTTCGCAAGCTTATCATTTAATCATTTTCTCAAGATCGCAAGCTTATCATGTAATCTTTTTTGCGATAAAAGAACTGTATTACCTACATCCAAATTGTTTATGTTGAATTTTGTCATTGTCTTTACATTTTCATGACAAGATCGCAGGACGTCTTTACATTTTCATGTAATGACCCATTGATCTTGCCTTATCATTTATTTTGTGTGGTCTTATTTTGCCTTCCTAGTTAAAGGTCTTATTTTGCCACCCCTCATTATTGCGACAATATGACAGGCCTAAATATTCTTGCGAACATAAAGCCCCATGACATTGTCGTCTTGCGACGAAATCGCAGGACGTCTTTACACTTTCATGTAAAGACCCATTGATCTCGTCTTATCTTTGTCTTTTGTATTATTGCCTCCTCAGGATCATCGCACAAATATGACAAGCCTAAATTTTCTTGCGAAAATAAAGCCTCATGACATTTGCGTCTTTTGACACTTCTCGCCTCCCTAATGGAGGGTGCCGCCTTATCTTCTCCCCTTTGCGGTTGCCCCTTCAAGGAGGCGTACATCGGCCATACAAGACTAGCTCCCCGCCATCCGGTCTTAACAACAACCGATTGTTTTCGCAGCCTCTTATCCCTTATACCTATAGGGTTTATGGTTACGAGACTGCACTCTAAGTGGAGTTTTCTTCGGGCCGAGTGCAGCATATACCAAGACTTGCCAAGAATGGCCGAGACACTTCAAATGCCCCAGGCACTCTTGGCTCAACCGTGTACCTCGGCGCCTTGAGCATACACCGACTCCTTGGAAGAGACCCTCGGGCGTCCAACCAGGTATAACCTTATATATATAGTTGGAAATCCAAGGTATCTCTCCCGGATAGGCTTTCATGGGCCCCAAATCTCCATGACTCGGGTTCCGGGAGCGGTGTAACCTTTTCCCCTGAGCCATGTCAAGAGATACCCCCTTATATGACGCACTTTAGGTCTTACATTTGCCTCTTACGAAATATCATTCGCGAACTAGGGTGTACGCCATAAAGGTTTGTCCCATTCACTCACTCATTCATTTTTGTCAATTCGTTCAATCATTCATTTTTGATTATCTCTTCTCATTATCTTTGTGAAATTATCGCATGTCTTCATTCTTTCATTCAACCTTTCATTCATTCCTTCATTTCTGTTACTTCCTTCACTCATTCTTTCATTTCTGTCATTTCTTTCATTCATTCTCATAATATCATATCATTTGAAGTAAAGTAAATATTCAAGAGAAATATATAAATTAATCTGCAAGATTTTTCTCAAATCTTTGAAATCTTTAAGATCTTTGTAATTTTGAAATCTTGAGATCTTTGTAATTTTGAAATAATTTTTTTTTTTTTTTAAATCAAATCAAAAATCTTTTATTTTCTGTAAAAGTAAAATGTTCAAAAAAAAGTGGTACTTAGCTTTTATGTGATTCGTTGTTGTTGTTGTCTCTTGCGAAGTATATGATTTGCTTGCGAAGCTAGCATCCTTGAAATGTATAAACGTCGCACAAAATATAGTTATCTCGCAGCAAAAAGAAGTGTGAGAAATGAGATTTGAACCCTTGACCTGCCTCTTGCATATTCTCGAACCATACCAACTGTTCTAACCCTCTCTTGCGAAATTAATTTGCGAGATAATCATCACCTTTCTTCCTTGCGAAATAGGCAAAGTCTGTGCGAAATTTCGCATAGCAAAAATAAATGTGCGGGAAGCAAGAATTGATCATGCGACCTTCTGCTTGTATTCATGCCTCCTAACCAACTGTGCTAGCCCTGTCTCTGCGAAGTGTTTCTGCGAAATAATCATCTACTTTCTTCTTGCGAAATACCTTGCGAAATTATCAAAGACTGTGCGAAGTAAACATTTGCATGAAGTAAACGAACATCTGCGAAGTGTTCGTGCTGCGAACGTTCGCAAGGTAAACATTTGCGAAGTGCAAAAATAATATGCTTCAGGTGAAATTCGAACATGAGTCCTAACACTTGCTCGGTACATCCTTAACCAACTACTTCAGCTAGTCTTTGCGAAAGAAACACATATTGCTACTCTATTATTCTTCCTTTCTTTTCAGCAGTTCCAAAAAGTGTGAAAAATATTGAGCTTTGCGAGAATTGATCACGCGAACTCTAACTCCATACTCCTAATCCCTGACCATCTGTGCCGGTTTCTGTTTTTGTTAGTGGAGTGAACTTCACACAAGTTATTCATTTGTCCTCGTTCCTGGTTTCTGCAACTTTCTTTCATTTTTGAATTTCGATGCGGCTTGAACATCTTCACCTCTGTGTTCCCGGCTGCTGAATGATGTAGACTTTTCTTTGCTAATGTAGTCTTCCTGCGAAAATGAAAACTTGTAGACTTTCCTTCATTTGCGTTCTTTGGTAAGTTTTTGTGTATTCCTTTATAAAATCTTTGGCCGAAATTCGCAATCGATTGGCGAAGTAAAACACTCTTGGATTGTTGTTGACGAAGAGAAACAATCTGTTGCTTCTCGCTGTGAACTATTGCCGGGTCTGTTGTGAACCAGTCGATTGTCGATGATCGTTTAGCGAAGTGAATTCATGGGATTCTTCCCGAGACGATACTATATTTAGTTTGTCGTTTATATGGAATCAACCTTAGAAGTAGTTTGGTGATCAAGTAGCTGTTACTAGTGTCTTCTCTTCGCCGATGACCAGAGTTAATCCGCTGTGTGTTATGTTATTTTGGTGCGAGTTAATCCATTTCTTCTCTACTGATCTTCGCGGTAACAAAAGATAATCAAATGAAAGTTAGGTCGACTAATGTGTTCTATTTTATCAACGAAATTAAGCCTGCAAAATCAGTCAAAAATCTCAATATATAATCGTTTCTGAAATTCGCTAAATGGGTTTGTTAAGAAGGAGCAACCGGTCCCCGAATCTACAGATTGATATTGATCTTGGTATAAGACTTTTGTATGAAAAATCAAATTTCTGTTGAAAATGAAAACTAATTTTGAATATTTTTTCCAGATCTGAATAATTGAATCATAGAATAAGAGAAATGAGAAGAGAGAAAAGATTTTCTTTTGCAGATTCATTAGATTTCATGTACACTGCCTCTCTTTGTTTTTGTTCTTCATTATCTTCATAACTCTCTTTTGATTTTCCAGAATTTCTACCGATCTTTTACTCAAATTTCTGTGTCTGCCTTCCTTGTATAACTTAGAGACTCAAGAAGACTTCGCCGGAACTTTTCTTAACCCAATCTTCACTGAAACTGTCTTCAACCAACAAGGTAGTAGCTAGGTAGTATAAATCCACAAACCCGTCCCTGTTTCTAGCGCATATGTAGTTTCAGGAAATCCCACACTACACCCCTCATAATATTTCATAGATCTAAATCTATTTCATAATCAAAATAAAGATTAAAATGCTAAAATTATAAAATGGACACAAGGATTTTTTACATGGTTCGATCAATGTGATCTACATCCATGGTTCTTCACTATGATTGTTGAGGTTACATAAGAATTACATTTACAATCTCCATTAATGGATATTTTGTAGAGCTCTAGATCTAATTTTAGAGGAAGAAGATGATAAAGAAAATAAATCTCTCTCTAAAAATATCTCTCTCCAAAATATCTCTCTCTCTCTTACCAAAATTATCCTCCCCTTTCTCTCTCCTGCTCTCCTCTTTATATAGTGTTTACATAGTGGATGACAGCTCATGTATAACTAATATTTCCCCTAATTTCGGATTTACCTTGCGACATTTCGCGGGAGTATAAATGTTAAGTCTCGCAGACACTCTAGTTTTCGCAAGATCTTTGCGCTTTCTTCATGTTTCTATCACCACCATCTATTGCATCATCAGTCTGCGACACTCACAAAGTGTCATTGGTGAGGACTTCGTCCTTGCTGCGATATTCTGCTCCTACACTTAATTAAAAGATTCGTAACTTATTTATGTTTCGATCCTGGTGTTTATGGGTGAAAACTACTCCTGCAAAATTTGGTAATTTGGGGTGTGGATGAGGAATGAATTTAAACCTTAAACAAATGCACTGCGCGGTGAGTGCTTGTAGATTCGAGAGATCAATCTGTGCAAGTCCGGCCTAAACCAAGAAATGGCCGTTCCAGACTTGTTTCGGTCACAAAGTGAAGAAGATGGGGTTGATCTTAGGGAGGGAAGCGAAGAAGCTGTTGAGATTGTGAAGGTGTAGACTTGCTTATGACTTGCAACAGGAAAGTGAACAAGCTTACGATTGGTGTAAGCGAGGCTCGGGTGTTTTCTTGTTGTTTTTCTCTGTTTTTCCTCCGTTGTTTGGAAATAGGGCGGAGAACCTATTTATACAAGTCACTGAGTCTTATTCACGTCTCTCGTGGGAAGTGGAGGAAGTGGAGTGATGGAGTAGTGGAGTTGTGCGTCGGTGCCACACGACCAGTCTTGCCCAATTCTCCTGTTCATCTCCAACCGTCCATGACTTCCTAACACGTTCTTGTGATGGCGCGTTGCACGCTGCACGCTGTAAACCGCCAGACCAATACCCCAGTATGTATCCCCCCAGTTTGTGACATGATTGATGTCTGGAATGTGTGGATTGTGGATCCACGAAAGATACCATGTAATCTTTGAATTGAATAAACTGCGTTATTCAGGAAGTCGATACTTGTGAAGTATCGTGTGTATTTTATGCAGGTACTGCATCATGGTGTGGTAAAGTGATAGGTAATGACACCTTACTAACCAATTAACTCCTGACCAGGGCTGTATAACCAAGCTGGTGAAGTTGGACGGATGAGATGATCTTTGAGACACTCATCTGCGACCGTTGATGAAGTTAGGGTTTTGAAGAGGTGCGCAGGCATCACTCTTCAGCTTGGTCGAAACCAAGCATGGGAAGGATTTCAGAGAGGACCGACCGGGCATGCATGTAGATAGCATGCCGGTGTACACGTCCATGTCTCACTATCCCATGAAGGTGCGATCTAGGCCACTCAATTTGACCGGCAAAGAGGAGTGGTTGAGATCGATTTTGCAATAGGAATTTGATGCCGCAAAGGCCGCGCACCATGCTCTTTTCCGGCGCGCGTTCCAAGACGACCTAACTTGGTCGGTCTTGGCCGATTGGTTTGACGTGAAAATGGTAGGCTGGTGTTCACGCCTATACCTGAATATCCCATTAAAACGTGATCCGAGCCACCCAAATCGTCCGGCGAAGTTGAGCGGTCGAGATCAGTTTGTGGTTTGGGAGGCGTGGCCACGCTAGTTTAGGCGCACGTTTTGGATTAACCAGGCATGATATGCCTTGGCCGAACACATGAGGAGGTAGATGGGCCCACAAAGTGGTCATCTTTGGTATGACCGGACTGTTTAATCTAATCTGGGACCCTCCATTCGTGCCGGAGAAGATGGACGCTCATGATGCTCAAAACCCTAATTTTGGGTTTCAAAGCCGTGCGCCATCTCTTGTTTGGGCGACAATTTTGTCACGACCAAACATGGTTGGTTTTGACCGATTGGTCAAGTGTGTAGGCGGGCCCACGGTGATCATGTTGACATGCTCTGGGCCCTTTGGATCTACATCTACACCCTCCATCTATACCTGCGAAGATGGATGGTTGAGACTGCTTTGCAACACATGTAATATGCCACAAACCCTAATTTAGGGTTTTCCGTTCATAATGCTTGGTATGAACGGTTTCTTGGCAAGCTAGGCCAATGACCGACCATGCGGGGTCGGCCGTGGGTATTCCATACCGCTTGGGGGTGATGGAATTGATCCGGGGTCATCCAATCATGCTTATGGAGTTGGATGACTGCGATCGAATCATATCCGGACCGATCGGTCAGTCCAGGATGCTCAATCGGGCTAGTATAACACACCGAGAGGGGCTCAATCGGGCTAGTATAACACACCGAGAGTCGGCTGTACGGGTATTTCGTACATGGTTTCATTATAGTGCTTGGAGGTTCGTGTTACTCGTAAGAGTAACACGAAGTCGTCATGCCACACCGATAATGAGTCTTTGGAAATACAAGGCTGATATGAAATTCACGAGGAAGGGATTGTTGCCACATGCTCCAACTGGAAGAATTTCATGTATTCACGAGAATGGGATTGTTGCCACATGCTCCATTCTTGGTGAATTAAGTGAGGAGTATCAACACTTATAAATGGCTTTATCTTTTACAAGATGTCGGTAGCATAATTTTTTCCTGTTTTACAATTTTAACCTCAAATGAAAACCCACCATCAACATTAAGTCCCCCGCCTAGCACATAATGGTTACACTATTGTGGGGTAGGCATGAGATGGTGGCATATTTATATCTTGAAATGACCAAGCTAAAGTGAATACATATTTACTGGGATAGTTTCACATCGTCAGGCGTTGCCCTGGAACTAGTTGGTTCTGCGAAGGAAACAGGACTTGGTCTGGTGAGTCGCTTTGGTTCCTCTTGCATATATCTGAGCTCGGTCCCTTCTTCATGTGTACTTCTTTTATCATACACGTCTTCCCTCAGGTATATCTGATAAGCCTCGTTGATTGTTATCCCGAATTAGCAGCCTTCATAGGTGGCAAGTAAAGACTTCTTTTCCTCTTGGGATTCCGTCGACTTGTGAGATTATAAAGAATCATCTCTCGCGGTCGTTTATTATACATCTCAGGTATTGTTCTGATCTTCTGATTGACTGATCAATTGATTCGATTTTTGATTTTATTTTTTTTTGTGCGCTCATAACCTCCTCTCCTTTGCAGTTTATCATGGAAGCGGCTGACGATCATTCTGTTGCTTCCCGGAAAAGAAGTTTCGAAGTTGACAAGCCCGAAAACCGTGCACACGAAGATGTAATGGCTAAGATCGATCTTCGCTTCGAAGTCGGCCGTGCTATACGGGGGATGTCTATTTCACACCTTCGTATTGCAAGAGGATGTATCTCGTGCACTTTCAATGCGATTGACATGGAGGAGCGGTGGAGGCGCGAGGAAACGCTGCAGACACTAGTAAGCGCAAGAAGCGAGTGATTTGCGCGAGGTTGAAGAGGCGGAGAGTTGAGCATGAACGAACTCCGAATGAAGGCAAGTGTGATTACCCGGTCCGGGACGGCGTGATAATTCTTGATTCCGATCTGAGGTGAACTGAACATTTGAAAGCAATCTGCGTGGCCCCTAATATTGATGTGCCTTTTGATACTCCCGTTGATGATGTTGGGATGGAGCGCGATCTTTGGAGATGCCCGATCGAAGGCGAGGGAGATCCCAGAGAGGGGAGCATCAACAGGTGATGGAGAAGAACCCAATGGCGGTGCAGGCGAGGCCGACCCTCTTGGCGACTAAAACCACTTTTCTTTTTCTTCTTTCCAAGTATATTTTGTACACTCGAACATCTTCCTTGTACTCGGTGGCGGCCGGGTTCAAGGTTTTTCTTCCATTTGATTGTTTGAATAAAGTTTTTTTTTTTTTATAACCCTTTGCCAAGACTGCAACTGAATCTTCTCGGGCGCAAGGGTATGCCTTCACTCGTAATTCTTTGTGATAAAAGAAGTAATGCCACAATGGAATACTTACGGACCTGTGTTCCTGATGCAAGATCTTCCTGACTTTCCTGGGGCAGATGTCTCAAATCATTCTCCTTTTGTGCACATGTTCTATTTCCTTCTTCCCATGAGATGTTTGCTTAGGGTTTCCTTTCTTGCTCCAGTGGATTGATTTAGGCTGACTCAGGACTTTGTGTGAGTAAAGAGGTTCTCAGATGGAAATAGTGTTTCAACTAAATTGGAAATTGAAAATTGAAACCCTAACTATGAATGCAAGTATTGCAATCATTTTCCGGGGAATTACAAATATGACATGAAATTGTAAAAGGAAACACGCTGGAAAAAATAGCACAAATTCAAAGGGTGGAGGATCTTTGGAAAGTGGTAGCACAAAGATCTTAAGTTCGGTAGGGTTTGAGCCATTTTGAGTGAATTGTTATGCCTTCTAGTTTATCGGCGTTGATGATCTTGCGGTAGCCGCCTAGGATAACATCTGCTGCTGTGTGCGGTTCATCTTCTCTTTCGGTGGGTGAGTCAGGTGGGGTGGTCATTTTCACCGTCATGCTCCCAACTTTGAATGTAGCCGTCTTCGTCACCAGATCTCCAATCCCAAACGGGTTTGAACGTGAAAATACTTGTACCTTCCTCTTATCGTCTTTGACCAAGACAGCCTCTACACTATTGATAAAACGTTTGAAAGGGCCGGCTTCCCATTCACATCTCTTAGTCGGGGTTGGTTCGTTGGTTGGAGTCAGTCCCCAGGACTTGTCAGAACGAGGGGCGGTAGGTTGTAAAGAAGGTTGCGTGGCGAGACTTACTTGAGATCGGAACTTTTCAATGTATCTTTGTGAGGATCTCTCAGGAAGTTGCGTCACATTGGTAAGTTCTTTGGTGCGGCAATAGACAGCCATCGGGGAGGTCCTAAGGCGTGTTGGAGATTCTTTCGGAGTATCGAAACCGGCGGAGGACAGGACTCCTAGTATTGCTTTGTTGTCATGCATCCAAGAACGTCCTAGGATCATGTCGTAGTTGGGATGATCTTTGACTATGTAAAACTTTGCTTGCGTCGAGGCATCACCCAATTTGACTTCAAGATCGATGTATCCATATGCATCTCTGGGCTCTCTGTTGAATCTTTAACCACAATCGGGTGACGAGTAGCTTCTGCTTCGAAATCTTTGCCGCTCTCAAGGTCTTGACCCGTAATGATGTTAAATTCGGAAGCCGTATCAATCAACGCGTTATCGAACTCAACGTCTCTCAAACGAGTGACGGTTAGGAGTCCCAGTTTCCATTGCTCACGTCCTTCGGAAAGATCGGGGTTCTGGACTCGCTACTCGGATACAAACGCCTACCCGACACAACGTGGTTGAGGGCCGCAAATATGTCTTGACGCTGTCCTTTGGAGAAGTACAAGATTTCACATATGTGCTCCATCATAGATTGTACGGTCTTGCGAATGTAATCCCCGAAATCATGCGGTTCTGATAGGAAGAGGGTCTCTATGAACACCTTCGTTTCCAAGCTGGAGTTCCCCTGTCTCTACCTTTTCCCTGAATATCTGTTTCAACCTGTTGCAATCTTTGGTTGGATGATGGACGAATCTGTGGTAGCAACAATATCTGGGGATCTGCCATTTCTTCTTCGGTTGGAGGACGTTTTCGATAGGGGGCAGGAGCTTTTCTTTTCTCTCCTCCGCCCACTACGGGACGTTGTATTGCTTGTCTTGGATCCACGCTTTCTTTCAAGAGCTCTATCACTTCATTCATGGGAAAAGGAAAACCCGTGTCTTTAGTGTTTTGTGCAACTCAAATCTGTCGGACAATCAACGGAGTTTTGTGGTGGAGGATGTTAAATCGCTCCTTTTCGAGACGAAGTCTTGTGTTCGGATTTGATTTTGTGATGTCCGCTTGGTTTGTTGTTCCGTCAATGGTGGTGTTGTTATGAGGTGTTTTCTTTTCTCTCCTCCGCCCACTACACTCAAATGTATAAACATCATTGTTGAAGGACCTTGGGATGTTGTGGTGGTCTTTGGATTGCTTGTTCGTTAGAGGCGCCGCTCCCTCAACTTTCATCAACTATGTTGAATCTTCACTATATGGGATCAACTACTGAACAACTCGGTTCTTTCTAGTAGTGCCGATGCGTTCACTTGTTATCATTATTGATCCAATTTTACATGGATCAACTTCCATTGAACATTTTGCGGATCAACTTCTTTTTTGATGGAGTTCGTTGAGAACGTTTGAAAGCCCAGATTCTCTAACTAGTGGTGGTGTAATGGTGGCGCGGTATATAGGGTATCATCCTAGTAGTGCCGATCTGGGTTGTTCTTTGAACATTTTGCGGCCGTTGATGCACAACTCCACCAATTTTCGTTCGGTGACGTTCGGGTCATGACAATCCAGTAGCTTGAATTACGAATCTTTTGACGAAGTCGTTAGGATGCTCGTTGTTCATTGAAGAATTCTTCCTAGATCCGAAAAGGTGATTTGTTCGGACACGAAGAAATACTTTGTGTAGAAAGCACCGACCATCTCGCTCCATTTGGATATCTTTGTAGGGCGCGATGTTGTTGTACAGTGTACGCCCTCCCGTAAGTGATTTCGAGAATTCTTTTAGGCGCGAGAACATGATTGTATTCATGTTCCCCAAGGATTCAAGAATCGAGAGACATGTTCACGAGCATTACCAATCTGCCAGTCGTAGAGGAGAACGGGGAGAGGTGTAACCTCTTGGAAGAGGGATTCGTTGCATATCTTGAGGGTATGGAGGTTGGTGTTGATGTGCATCCGTCAGATTTCCTTTGCCTTGGCTTTGAAGGAGTCGTTCTAGATCCTCACGTGTGATGAAGTTGGGTGTCTGGTCCCTTTCTCTTGAACATTCAGGAGCAACACGAGCTTCTTCACTCATGTGGGTCCGAGTGGAAATGCCTGCTCCGGGTGAATTGAAGGCATTTCTTGTTGGCTCCAAAGATTGACGTGAATCTTGCGGCAATCGTTCGAGTCAAGGTCTTGAGGAAAGTGAGTACCTCCTTCTGAGCTGCGGCCATATCTGTTTGAGTCTTAGCAAGAACTTCCTGTTTCTTCATCAAGTCTGCAATGGTAATAGACGGTGGTCCTCCTCTTCTGCCTCCGGCTCGCCCCGATGAGGGAGTGAAAGTTGTTGCTCTGGTGACCACTGGTGGCGTTACACTTGAGGAGATGCCGGTATTTGCGGCTGCTCTGGGTCTGGTGATGGGAGGCGTTACACCTACGGGGGTGTCTCCTGCTCCGCTAGTGTTGGTGATAGAGGTAACGGCTCCTCGAGATGTGTTGGCTACGGTAGCTCCACTGACAGGTACTTCGACACCAGGATTGTTACCCACACTAGCCCCATCAGAATTGATTGATGATCCAGACCTTAATTCCACCATCTTGAAATGAATTGTTGATTGAATTGATTCTAAGATCTACCCTTTTGAAATTGATAAAATTGAATCGGATTTGGAAGAAATTGACTTTACAACCGAGAGATTAACCTCCCACTGTGGTCGCCAATTGTTTATAGGTGAAAACTACTCCTGCAGAATTTGGTAATTTAGGGTGTGGATGAGGAATAAATTTAAACCTTAAACAAATGCACTGCGCGGTGAGTGCTTGTAGATTCGAGAGATCAATCTGTGCAAGTCCGGCCTAAACCAACAAATGGCCGTTCCAGACTTGTTTCGGTCACAAAGTGAAGGAGATGGGGTTGATCTTAGAGAGGGAAGCGAAGAAGGTGTTGAGATTTTGAAGGTGTAGACTTGCTTATGACTTGCAACAGGAAAGTGAACAAGCTTACGATTGGTGTAAGCAGGCTCTGGGTATTTTCTTGTTGTTTTTCTCTGTTTTTCCTCCGTTGTTTGGAAATAGGGCGGAGAACCTATTTATACAAGTCACTGAGTCTTATTCACGTCTCTCGTGGGAAGTGGAGGAAGTGGAGTGATGGAGTAGTGGAGTTGTGCGTCGGTGCCACACGACCAGTCTTGCCCACTTCTCCTGTTCATCTCCAACCGTCCATGACTTCCTAACACGTTCTTGTGATGGCGCGTTGCACGCCGCACGCCGCACGTAAAAACTGCCAGACCAATACCCCAGTATGTATCCCCCGTTTGTGACATGATTGATGTGCTGGAATGTGTGGATTGTGGATCCACGAAAGATAGCATGTAATCTTTGAATTGAATAATCTGCGTTATTCGGGAAGTCGATACTTGTGAAGTATCGTGTGTATTTTATGCAGGTACTGCATCATGGTGTGGTAAAGTGATAGGTAATGACACCTTACTAACCAATTAACTCGACCAGGCTGTATAACCAAGATGGTGAAGTTGGACGTATGAGATGATCTTTGAGACACTCATCTGCGCCGTTGATGAAGTTAGGGTTTTGAAGAGGTGCGCAGGCATCACTCTTCAGCTTGGTCGAAACCAAGCATGGGAAGGATTTCAGAGAGGACCGACCGGGCATGCATGTAGATAGCATGCCGGTGTACACGTCCATGTCTCACTATCCCATGAAGGTGCGATCTAGGCCACTCAATTTGACCTAAGCAAAGAGGAGTGGTTGAGATCGATTTTGCAATAGGAATTTGATGCCGCAAAAGGCCGCGCACCATGCTCTTTTTTTTTCCTCCGCGCGTTCCAAGACGACCTAACTTGGTCGGTCTTGGCCGATTGGTTTGACGTGAAAATGGTAGGCTGGTGTTCACGCCTATACCTGAATATCCCATTAAAACGTGATCCGAGCCACCCAAATCGTCCGGCGAAGTTGAGCGGTCGAGATCGGTTGTGGTTTGGGAGGCGTGGCCACGCTAGTTTAGGCGCACGTTTTGGATTAACCAGACATGCCTTGGCCGAACACATGAGGAGGTAGATGGGCCCACAATGGTCATGCTGGTATGACCGGACCTGTTTAATCTAATCTGGGACCCTCCATTCGTGCCGGAGAAGATGGACGCTCATGATGCTCAAAACCTTAATTTTGGGTTTCAAAGCCGTGTGCCATCTCTTGTTTGGGCGACAATTTTGTCACGACCAAACATGGTTGGTTTTGACCGATTGGTCAAGTGTGTAAGTGGGCCCACGATGATCGTGTTGACATGCTCTAGGCCCTTTGGATCTACATCTACACCCTCCATCTATACCTGCGAAGATGGATGGTTGAGACTGCTTTGCAACACATGTAATATGCCGCAAACCCTAATTTAGGGTTTTCCGTTCATAATGCTTGGTATGAACGGTTTCTTGGCAAGCTAGGCCAATGACCGACCATGCGGGGTCGGCCGTGGGTATTCCATACCTGCTTGGGGTGATGGAATTGATATGGGGTCATCCAATCATGCTTATGGAGTTGGATGACTGCGATCGAATCATATCCAGGATCGATACGGTCGATCCGGATGCTCAATCGGGCTAGTATAACACACCGAGAGGGGCTCAATCGGGCTAGTATAACACACCGAGAGTCGGCTGTACGGGTATTTCGTACATGGTTTCATTATAGTGCTTGGAGGTTCGTGTTACTCTGTAAGAGTAACACTCGACCGTCATGCCACACCGATAATGAGTCTTTGGAAATACAAGGCCGATATGAAATTCACATGAAGGGATTGTTGCCACTTGCTCCAACCTGGAGGAATTTCATGTATTCACAGAATAGGATTGTTGCCACATGCTCCATTCTTGGTGAATTAAGTGAGGGAGTATCCAACACTTATAAATGGCTTTATCTTTTACAAGATGTCAGCGCATAATTTTTTCCGGTTTTTACAATTTTAACCTCAAATGAAAACCCACCATCAACACCTGGGATTCTCTTCCCTTAGCTATTAAGGAATAACTTTGAACAATTAAATAATAAACATTCACAACACATGTTCAAAGTATGTCGACATCACTAACCTCAAGTGGAAGGATGATTGTTGTCGTTGTAGCTCCTTGCTTCTTTACATCTTCAAGTCTTCGTAATACTTGTAAAGTCTCATTATCCTAATACTTTAAAGCTAAGCTATACGAAGTTGAATCTTGTACATAATCAAGCGACTCTTAACATGAGTTTTGATTCACTAAAATATGACAACCAAACTTGACATACCAATGCTTGGTGGGATCAACCGAACTGTGCTCTAACAGACGATACATTAAATATATGGTTTTAAAATTATAGCCCTGAACTAAAAACCACCATGAACATTAAGTCCCCTGCTTAGCACGTAATAGTGACATTGTTGCGGGGTAAGCAGTAGATGGTGACAAATAAAGATAAAACTTATGAGGCAAAGTAGACAGATGTTACCAGGATAGAGGCCGGCTCGGTCTTTGAGCAAGACACGTTTAATGGAGTACCAAAGAACGCAGTGATCGTCCTCCTATCACACATCAACTGTCTTCAGGTAGATGAGTTAATATCCCGCATCTAAGGACTTTATATACGGCAGGTAGAGAGTCCTTTGTTTTCCCGGATCTTATCAATTTGTGGAATATAAAAAGGGGCACTTGAGCCTTTCTTTTCATACCAATCACCGCAGAGTTGCACTCATCTTCTTTCCAGGTATTGCTTCATATTCTCTTGTAGTTTTTCTTTTTCCTTTATGATACATGTGTATCTTCATCTCCTAGGGAACTAGTGATCCTCAAAAACGGATTGAGGATAGAATTGTAATTTTGGGAAAGAATACTGATTTTTAGGCAGTACTCTTAGATAAGGAAATATTCCAAGACAAGGTAATATTCCTAGATAAGGAAATATACCTAGAAAAGAATGTTTCCTAGAAAAGGTAATATTTCTAGATAAGGAAATATATACTTAGAAAAAGAATATTCCTAGACAAGGTAATATACCTAGAAAAGGAATTATTCCTAGATAAGATTCCTAGAAGGTTTAGGAAACCGTTAAACCTATAAATAGAGATGTTTAGCTCATACCTAAGACATCTAGAGTGTCGTTTGTGATACATACACACCTAGATCTAGGAGTGTGGTTTGACACCTAAAAAAGGAGGTTTAACACTATTTATGGGTGAAAACTATTCCTGCCGGATTTGGTAATTTGGGGTGTGTGGATGAGGAATGAATCTAAACCCTAAACAAATGCACTGCACGGTGAGTGCTTGTGATTCGAGAAATCAATCTGTACAACTCAGGCCTAAACCAAGAAATGGCCGTTCCAGACTGAGATGGGGTTGATCTTAGGGAGGGAAGCGAAGAAGGTGTTGAGATTGTGAAAGTGTAGGCTTTTTTATGACTTGTAACAGAAAGGTGAGCAGGCTTACGATTGATGCAAGCAAGCTTTGAGTGTTTGAATACGTTTTTGTATTAACACTTAGTTTCTGTCTTGTCTTGACTTGTTTTGTTGTTTTTGGAAATAGGGAGGAGAACCTATTTATACAAGTCATTTGAGCCTTATTCTCGTCTCTCGTGGGAAGTGGAGGAAGTGGAGTGATGGAGTAGTGGAGTTGTGTGTTGGTGTTACACGACCAGTCTTTCCCACTTCTCCTGTATCTCTAACCGTCCATGACTTCCTGACACGTTCTTGTGATGGCGCGTTGCACGCTGCACGCTGTAAACCGCCAGACCAATACCCCAGTATGTATCCCCCATTTTGTGACATGATTGATGTCTCGAGTGTGTGGATCGTGGGACCCACAGAAAGTAGCATGTAATGCTAGACTAAATAACTAAATTATGAAGTCGATACTTGTGAAGTATCGCATGTATTCTACGCAGGTACTGCATCGAGTATACTCAGCATGTATGAAGCATCGCTATTTTTAAGGCTTACCGGAGTAAGTCACGAATTTAAGCGTCTTAAAATAGCATCATGTCCAGCCATCTTCGAGTGATCGTTTGGAGGCTATACAGGTAAGCCCTGACTTGACCGATCACCTCATGTGGAAGAGTGGTGGACGGTGATCGTGATGATGCCTTGCTGGTCTCTTAATTCCTAACCAGGGGGCTGCTTGACCAAGGCGGTAGAGTTGGACTGGACGAGATGATCCGTGACACTCATCTGCGACCGTTGATGAAGTTTTAGGGCTTTTGAAGAGGTGCGCAGGCATCACTCTTCAGCTTGGTCGAAACCAAGCATGGGAGGTGTTTTGGAAAGGACCGACCGGGCATGCGTGTAGACGGCATGCCGGTGTACACTTCCGTGCCTCACTGTCCCATGAAGTTGCGATCTAGGCCACTCAATTTGACCGGCAAAGAGGAGCGGTTGGGATCGATTTGCAACAGAAATCTGGTGCCGCAAAAGCCGCGCATCATGCCCACTTCGGGCGCGCGCTTCAAGACGACCAAGCCTGGTCGGTTCCGGCCGATTGATTCGGTGTGTGGGTGGTAGGCTGGTGTTCACGCCTGTACTTCATTTCCTCATATAAACGTGATCTAAGCCGCTCAATTTGTCTAGATAAGTTGACTGGTCGAGATCAGTTTGTGATTTGGGAAGCGCGACCACACTAGTTTGGGCGTGCGTTTTGGAGAAACCAGGCATGGTATGCATTGTTCGGTCGGGTGAGGAGATAGATAGTTCCACGGTGATCATGCTGATGCTCACTGGACCTGTTCAATTGTCTCCTAAGCCCCTCATTCGATCAGGAGAAAATGGACGCTCGTGATCGATACAAACCCTAATTAGGGTTTTGTCCGACCGTGCTTCATGCATTGTTTTGCACGCACGAATTGGGACAACCAAACATGGTTGGTCCTGACCGATTGTTCATGTATGTAGGCGGGCCCACGGTGTTTGTGTTAACATGTTCCGGGCCCTTTGAATCTACATCTACACCCTCCATCTATGCCTGCGAAGATGGATGGTTGAGACTGATTTGCGACACATGTAATGTGCCGTAACCCTAGTTTAGGGTTTCACGTCCATGTTGTTTTGGCTGGACAAACTGGTAAGCGTTGCTTCCCTCTTGGGGAGGCCGACCATGCGGGGCCCACATTGAGTCGGTGGTGAATACTCCAATACCTGCTTAAGGGTTATGGATTTGATCTGGGCCATCCAATCATGCCGGTGAAGTTGGATGGTCATGATCGTTTTCTGAGATTGATATGGTCAGTTCAGGTTCAAACATGCTCAATCGGGCTAGTATACACACCGAGAGTTGTAGCCTGTATCAGTATTTCGTACATGTTTTATTATTAATGCTTGGAGATTCGTGTTGCTCTGCTGAGAACAACACTCAGTTGTCATGCCGCACCGGTAATGAGTACGAAATACTAGGTTGGTCATGCATTAATTAATAATGTCAGTAAATTCACAGGGTATATGGGATTGTTGCTACATGCTCCAACCTGAATGAATTTTGTGTATTTAATTCACAGAATACTGGGATTGTTGCCACATGCTCTATTCTAGGTGAATTAGTAAAGTGAAGAAGTATTCATCACTTATTGATGGCTTGGTCTTTTGCAAGATGTTAGCGCATAATTTTGGCCTTTACAATTTTAGCCTTAAATGAAAATCCACCATCAACATGAAGTCCCCTGCTTAGCACATAATGGTTACACTATTGTGGGGTAGGCATGAGATTGTGACATATACAAACATAAGAAGACAAGATAAAAGAAGTCTACCTGGAGGGATTCTGACCAATCATGGGAAATCCTCCATATGTGCGTGACCACAGGCCTTGATGGACCGGCTTCCTCCCTTAGGTTTTTGAGTTAGGGATAAGATTCTTCTTCTCTTGGGATTAGGGCGTGGGTGCTTACACACCTTTCTGGTTGAACCGCTCGTATCCAGATGCTCTTCTGATTCTTGATTAGGTTTCAAAAGAAAGCCTGACTTGGTCGGTGTTGAATCCCCATATATCGGGCGCCGTAATCGTTTTAGGGTTTCCTCGGCATATATGCAGGTGTGGATATTTTGAACCACTTTTACGATTTTACAATAGGGCTTTCTCGCAGAAACTCCGTTTCCTCATCATGTCGAACACCAGTGGATCGTCTTCTTCATACCATCCAGGATCTTCCGTTAAACGTGCACAACCTGCGTCTGAGCTTCATGCTGAATCCCCTACTCGTGTTCTCCGAGTCAAGAAGATCATACCGGTTCGTCTCTTTTTCCTTTTCTGAACAATTGCTTTTTCTTCATAATGATCAGGTGAATAATCCTCTCATTATTGCAGAGATATCCTACCGGAACATGTGTGACGGTTATCGATGATGAAGACTTAAACAGTCCTCTTCCTTCAAAATCAAACACGCCTACCCATGTGGACCTTGAAGATGCTGATCTGGGTATCTCATATTATGAATACCCCAATGCGGTGTCTTTCATTCGATGTTCGCATGAAATGTTTATCCTCCGACTACCGAGATGTCGGTGGATTCTTAGTGTGGAAGGAGTTTGTGCCTTTGTACACAAAGTTATGGAGAAAGTATAGCCATATCGCAACCGAGGAATGTGGTCCCAAGACTTGTTCATCTCGATTTGGTCACCGCGATGAACCGCCTTCTTCCCATGATTGCTGAGATGGATAATATTTCTATCCGCAACGTTGCCGAATCAAGCCTCGAAAAGTGGTAGAATATGGTATCTACATGCGAGTCCACGGATTTCAACGTGGGCTAGTTGCGGCAGCGTCTTGATATCATCATGGTTGATCGAGCTGGTATCCTCGTAAACGTTGTTCCTGCTGCGAAAGCTATCTTGGAAGAGGAGATGGCCCTGGCTGCGAAATCAAAGGAGGTAGAGCAGGCAGTACAGGACTTGAAGAAAAGGACAGAACGATATCCAGCTAGACTGGAGATGATGCTCTCAAGGAACTATAATCTTCTAGATGGCCTCCTCTAAGTCGTATTCAGCTGTACTCCCTCCTTGTTAATGACGTTTATGTCAAAAAAAATTTTTTGAACATCCTTGCGGAATAAATTGCATTGGTTTTTGATTGGTGAAACGGGATTTTTATTAATGCATCTCTGACCATAATTGATGATTCAAACATGTAATGAAAATAAATGTTTGTATTGTAATCATAAGACGGAGCGGACAATGGTCAAGCATGATATGCCTTGAGCCATTTTCCATTGATGACCGCTTCCACTTGCCTTCGTCCGCCTTAATGATCTTGTAGTAGCTTGATATTGTAAGCCTTGGTGACGTGTAAGGACCTTCCCATTTCGGTGAGAATTTTGGTGTGGACATGTCTTGTTGGATGTGTTTGGCCGTTTTCAAAACCAAATCTCCCACTTTGAAAACACGTGATTTTACAGTTTTGTTGTATGCCCTGGAAATTCTATTCATGTACACCTGACTGCGTTCTTCTGCTTTGTTTCTTCTGAAATCCAGAGTGTCTAACTCCGCTACTATAGAGTTAGAGGCTTCATCCTCGTTCAAGTGGATCCCGGTTGCCGCTGCAATCCTGGCTGATGGGATTTTGATCTCTGCTGGGAGAATTGCATCCGCTCCATAAACAAGTGAGTATGGGGAAACTCCAATGGAGCTTCTAGGTGATGTCCATTATCGGATGATGCCCATAAATGCTTTAATGCCATTGTTGCTAGTCCCTCGGTCATGCCATTCCCTAGATTATCGTGTGTCACTTGTTCGAGTGCGATGATCCGGATCAATGTCTTGTTGGTACTTTCAAAAGCGACTTCCATGGTGCCAATAGTATTTCTAGGGTTTCTTCCAAACCTTCGAACTTCAATTTGGAAGCCCTTCGCGTGTTGCTTTAGACAATTGGCGGCGTGTTTGTTGTTCTCTCCGAGTCCCCGTGCACGTTAAAAATTTCCAATTGAGATGGGTTATGGTTGCATCAAAGAAAATAGTTTAGTAGCCTTTGTGCTTATGATCGATATGGAGCTAGCGTTATTTCCTTCAGTTAATATACCCCATTCATCCCTTTCCTTGATTCACTCTTTAATGATCGTTCGCCACTTGGAGTCACCTCTTATCTCCCGTGGTTCTCCTCTTTCTTTGCGTGACTTCCCTTCGAACTTCAATTTGCTTGTTTGGCTATTTACAACCCTTTGTGAGGAAGGCTTCATACCCCATTCATCCGATTCACCCGGTAACTTGAGTTGTTGGTGCATTCAAGTCCTCTGCTCTGAGTTGTTGGTGCATTCGAAGTCCAGCTTGAAGGAGTATGAGAATACTTCCCCAGTTGGAGATACTAATACCACGCCCGCTCCTCCAGTATTACTGCTAGGGGTAGCAGATCCATCAAAATACAAGAGACACACTTCTTCTTCCAAAACAGAGATGTCTGGAAATTCTCCAGGAAGATCCTCGTGGAGCCCTGTAGTGCCTTCTCAAGGGAATGATGCTAGTAAGTCCGCTACTGATTGACCCTTGATAGCTCTAGGTGACGTACATGTTATGTCCAGCTCTGACATTTGGAGAAGCCACTTGCATGTCCTTCCCGTCAAGACCGGCTTTGAAAGTAAAAATTTGCGGGTCGATTTAGACACGAGTATCACCTTGTTGTATAGTAGGTAATGCCTAAACTTCTGAATGGAATGGATCAAAGCTAAACATGCTTTATCTTCTTTGGGATATCTGAGTTCAGCATCTCTTAATATTCGGCTGAAATAGTATATGGGACGTTCGATTCCCTCGTCGTCTTCCTGAGCGAGTAGAGCCCCTACGGCGGTGTCACTGAAGGCAGTGTAGAGATATAGCGGCTTCCCTTGTGCAGGAGACTTCATGATGGCTGGAGATGACAGTATTCGTTGAATCATTCGAAAAGCTTCCTGCTGGGTTGCGGTCCAAACGAAGCTCGCTCCTTTCTTCAACAAGGGGGTGAATGAGGCGGTAAGTTGGGCTAGACCAGGTATAAAACGTCGAATGTAGTTTACCTTGCCCATGAAACTCTGGAGCTCCTTCACAGTTTGTGGGGGCGGCATTGTGAGGATAGCCTGAGTCTTGGATGGGTCTACCTTGATCCCTTCTGCAGTTACTTGGAATCCCAGAAATTTACCAGAAGAGACGCCGAAAGCGCATTTTAAAGGATTCATCTTCAATTTGTATTCTCGACACCTCTCAAACACTTGCCGTAAGACGCTGGTGTGATCTGCTCGAGCCTTGACTTGACCACGATATCATCTACATAGTCTTCTACTTGTTTATGCATCATGTCGTGGAAGATTGGCGTCATAGCACGTTGATATGTTGCGCCGGCATTCTTTAAACCGAATGGCATAACAGTATAGTAAAAATTGCCAAGAGGGGTTCTAAGGTCGTCTTACTTGCATCGTGCTCATACATCCTTATCTGATTGTAGCCGCTGTAACCATCCATGAAGGAAAACATGTCGTGTCCGCTAGTGGCGTCTACTAACATGTCGATGTTAGGCAGAGGAAAGTCGTCCTTGGGGCAGCACTTGTTCAAGTCTCTGAAATCCACGCAGCACCGAATCTGTCCGCTTTTCTTCTTTACTAGGACCACATTAGCTAACCAGGTCGGATGATGAATAGGTCTGATGAAGCCGGCAGCTAGTAACTTCTGAATTTCGTTCTTGATTTGTTCTTCTACTTCATGTCTGAATTGCCTCGGAGATTGCTTGATTAGCTTGGATCCAGGTATGACATGTAGGTGATGGGTGACCAATTTTTCATCTAGACCAGGCATTTCCTCATATGTCCAGGCGAAAAACTTTTGGTACTCCTTGAGTAGTTGAACAAGACTCGTACGTTCATCTGAAGACAGAGTCGAACTGATAGAGACCGGCATGGGAGATTCTTCATTCCCGATGTTAACAGTCTCGAGCTCGTCAGTCGTGGAATTGGTTCCATCTTGTAGTTGTCACGGGGCATCCAATACCTCCTCTTGTATTTCGCCGTTCTTGCAGCATTCAATTGGGCGGAGAGACTGGTGCCAGTCCCTCTTGCTAATTGCTAACAGCGGCGCCGGTATATTGTCTTCCCCTTCTGATCACGTTTCGCCTCGAAAGTGCGTTCCCTTTTGGTGTGAACGTGGGTTGAAGCTTCACTGGATAAAGATGGACGCCTCTTCAGAGAAGGCGTGTCGTGGTACTTGGCCCCCAGTGATGCAAGTCGGTCTTCTTCCTGGATTGAAGCCCACGTGGGTAGTGGGGCGCATAGGACTTTGTCTGATCTTCCCTGCGGAGTATCTTTTGGCTCGAACAGCTCCACTCCGCATATTGGTGCGTACGGAGACAATGATGCAGGAATACGGATAACTTCCTCATTTAACATGGTCTTCAGGCACTGGTGATACGTTGAAGGAATGACCTTGTTGTCATGAAGCCACGGTCTCCCCAGTATCATATGGTAGTCCGGCTCCTTTTCTATGTGTTGATGGTGGATTTTCATTTAAGGTTAAAATTGTAAAAACCAGAAAATCATGCGCTGACATCTTGTAAAAGATAAGGCCATCAATAAGTGTTGGATACTCCCTCACTTAATTCACCTAGAATGGAGCATGTGGCAACAATCCCATTCTATGAATACACGAAATTCATCCAGGTTGGAGCATGTAGCAACAATCCCATATACCCTGTGAATTTCTAGCATTATTAATTAATGCGTAATCAGCCTTGTATTTCCTGTACTCATTACCAGTGCGGCATGACGACTGAGTGTTACTCTTACAGAGCAACACGAACCTCCAAGCATTATAATGAAACCATGTACGAAATACCCGTACAGGATGACTCTCGGTGTGTTATACTAGCCCTATTGAGCCCCTCTCGGTGTGTTATACTAGCCCGATTGAGCATCCGGACTGACCAGTATCGGTCGGATATGATCACCGATCATCCAAATCCACAAGCATGATTGGATGACCCGGATCAATTCCATCACCCCCAAGCGGTATGGAATATCCACTTTGCCGAACCAACGCGGATCCCGCATGGTCGGCCTCCCGAGAGATTGGCCTAGCTTGCCAAAACGTCCAAACCAGAGCGTATGGGCGGAAAACCCTAAATTAGGGTTTGCGGCATATTACATGTGTCGCAAAATAGTCTCAATCATCCATCTTCGCAGGTATAGATGGAGGGTGTAGATGTAGATTCAAAGGGCCCAGAGCATGTCAACACAATCACCGTGAGCCCGCCTACATACCTGACCAATCGGTCGGGACCAACCATGGTTGGTTATCCCAATTTGTACGCCGAATAAAGCATGGTCGCACGGCCTTGAAACCCAAAATTAGGGTTTTGAGCATCACGAGCGTCCATCTTCTCCGGCACGAATGGAGGGTCCAAGATTAGATTAAGCAGGTCCGGTCATACCAGCATGACCACCGTGGACCCATCTTTCCCCTCACCCGATCGGCCAAGGCATATCATGCCTGGTTATTCCAAGACGCGCGCCCAAACTAGCGTGGTCACACCTCCCAAACCGCAAACTGATCTCGACCTCTCAACTTCGCCGGACGATTTGGATGGCTCAGATCACGTTTTCATGGGATATCCAGGTATAGGCGTGAACACCAGCCTACCACCTTCACACCAGACCGATCGGCCAAGACCGACCAAGATTGGTCATCTTGGAACGTGCGCCCGAAATGGGCATGACGCGCGGCTCTTGCGGCACTGGTTTTCTGTCACAAATTGATCTCGACCACTCAACTTCACCGGACGAATTGAGTGGCCCAGATCATACTTTCGTGAGGTAATGGGTATAGGCGCCTACACCGTCATGCCGTCTACACGCATGTACGGTCGGTCTGCCAAAGTCATATCCCAAGCTGGGATTCGACCAGGCTGAAGAGGGATGCTTGCGCACCTCTTCTAAAACCCTAATTCCACCAACGGTCGCAGATGAGTGTCTCAAAGATCATCTCGTCCGTCCAACTTCACCGGCTTGGTTATACAACCCTGGTCAAGATTTAACTGGTCAGTTAGGCGTCATGGTGATCACCACCCATCACTCAACCACACCAGGATGCGGTACTGCATAAAATACACATGATACTTCACAAGTATCAACTTCCTGAATAACGCAGTTATTCAATTCAGCATTACATGCTACCTTTCGTGGATCCACGATCCACACACTCGAGACATCAATCATGTCACAAACTGGGGGATACATACTGGGGTATTGGTCTGGCGGTTTACAGCGTGCACCGTGCAACGCGCCATCACAAGAACGTGTTAGGAAGTTATGGACGGTTAGCGATGACAGGAGAAGTGTGCAAGACTGGTCGTGTAGCACCGACACACAACTCCACTACTCCATCAATCCACTTCCTCCACTACCCACGAGAGACGTGAATAAGGCTCAATGACTTGTATAAATAGGTTCTCCTCCCTATTTCCACCAACATAGCAAGTCCTGGACAAAAAACGAAACCAAGTGTTAATACAAAACACCGGCCCGATAGCTTGCATCCCGTAAGCGGTTCGGCTTTCTCATTACAAGTCATAAGCAAGCCAACACCTTCACAATCTCAACACCTTCTTCGCTTCCCTCCCTAAGATCAACCCCATCTCCTTCACTTTGTGACCGAAACAAGTCTGGAACGGCCATTTCTTGGTTTAGGTCGGACTTGCACATATTGATTTCCGAATCTACAAGCACTCACCGCGCAGTGCATTTGTTTAGGGTTTAGATTCATTCCTCATCCACACATCCCAAATTACCAAATCCGGCAGGAATAGTTTTCACCCATAAATAATTGGCGACCACAGCGGGAGGTTGATCTCTCTGTTGCACAAAATTGAATTCTCAATTTTCGGTTTCCATCTCGCAATGTATCCGGAAACCACAGGTGGTTCAGATATCATGGGAAGTGTGGCTAGAATGCTGGAGGATGTCTTGGCAAATCAAGCCGGTATCACCAGAAGGCAGAGCGAGACATTTCGCCTTTTGAATGATATAACAGCACAATTACAAGAAGGGTCGGCGCATCTACTCAAGCAAAGTGCAAGAAATGCTTTGAATCCTTAGTCGAGTCACACCTTTACCGGTGGAGAGGCAAAAGAGCACGTAACCGCAGGAGACTCGGGAAAGATGAACAACATGGTCCAGTCAACAATGAAGAACCGAGGCAACTCCACGAGAGGAAAGGACTTGTACGGAGTACTACAACGTCTACCGATAAAGAAAGGGAGCCTGCAGCCTATGGAGCCCTGTTAGAAGATTTATATCTCAAAACTCTTGTTGAAGCCCTAAGACTGTCCAATCCGCATCGGCCTTTCATCCAAGCGAAGAAATGCTTGAGGAAGGAGAGATCGATCGGGAAATACGTGAATACAGAGGATTGGAGCGTTCAATTCGATCACTCAGCAGTGATATTACGACACCTTCCACATCCCTTTACCCAGGCAAGCGATCCGCGGATATGATGGCACTCGCAAATCTTCAAACTTCATCCCCGGAATGTGCTCCACATCAAAGCCATGTAGAGACATCACAACGCCCACTAACGCAGGAAAAGCTGGACTCGAAGTACCTACACTTTCCGTTCCCGATGGAAAAGATTTTGGAGTTGCTGGAGATGTGGGTACGAAATAAAGAGGTGGAACTACCTCCTGTATGGCGTCCACCAACCGATCAAGAAATAATGGACCCGAGGTACTGTCATTTCCACCGGTTCCTTCACCACCCTACCAGTGAGTGCAACACTTTGAAGCGCATTGTTCAGGAGAAACTTGGTTCAGAGGGATAGCTCTCATTCTCTAAAAATTAATGCGGACGACTTCCTTGGAGAGGCTACTTCGGTTTGATACAAGTGAGACTTAAAAAACAAGTAAGTTCTATTCAGCAATTTTACAAGAAAGATAGTTTCGGAATTCATTGGGGACTTAGCATCCCGCACATGGAGAAAGAGACTCAGTGATCAAACGCATGTTTGCTTCCCTTCATACCTCCCTTTTACACGACATTTGCAATTTCATATGACATGTGCAATCATTCATGACCAAGATGCAAATTCCATTTAAACTAACCTCTTTCAGAAAAGTTATTCACAAAACTATCTCAAAATAAACCAATTCAATTACCTATTAATTCAAAACCAGAAGTCGAATTATGAAAAGAAATCCTCACTATCACTCAAAAAGAAAAATAAGAGACAAGTGTAGAACACGAATCCTTCAAGGAAAGTCCTTCAGCAGCAACTCATCATTCTGAGCAAGAGCGACTTTCATCCTTTGAAGTACAGCCTGCTTCAGCTTCAACTCCTCATACAACTTTTCAACCTCTTCTTCCTGGCGAGTAACACATTCTGCAGAAGGGGCTTCACCTTGTAATTTCTGGAGCTCCTGAATATCGGAGAACCCTTTGAGGAACCAAGGAGCATTGAAGTCGTACTGCACAAACACATCTCGATGGCACTTCCAGTCTTCAATCATCTCCTCAGAAACCATTCGACCAGTTGTGACGCTCATCCCATGGATAGAAAATAAATCGTCCTGAACGCGGTTGACCAATGCAAGACGACTTTTGAGCCTCGTAGTGGTAGCAATGTGGCCGTGTTTCTCCCATATCGATGTGTACAACTCTTCAAACCGAGCTGGCACACTGAATCCTACAACCAACACATGACCTGGATAAGGAACAACGAACGGAGGATCGAACAAAGCTCCAGGTTGCCCTACCAATAATTCACCAACCACATGAGCCTTGTCAGTTACAGGAGGCCTTTCAGAAGAAGTCGCCACGACAGCTTTATTGATTAGAACATGCTCAGAACATTCTTCAAGGGGAGCCACCTCAACAATAGCGGATGTTGCCTCTCTTGCATTCCTCCCGATATCTACTTCGCTCTGGGTGCTAATTTCCATCACGGCCCCATCAACAAGATCACTTAGGGAGGCGCCTTGTCCAACCGAGCTTGCATCATCTCTGTCATGGTCGGGAAAAGGAGCGGTTTCTCCAGACTTTTCAGCATGAAGATCAGTACCGCCAGACTTCTCAGCATGAAGATCAGTACCGCCAGACTTCTCAACATGAAGGCCAACATTACCAGCCTTCTCATTCTGAATGCGCGCCAACCTTGTGAAGACATTCTCTTTCGGAATTCCCTGATTTCAAGCAAGGATCACTCTTAGAAGAATTTACTCTGGAGAAATGAAGGAACCAACGGGAAGAGATTTAAATACCTGCATATTGGAGGAATTGAGGATCACCGAACCACATGCATGCCTTTTGGATCTCTCTCCTGCTTGGGGACTGCAATCCTCAGCTCTATTCCGTTTGGCTGGAAGTGGCTTCAACTGGAAATGCTTTTTCAAAACGTCAGAAGATGGTTCACCACGGGAACCTGTCACAACACTCTCCGAGAATTCCTGGAAAATCAACAGTTACCTCCTCCAAAATTCCTTGTACTTATCGGTTACCACTGGGTTTCTCCCAATAGGCCAGAAGGGAAGGCTCACCCGTTCTAAAAACACGTCAGCGTTAAGAATATTTGGGAGGAATTCTTTCGGAACCCCTGGTGGACGGATAAATGGGACACCCTGATCAAATCCCATTTGACGAGCCGCCCTGTCAATATTGTACGGAGTCACAGTAAATTCTTCGTTGAATAAAGACGGGACATATCCTGGGATGCAGCTGTGCAGGTAAACAATTTCCCCAAATCTCATAGTCTTAACATCGGTACGCAACACAACATCAGGACCATCAGAAGCAATAGCAAAAGTCTTTGGCTGAACAATAGAAGGGTGGATTGGCCCCCATGGATGGAAATCTACAGAAGACACGTTGTCAAATATGTCCACAAGTCTCGCGCCGGTTCTGGGACGCCTCCTATGCCAACGGAGTATTCTCGAGCCACCATACAAGTTTCTGAGCGAATTTGCAGGAGCAGGAGTAGGAGCATAACTTTTGAAGTGTTCCCATAAGAATGCACAAGAAAAGCGAAGTGAACGTACGACTCCACCTTTTTGTACCCGTTAGAAACATGCATGTCCATTGCTAAGGCGTCCAGATGAGAATACAAACGATCCAAGGAACAAAGCACCTAGGGGAAGAACTTTACCTTTTGCCGACTTTATAGCGATCTTAACGAGGTCACCTCTAATGGTCTTCTTTCCAGAACCGTCGTCGAATATATCTCTGGATAGCCATAAAGACAGGAACGCAATCACGCTGAGCTCATTTTCCAACTCTTGATCCGGCTCTGGGTCTGCAGGAGACCACTCCGACGCCCACCAGGTGTAAAAGCATCTCGTATCTTTTTTTCTCCTCCTTGTCCAGACTGTCGAAACCCGCCACCTTTTGAAGTATAGCATCATAGTTACGTTGTTCCGTATCAGAGAGCTCGTAAGAAAGACTTCCCAAAGAACGAGCGGGTTCATTAATGCAGCTACACTCTCCGTAGTAATAGTCATCTCTCCCCACCTAGATATGGCTGTATGAGTAGAAGGACGCCATCGAGAAATGAAGGTAATCAAAACCGCAGCGTCTTTCTTAATTTCAAGAGCAGCAGATGCCATGACCGCATTGAGGATTTGCACTTTGGTCAAATTGTCTTTAATGCCCTTATTACTCAACATGCGTCTCATCCATCCTTCATAAGAACCCCAGTGGAGTATGACAAATCTTGAAGTCAATAGGGAAGGCGGATATTCGTTTCTCCGGAGACAAAATCTCATCACAAGTGTTGAAGAAGAAAATGGATCGCATCCATATTTTCTGAATCGGAAAGCAGGACTATCTTATGAGAAGGATGTTTTCTAATGTTTGGAAAAGGCGAGGTGAACAACTCATCATCGATGTTCGGCATATCTTTGAAGCTGTCAACAATTCCCGACTTGGCACCAGCATTATC
Source organism: Papaver armeniacum (assembly GCA_023531295.1). Taxonomy (NCBI): domain Eukaryota; kingdom Viridiplantae; phylum Streptophyta; class Magnoliopsida; order Ranunculales; family Papaveraceae; genus Papaver; species Papaver armeniacum. The sequence goes on along the minus strand of JAJJWW010000762.1, from coordinate 740,592 downwards.
TCCGGAAGACATCTCAACAGGAATTCTTTTCTTCATTCCATAATGAAATAAAAGACAGGAGTTAGAACTTGTATGAAAAGCGCATGAAGCGTGTAGTCACGCACGACAAGACACGTTGAAATGCACAAAAGCTGGGATTAGGTCCAAACACCAGTATTACTCAAGTTTCAGTCTGGTATTGGTTTCAAGTCCGGTACAAGTTTCAGTCTGGTATTGGTTTCAAGTCCGGTACAAGTTTCAAGTCCGGTATAAATTTCAAGTTCGGTGTTACTCAAGTTTCAAGCCCGGGCACAATACTAATATAAGGTCGACTTTCAGTCAAGCATATGTGGGTGAGACCCACGTTCAATCAAGCATACACGGCGGGCCTGCGTCCATCCGCACACATCATAACACGATTTTTCTTTATTCATGGGAATCGTGTCTACTAGATTCAAGCCGAGGTTTTTCTTTTCAAGATACAACCTAAAAGCTAGGTTTTACATGCAATGGTGAAAGAAGCAAAAAACAACATGATCATGGATTCACGGGTTCTTTTACTAAGCAATTCTAGAAAATATTGGCGTATCAACTTCGGTAGAAAAACTAAGCATATACGCATCTTACAAAAGGTGTTTACCTAGCAAACTAGGGTTTTACCTTTATATAAAAATTAAAAAAAAAAAGAGCGAAACTTACCTTGGACGGCAGCAACTCCGGCAACGACGGCGGCAACTCCGGCAGCAGCAACGACGGCAGCGTTGGCGGGAGCGGCAGCGGCAGTCACGGACGGGAGCTGCTCAACAACAACAAAAAAAAAATTCGTGATAAAAAGCAAAGGGGTTGGTCTCTTTTATAGACAAAAATTAGAAGAATCCCAATAGAACAAGGATACCTCTTTTTTGGATTCCTTTTCTGATTCGAATACCCAAAGAAGGAAACCGGTCCCACCAAAGGATTCCATACAAGCACAACGGCATGGGCGACTAGCGGTCGGTCAATACTCTTCCGGGTAAACTTCTTTTATCCTGTCTTTCTCACCTATGTATGTCACCATCTCATGCCTACCCCACAATAGCGTAACCATTATGTGCTAGGAAGGGGACTTAATGTTGATGGTGGATTTTCATTTAAGGTTAAAATTGTAAAAACCAGAAAATCATGCGCTGACATCTTGTAAAAGATAAGGCCATCAATAAGTGTTGGATACTCCCTCACTTAATTCACCTAGAATGGAGCATGTGGCAACAATCCCATTCTATGAATACACGAAATTCATCCAGGTTGGAGCATGTAGCAACAATCCCATATACCCTGTGAATTTCTAGCATTATTAATTAATGCGCAATCAGCCTTGTATTTCCTATACTCATTATCAGTGCGGCATGACGACTGAGTGTTACTCTTACAGAGCAACACGAACCTCCAAGTATTATAATGAAATCATGTACGAAATACCCGTACAGGCTGACTCTCGGTGTGTTATACTAGCCCGATTAAGCCCCTCTCGGTGTGTTATACTAGCCCGATTGAGCATCCGGACCGACCAGTATCGATCCGGATATGATCACAAATGATCATCCAACTCCACAAGCATGATTGGATGACCCAGATCAATTCCATCACCCCCAAGCAGGTATGGAATATCCACTGCCGAACCAACGCGGATCCCGCATGGTCGGCCTACCCAGAGATTGTCCTAGCTTGCCAAAACGTCCAAACCAGAGCGTATGGGCGGAAAACCCTAAATTAGGGTTTGCGGCATATTACATGTGTCGCAAAACAGTCTCAACCATCCATCTTCGCAGGCATAGATGGAGGGTGTAGATGTAGATTCAAAGGGCCCAGAGCATGTCAACACAATAACCGTGAGGCCGCATACATACCTGACCAATCGGTCAGGACCAACCATGGTTGGTTATCCCAATTTGTACGCCGAATAAAGCATGGTCGCACGGCCTTGAAACCCAAAATTAGGGTTTTGAGCATCACGAGCGTCCATCTTCTCCGGCACGAATTGAGGGTCCAAGATTAGATTAAGCAGGTCCGGTCATACCAGCATGACCACCGTGGACCCATCTATCCCCTCACCCGATCGGCTAAGGCATATCATGCTTGGTTATTCCAAGACGCGCGCCCAAACTAGCGTGGTCACACCTCCCAAACCACAAACTGATCTCGACCGCTCAACTTCGCCGGACGATTTGGATGGCTCAGATCACGTTTTCATGGGATATCCAGGTATAGCCGTGAACACCAGCCTACCACCTTCACACCAGACCGATCGGCCACGACCGACCAAGATTGGTCATCATGGAACGTGCGCCCGAAATAGGCATGACGCGCGGCTCTTGCGGCACTGGTTTTCTGCCACAAATTGATCTCGACCACTCAACTTCACCGGACGAATTGAGTGGCCCAGATCATACTTTCGTGAGGTAATGGGTATAGGCGCCTATACCGTCATGCCGTCTACACGCATTTACGGTCGGTCTGGCCAAAGTCATATCCCAAGTCGGGATTCGACCGGTCAAGAGGGATGCTTGCGCACCTCTTCTAAAACCCTAGTTCCACCAACGGTCGCAGATGAGTGTCTCAAAGATCATCTCGTCCGTCCAACTTCACCGGCTTGGTTATACAACCCTGGTCAGGATTTAACTGGTCAGTGAGGCGTCATGGTGATCACCACCCATCACTCTACCACACCAGGGATGCACGTGCACTGCGCATAAAATACACATGATACTTCACAAGTATCAACTTCCCGAATAATGCGATTATTCAATTCAAAGATTACATGCTACCTTTCGTGGATCCACGATCCACACACTCGAGATATCAATCATGTCACAAACTGGGGGATACATACTGGGGTATTGGTCTGGCGGTTTACAGCGTGCAGCGTGCAACGCGCCATCACAAGAACGTGTTAGGAAGTTATGGACGGTTAGCGATGACAGGAGAAGTGGGCAAGACTGATCGTGTAGCACCGACACACAACTCCATCACTCCACTTCCTCCACTTCCCACGAGAGACATGAATAAGGCTCAATGACTTGTATAAATAGGTTCTCCTCCCTATTTCCACCAACAGAGCAAGTCCAGACAAAAAACAGAAACCAAGTGTTAATACAAAACACCAGAACTGATTGCTTGCATCCTGTAAGCCGGTTCAGCTTTCTATTACAAGTCATAAGCAAGCCAACACCTTCACAATCTCAACACCTTCTTCGCTTCCCTCCCTAAGATCAACCCCATCTCCTTCACTTTGTGACCGAAACAAGTCTGGAACGGCCATTTCTTGGTTTAGGCCGGACTTGCACAGATTGATTTCCGAATCTACAAGCACTCACCGTGCAGTGTATTTGTTTAGGGTTTAGATTCATTCCTCATCCACACACCCCAAATTACCAAATCCGACAGGAATAGTTTTCACCCATAAACACTATGACTTCAAACTTTGCTCTTGACTGAACGGGTCCTATTGATAAATTCAGATTGACATACCCGTATGGGCTGGTCTGGTTTTCTTCGAAGTCCGTCATCGTAGTGGGATGTCGTACAATCTTGCATGAGCTAACCTTGGCTGTCTTGAGAGTCTTGAGAGTAATCACATTAGAAGATGCTCTTGTGTCGATGAGGGCCCTCCTGAACTCTGAACCCTTGATGTGTGCGGTAACATGTAGGGCCCGGTTGTGACCTTCCTCTGCCATCATGTCGTCTTATGTAAATGTAACATTATTTACAGATGTTTCCGATGCGATTAAGACTTAGGACGAGAAGGAGTCAGGTGTACGTCCAGAGCTATTTTATTAACTTCAGCAAACGTCTCTGCCCGTTGATTCTTCGAGAGGTGCAAGAGTTCACACAAGCTTTCCACTAGAGATGTCGCTTCCTGATCCACTGGCCTCTGGTTCGTAGTAAAACTGTTGATCTGAGGGGAACTAGTCCCCGGTGTAAAGGTCTCCGGATCGCTCATCTCTGATGTCATCTTGATGAGGAGATCAAGTATGCCGTTTACCGATTCTTTGATTAGCTCCATGTTCTTCGTGTGAATCTCCTGTACCCATGCTAGTTCGTTTAATGTTGGGAATCTCTTGATCATGCCGTCAGATACGCCGTTAGGAGGAGGGGTATCTCCGTTGGAGGAACCATCAGGATTTGAGACCGTCAAGGTGGTCCTAAGACCAACCATCTCGAAATTGAATGAATGGTATTAAAGAAATTGGCTTTACAACTGAGAGATTAACCTCCCGCTGTGGTCGCCAATTGTTTATGGGTGAATACTATTCCTGCCGGATTTGGTAATTTGGGGTGTGTGGATGAGGAATGAATCTAAACCCTAAACAAATTCACTGTGCGGTGAGTGCTTGTGATTCGAGAAATCAATCTGTACAACTATGGCCTAAACCAAGAAATGGCCGTTCCAGACTTGCTTCGGTCACACAGTGAAGGAGATGGGGTTGATCTTAAGGAGGGAAGCGAAGAAGGTGTTGAGATTGTGAAGGTGTAGGCTTGTTTATGACTTGTAACAGAAAGGTGAGTAGTCTTACGATTGATGCAAGCAGGCTTTGATTGTTTGAATACGTTTTTGTATTAACACTTAGTTTCTGTCTTGTCTTGACTTGTTCTGTTGTTTTTGGAAATAGGGAGGAGAACCTATTTATACAAGTCATTTGAGCCTTATTCACGTCTCTCATGGGAAGTGGAGGAAGTGGAGTGATGGAGTAGTGGAGTTGTGTGTTGGTGTTACACGACCAGTCTTGTCCACTTCTTCTGTATCTCTAACCGTCCATGACTTCCTGACACGTTCTTATGATGGCGCGTTGCACGCTGCACGCTGTAAACCGCCAGACCAATACCCCAGAGATGTATCCCCAGTTTGTTACATGATTGATGTCTCGAGTGTGTGGATCGTGGGACCCACGGAAAGTAGCATGTAATGATAGACTAAATAACTAAATTATGAAGTCGATACTTGTGAAGTATCGTGTGTATTCTACGCAGGTACTGCATCGAGTATACTCAGCATGTATGAAACATCGCTGTTTTTAAGGCTTACCGGAGTAAGTCACGAATTTAAGCGTCTTAAAATAGCCATCTTCGAGTGATCGTTTGGAGGCTATACAGGTAAGCCCTAACTTGGCCGATCACCTCATGTGGAAGAGTGGTGGACGGTGATCGTGATGATGCCTTGCTGGTCTCTTAATTCCTAACCAGGGCTGCTTGACCAAGCTGGTAGAGTTGGACGGAAGAGATGATCTGTGACACTCATCTGGGACCGTTGATGAAGTTTTAGGGCTTTTGAAGAGGTGCGCAGGAATCACTCTTCAGCTTGGTCGAAACCAAGCATGGGAGGTGTTTTGGAAAGGACCGACCGGGCATGCGTGTAGACGGCATGCCGGTGTACACGTCCGTACCTCACTGTCCCATGAAGTTGCGATCTAGGCCACTCAATTTGACCGTCAAAGAGGAGCGGTTGGGATCGATTTGCAACAGAAATCTGGTGCCGCAAAAGCCGCGCATCATGCCCACTTCGGGCGCGCGCTTCAAGACGACCAAGCCTGGTCGGTTCCGGCCGATTGATTCGGTGTGTGGGTGGTAGGCTGGTGTTCACGCCTGTACTTCATTTCCTCATATAAACGTGATCTAAGCCGCTCAATTTGTCTGGAGAAGTTGACTGGTCGAGATCAGTTTGTGATTTGGGAAGCGCGACCACACTAGTTTGGGCGTGCGTTTTGGAGAAACCAGGCATGGTATGCCTTGGTCGGTCGGGTGAGGAGATAGATAGTTCCACGGTGATCATGCTGATGCTCACTGGACCTGCTCAATTGTCTCCTAAGCCCCTCATTCGATCAGGAGAAAACGGACGCTCGTGATCGATACAAACCCTAATTAGGGTTTTGGCCGGCCGTGCTTCATGCATTGTTTTGCACACACGAATTGGGACAACCAAACATGGTTGGTCCTGACCGATTGTTCATGTATATAGGCGGGCCCACGGTGTTTGTGTTAACATGTTCCGGGCCCTTTGAATCTACATCTACACCCTCCATCTATGCCTGCGAAGATGGATGGTTGAGACTGATTTGCGACACATGTAATGTGCCGTAACCCTAGTTTAGGGTTTCACGTCCATGTTGTTTTGGCTGGACGAACTGGTAAGCGTTGCTTCCCTCTTGGGGAGGCCGACCATGTGGGGCCCGCATTGAGTCGGTGGTGAATACTCCAATACCTGCTTAAGGGTTATGGATTCGATCTGGGCAATCAATCATGCCGGTGAAGTTGGATGGTCATGATCGTTTCTGAGACTGATATGGTCAGTTCAGGTTCAAACATGCTCAATCGGGCTAGTATAACACACCGAGAGTTGTAGCATGTATGGGTATTTCGTACATGTTTTATTATTAATGCTTGGAGATTCGTGTTGCTCTGCTTGAGAACAACACTCACCGTCATGCCGCACCTGTGAATGAGTAATGAAATACTAGGCTGGTCATGCATTAATTAATAATGATGTAAATTCACAAGGTATATGGGATTCTTGCTACATGCTCCAACCTGGATGAATTTTGTGTATTTAATTCACAGAATACTGGGATTGTTGTCACATGCTCTATTCTAGGTGAATTAGTAAAGTGAAGAAGTATTCATCACTTATTAATGGCTTGGTCTTTTGCAAGATGTTAGCGCATAATTTTGGCCTTTACAATTTTAGCCTTAAATGAAAATCCACCATCAACAAACACACATACCTAGAGAGAAGTTTGTGAGGCAATTAATTATTGTAAAAGTAAACTTAGCAAAATAGTATAAGGTTGATCCACTGTTTAAAGAGATTGTGAGCGTAACAAAGAGAGAATTGTAACAGTTTTTGTAGGATCAGAATATCGCAACATCAATACTTCGCGAGATCAATAAACAACCGTACTGCGAGGGCGTCGCAGAAAAGTAATATAAATGACGCAGTGAATGACGATAGCCAAAACATGAGAAAGATGTGAAGACCCAGCGAGATTTAGGAGAGTGGCGAGATTATATATTTGAACACCTGCGATATTTCACAAGTCATTCCCGAAAATAAAGGACAGCTTAGCTGTCATCCATTGTATACTACCCTATATAAAGAGCCGAACGAACCTGTTGTAAAAGGGGGATTCTTTTGAGAGTGTTAGACAAGTCATTAGGAGAGAGAAAGTTGGTGGTTGTAATTTCTTTAACTCTTTTCTATTTTATCTTGTGAATCTTCAAGGAAATAATCAATAAAATCATTGTTATTCATCTAAAAAATGTCTTAGTTGTGTGGAATATTGTGAGGGTGTAGTGTAGGATTTCCTGCAACTACATATTGGTGCTAGAAACAGGGAGTGATTGAAGATAAGAGATTGGATATTGTCATTAAAACTGTAAAAATCAAGAGTATAATGAATAAATTGAAGAAAACTAAAATCAAAGAGAGTAATGAAGAATTGGAATGTAATATGATTACAAAGTCAATGGTTAAAGAATTTCATGAAAGTATCAAAGGGAGAATACATAAAAGAGATTTTGAAGGAAAGAAAATTATAACAACAGAGAAGGTGTTACCCTTGAAAGAATGGGAAAAACAGAGAATTATATTCACAGCAACGGAGATGTCAGGAGAGAATTTAAATCACACATCTCCACTAGTGATTACGATAAGTGCCAGCAAAGAAGAAGGAAAATTAAGAAAAAACAATGGAAGAATGGGCAATAAGTAGAACTTTAGTGGATACAGGGAGTTCAGTGAATATAATGTTTTATCATGCATATAAAAAATTGGGGTACAAAGATGAAGAAATGACTTCCGCAACATGTCATATCTATGGTTTCGGCAAATCGATAACAAAACCTAAAGGGGAGATAAAAATACGAATTTTGTTGGGAGAAACTGAAACAAATGTGACGTTATGCATAGTAGATATGGAATCACCATATAACATGTTGTTGGGAAGGCCATGGATACACGCAATAAAAGCTGTAGCATCAACATTTCATCAATGTGTCAGATTTCCTATGCCGAGTGGAATTGGCGAAATCATAGGAGATACCGATAAAGGAAGAATGTATCATCAAATCGAAGTAAAACATTATGAAGAATTGAAGAGGCGAAAAGATCGCAAGAAGATGGCAAAAGCAGCAAAAAAGGAAGAAGAATTTAGAACATACATGATAAGAGCGGAAGAAGGAAAAGGAATATGTGGTGAAGAGAGTGATCTCGCAAAGGAAATAAGAGGACCAACGCCCATGGGAGAACCGAAGGCTAGCTACATTGCGGCAGAACCAACAAAGAAAGTGAATATTGGAACTGAAGAAGAACCCAAGATGTTAAAAATTGGGACTAAAATGGAAGCAGATGAAGAAAGAAAGACCATTGATTTGTTGCGAGATTATAAAGATATTTTCGCATGGGATATGGATGAGATGCCTGGAATAGATCCATCCATGTCATAAATTAGAGATTGATAAAAATGCCAGACCATTCAAGCAAAGAATTAGAAAAATTGCAACAGCATATCATCCTCAAATAGAAGAAGAGTTGCAGAAGATGCTTGATGCTGGCATTATTAGACAAGCAAAATACCCCGAATGGATAGCAAATATGGTCGTGGTTCCAAAGAAGAAGAAATGAATAAGAATTTGCATAGATTTCACTGATCTAAACAAAGCTTGTCCAAAAGATAGTTTTCCCTTGCCAGATATTCCCCAGATGGTTGAATCAGCAGCAGGAAATGAAAGGATATCCTCCCTTGATGGATATAAGGGATACAATCAAATTCCTCTCGCTGAAGAAGACCAAGAACATACTGCCTTTTTCGCTCCAAGAGGATTATACTGTTACACAAAAATGCCATTCGATCTGCGAAATGCCGGTGCAACGTATCAAAGGATGGTGGAGAAAGTGTTCGAACAATGGATACATAAAACACTAGAGGTGTACGTGGATGACATGTTAATAAAAAGCAAAGAAGCAAAAGATCATGTGCGAGATTTGAAGAAAATTTTTGAACAAATGAGACATTTCAACATCAAAGTAAATCCAGAAAAATGTACCTTTGGAGTGGCATCTGGAAAAAATTTAGGATACATTGTGTTAAAAGAAGGAATACAAGTTGATCCGGAGAAGGTAAAAGCAATTCGAGACATGCCAACGCCAGCAACTGTGAAAGATGTGAAAAAGTTAAATGGACTATTAGCTTCGCTAGGAAGATTCATCTCGCGATCATCTGATAAGTGCAAACATTTTTTCAACATACTTAAAAAGGGAACGAAATTTAGGTGGACGGGTGAATGTGAAAAGGCATTGCAAGGAATAAAAGAACATCTAATGGATATATCAATATTACAAAAAGCAGAAGAAGGGGAGGAATTACTAACTTACCTCGCGACAACCTTGCATGCACTAAGCGCAGTATTATTGCGAATGGACGCAGGGGTGGAAAAACCAATCTATTACATCAGCAAAACATTCAATGCCGCAGAGAAAAATTATTCCAAAATTGAAAAATTAATTTTGGCATTAGTTTACGCAACGTTTAAACTTCACATCTATTTCGAAGCACACACGGTAAAGGTAATGACAAAAGTACCAATTGAGTCAGTAATGAAAAATTCAAAAAGATCAGGAAGGGTTGAAAGATGGAATGCTCAAGTAAGTCATTGCAAACTCAAATATGAAGTATTATCCTCACCCAAATCACAAGTTGTTGCAGACTTTTTAGCAGAATTTCCATTGGAAGAGGATGAAGCAGTGGAAGAAATGATGGATATAGAAGAAGAACATGGAAATCCAAGGGATTTATTAACTGAGCCAAACATATGCGAAATATTGGTAGATGGGTCGTCAAATAGAGAAGGTAACGGAATTGGGATCATTATAATTTCGCCAGAGGGCAATAAAATGGCTTTCTCTTTTAGATTGGAATTCGCATATACCAACAATGAAACAGAATATGAAGCTATAGTACATGCTTTGCGATTTGCAATAGAAATGAAGTTGGAGAATGTAAGAGTTACTAGTGATTCTCAGTTAGCTATTCGCCAGATAAAAGAAGAATATACTACAAATGAAACATCCTTGAAAAAATACAAAAAGCTTGTTGAAGAATTGTCAGCGAAGATACCAAAAATAAAGTGGAGACACATATCAAGAAAAGACAATAGACTTGCAGATGCATTTGCTTTTATATCAAGTATGATGACAGATCCATCTGCGAGATGCATAAAAATACAGACACTTCAATTACCATCAATCAACAAAGAGGAAGAGGAAGAAACAGAAGTAATGCTCATAGAAGATGAAACACAAAGATCCCATTGCGAGGATTGGAGGACAGAACTTCATGCTTATCTAATGAAAGGAGAAACACCAAGAAATAGATTAGAGATGCATAAATTAAAAAGCCGTGCAACAAATTATGAATTAAGAGATGGCGTATTGTACCGAAGATCCTTTAATGGACCCTCGCTCAGATGTTTAACACGAAAGGAAGGAGAAGCAGTGCTAAAAATGCTACACAGTGGGGATGCTGGCAATCATAGTGGCGGAAGATCTTTAGAACATAAGGCGAAAATGCAAGGCTATTATTGGCCATATATGCATGAAGATGCGAAACAAATATCAAGACGTTGCGAAGATTGTCAAAGACACGGAAAAAAATACATGCACCAGTGCACCGTTAACCTCTTCAACAAGTGTATGGCCTTTTGGAAAGTGGGGATTAGACATTGTAGGACCATTTTTACCAGTCCGGGGAAAAGGAGATATTTGATTGTCGCAATGATTATTTCACAAAGTGGGCGATAAAAGCGGTACAACACATTCGCGATAAAGATATTTTTACTTTAATATTCGAAAACATAATATGCAGATTTGGAATTCCAAAGACAGGTTGGTATCCGACAATGGGAAACAGTTTGAGGGACAAAATATAGAATTACTGCTTAATGCATTTCAAATAAAATGTGGAAAATCAACTCCTTTATACCCGCAGGCCAACGGACAATGCAGAAGCAACAAATAAAACAATCGATATATTGAAGAAAAAAATTAGAAGGGCATAATAAGGCATGGTGTGAACAAGTGCATAATGCAGTATGGGCTTATAATACAACAAGGCGAGAAGCTACGGGGATGTCACCGTTTTGTCTGACCTATGGTGTTGAAGCTGTACTTCCGACAGAAGTTATTATTCCAACAACAAAGAGAGAAGCTTGGGAGAAAAATCTTAGTGCGGGTAACATTTTGGTTAAATTAGATGAATTAGAAGAAAAAAGAGAAAGAGCACTACAACATATAGAGAATTATCAGCAAAGATTGGCCAGGGAATATAACAAGCGTGTCAAAACACGCGAGTTTCAACCAGGTGATATGGTATTGCGAGAAACACCAATATATCAGCGAGAAAGTGGTGGCAAGTTGGCGAAAAAGTGGGATGGACCTTATATCATCAAGGAGATAGTTGGAACAGGGGCATATAGATTAATGGATCCAGAGGGCAAAGATGTGGGCCAGAGATTGGGTAGACCATGGAATAGATTATATCTCAAGAAATATTACCCATAGAAGATGGAAAGAAAAGAATAAATTCTGAAATGTTAAATGAATGAAATGAAATGAAATGTTCCTGCGACAGAGTTATTGCGAAATTAAGAAAGAATGTGCGAATATCTCGCAAATGAATTAACAAGAGATAACCAAAAATGAATGATTGAACGAATTGACAGAAATGAATGAGTGAGTGAATGGGACGAACCTTTATGGCGTACACCCTAGTTCGCGAATGATATTTCGTAAGAGGCAAATGTAAGACCTAAAGTGCGTCATATAAGGGGGTATCTCTTGACATGGCTCGAGGAAAAGGTTACACCTCCCCGGAACTGAGTCATGAAAATTTGGGGCCCATGAAAGCCTATCCGGGGGAGATACCTTGGATTTACAACTATATATATAAGGTTATACCCTGGTTGGACGACCGAGGGTCTCTTCCAAGGAGTCAGTGTATGACCAAGGCGCCGAGGTACACGGTTGAGCCAAGAGTGCCTGGGGCATTTGAAGTGTCTCGGCCATTCTTGGCAAGTCTTGGAACATGCTGCACTCGGCCCGAAGAAAACTCCACTTAGGGTGCAGTCTCGTGACCATAAACCCTATAGGTATAAGGGATAAGAGGCTGCGAAAACAACTGGTTGTTGTTAAGACCGGATGGGAGGAGCTAGTCTTGTATGGCCGATGTACGCCTCCTTGAAGGGGCAACCAGGGAGATGATAAGGGCGGCACCCTCCATTAGGGAGCTGATAAGTGTCAAAAGGCGCAAATGTCATGAGGCTCTATTTTTGCAAGGAAATTTAGGCTTGTCATATTTGTGCGATGATCCTGCAGAGGCAATAATACTAACGCGAGGGTAAGACGAGATCAATGGGTCTTTACATGCAAGTGTAAAGACGTCCTGCGATTTCGTCGCAAGACGGCAATGTCATGGGGCTTTATGTTCGCAAGAACATTTAGGCCTGTCATATTGTCGCAAACGAAATATCCTGCAGAGGCAAAAATACTAAAGAAATGATAAGACAAGATCAATGGGTCATTACATGAAAGTGTAAGGACGTCCTGCGATTTTGTCGCAAGACGTCAATGTCATGGGACTTTATGTTCGCAAGAATATTTAGGCCTGTCATATTGATGCAAAATGAGGGGTGGTAAAATAAGACCTTTAACTAGGAAGGCAAAATAAGACCACACAAAAACAATGATAAGGCAAGATCAATGGGTCAGTACATGAAAATGTAAAGACGTCCTGCGATCTTGTCGCCACAGTGAATTTCAAACATAAATGAAGATAATGGAATAGCAATTATTAAATACCAAAGATTATACTTGTTGAAATAAAGAAGAGTAACGCAGACGAGTACACACATCAAAAAAGATGATTGAAGTACATAAAAAAGCAACAATACGAGAAGAAAGATTACAAGAGAAAATCATTTCTCAAATAGTAGCTTTTTCACCGTAGAGAGATCTTTGGGTTTACTTCAAAGAACTTTATCTATATTTTCGCTAAATAATATATTTCCAGCAGATCCTTCTTCACCTACATCTTCATTCGCGACATCATCATTGACAGTTTTATTGGGAGAGATAGTTTCTTCATTTTCGACTTCTTGGCCGCTATTATAATCATAATCGCTATCAGGAGGATTAGGAACTTCATCATCACTTACTTCCAGAGGTTCAATAGACACAGGATCAAGAAATTTAGATAGTAAAACATTATTCACAAGAACTTCGGCTCTAAGATGAAATTGACGAAGGAGTGCTTTCTGCTGATTTTTACTCTCTATATCTTTACAAATCACGCATGTAGTCGAATTTTCTTTACTCGCCTGTCGTGAGAACGCACAAGAGAAGCGGCCAGTATTCCATTCTCTTTGGGAATTTTTGAGTAGTCGGATTTCAAAGCAAAGAATGGAGGAGTGAAGTTTTTTCTCGACTCGCAAAACAAAAAATAAAAGGAATTATACAAACAAAAAATATGAAGGCTTGATAAAGAAAGAATAGATGAGGCAGTCAACTTCTATGACTACCTTCCTTCTGCGAGGTAAGATGTTGGATTAGAGCCGAACAACTATTTTCCAAATGATCCATGGTATTGTCAAAATTATCTCCAATTAAACCTTTCAGACGTGATCGCCAACTTTTTTCGTTGGAAACAAGTAAGGCATTTTCTTTTGTAAGGGAAGAGTTGGACTTTTCTAATTTGGAACATTGATCCTTGAATTGGTTTGCTTTTACACTTAAGGTTATTATTCTACCCTACAATCGAGTTTATCCTCCTTCTCGCAAGAACTTCTTCAAGTTGATTTCTCAAATGAGCAAAGAGATTGTTCTTGCTCTTTACATAATTTTTGACAAACATCATATTGTTGCGAGTAAACCGCCACCTTGTTTAACAGATTTCGCTTCTCTTGAGAAAGAGTTCCATTCTCATCTGATAAAGTTTCCAACTCCAAATTAGCTTTAGTCAAAGAGTAAGAGAGGCGAGATAAGTCATTACTTAATGAGTCTTGTTTCTGAGCTAAATCAGCATTTTCTTTAGAGAGATTATCTATTTGATCAACAGAATATGTATGAAGATTATCTAATTGGTTATATTGCTCCATCCAAGCATCTCTATCAACTCGAACTTCTTCAACAGTAGATTCCAACTGATATATCTCCATTTTTCGTTTCTGGTTTAAAGCTTGAAGGGCGAACAAGGGCTTAAGGTTCAAAAAAAAAAAAAAAAAAAGGACAATACAGAGGCAAGAGTATACCTTTTAATTCTTCATTCTTCTTGCGAAGATTATCACGATCCAGCGAAATATTTTGAAGATTTTGATTCTCAAGATGGAGAACATTACATTTTGCAGTCATAGCTTGGAGATCATTCTTTAAAATGTTAATTTCTTGTTCTAAGGATGTTTGCGAAATTCTATCAGGGCCAAGGTGTTTGCTCAAAATCTCGCAAATATCAGATTTGATAGGGTCGACAGAAGTCTTCTTAGCATCATTCACAATATCTGATAGGACTTTGAAGGCCACATCTATTCCTTTAGTAAGAGGGATTTGCTCAGAAAAGGAAGTAACGGTGATAGAAGAAGGAAGAGATGAGTCATATTTTGTTAAAGGAATATCACGAGAAGAAGAAATCTCATGAAGGTTAATGACTGGAGGAATGGTAGAGCCATTAACAATGGAAGAAGAAATGGGCTCATTCGCAATGGGACTGTTATGAGGGAGTTGATCTATGAGAAATTCAGGCATAGAAGTGTTATCTTTGGAAGAAACAGTAGGGATATCTTGCGAAGATTTCGCAGTAGGAGTTGTAAGTTTGAATGTAGGAAAAGTAACGAAGGCGCAACGGTTTAGAATGGCGAGGCTTCTTGGGGGACCTATCAGCATTTTTGTCATCCTGCAAATTACAAGATAAATAAGAAACAGAGGCAACAATATTGTTATTAAAAGAATAAATGTTTCTTAAATACCTTGTTACTCGCAGGCTTTCTTTTAGAGGCAGTGGATTTCGGTTGCGAACCCATGGAGATATTAGGATTCACAACGGTGAACTTGGTGCTAGGTTTGTTCTTGCTAAAACAAAAATGGCAGAGGAGTCATTAAAAGAAGAACATTATCAGAATAAAACAACTTCAACAAAGAGATCAATCACAAAATGATCAAATTCAAAGAAAATTAACAAACCTTGATGCCATAGAAACAGTAGCAGAAAAATAGTAGCAGGAAAACGATGAAGAAGATGATGAAGAAAAGCGGCAGAAAATAGTTGCAGACGATGAAGAAGACGAAGTAAAAGAAAAGAAATGCTTTCACAAGGAATTCTCCTTTAAATAGACGACAAAAGAGTAAACTTAGATAACATTAAATGTGCCTAGGTAAAAGGGAAATTTTAGATACGTGTAAACAGTCATTCCCGAATTCACGGAATCTTGTCGGCGAAAAATTGATAGAAAATAAACGATTGCGGCATTTCAAAATATTGATTCTCATGACATTCTCTCCTTCGCAGAGAAGACATGAGAAGAGGCAAGATGTAGGATCAGAATATCGCAACATCAATACTTCGCGAGATCAATAAACAACCGTACTGCGAGGGCGTCGCAGAAAAGTAATATAAATGACGCAGTGAATGACGATAGCCAAAACATGAGAAAGATGTGAAGACCCAGCGAGATTTAGGAGAGTGGCGAGATTATATATTTGAACACCTGCGATATTTCGCAAGTCATTCCCGAAAATAAAGGACAGCTTAGCTGTCATCCATTGTATACTACCCTATATAAAGAGCCGAACGAACCTGTTGTAAAAGGGGGATTCTTTTGAGAGTGTTAGACAAGTCATTAGGAGAGAGAAAGTTGGTGGTTGTAATTTCTTTAACTCTTTTCTATTTTATCTTGTGAATCTTCAAGGAAATAATCAATAAAATCATTGTTATTCATCTAAAAAATGTCTTAGTGGTGTGGAATATTGTGAGGGGTGTAGTGTAGGATTTCCTGCAACTACAGTTTTCTTGTTCATAATCTAGAGAAGATATTTTCTTCGTATCTGGTTTCTAGTGTGTTCTGTTTTTTAGTTTTCGTCTATTATTATTCTGAATTCCGCCTCTATAATAATAGTCACCTAGGTACAGAGATCAATATGTATCACTTTACCACGTAAGTTGTTAATATAAATAAGCAGAAGAGCAAATGTTTTGTGGGGGTACTTCAGATATGAGAAGAAAGAAAATTGCAGAGCAACTACAAATGGAACTATCTGAGTTTCCAGATAAATATCTTGGTGTAATTCTCAACCCTGGAAGAGTGAAAGTGCATCAAGTTTGGGGTATTGTGGAGATGATGCAGGAGATGCTTGCAAGCTGGAAAGGTACATTATTGGCATTTCCTTCAAGACTTACTCTAGTAAAGTTTGTATTGTGCAGTTATCCAATTTACACAATGTCTGTTTATAAATGGCCAAGAGTTGTTATTCAAGAATGTGAAAGAATTATTAGAAACTTTTTGTGGACTGGAGACCCTTCTGAAAGGAAGCTAGTGACTGTTAAGTGGGAGGAGATAAATGCTCCAATTACAGAAGGTGGATTGGGTCTTAGAAGATTGGAAGTAATTAACAGGGCATTGTTGATGAAATTGCTTTGGAGAATTTTGACTGAGGATGAGGAATGGACAAGATTTATGAAGGCTAAATTTATGAACAAGAATGGTGGTTGGATTCAGTCTTACAGAGAATCTTATATATGGCCTGGCCTAAAATGGGTCATTCAAGATATTAATGAAGGATCTAGATGGATTGTAGGAAATGGTAAAGATATATCTGCTTGGATGGATAAATGGGTATATGATTATACTTTATTTGATAAGTTTCCTGATAATACTTTCATTCAACAACATAAGGACTGGAGAGTTGATAAGTTGATACATAGTGGTAAATGGCAAATACCAACTGAGTTGAACCAAATTTTAAAAATAGAAGACTTGCCTCAGATAGGGCATGGAGATGATACAAGAATTTTGAGTGCTGATCTGACAGGAAAATTCTCAGTAGCTAATGCAACTCAACAAGTAATAATTAAATATCCTGCAGTACAGTGGGCAAAAAAGGTATGGGATCCTTGCTTACACCCTTGTATATCTTTGAATGTATGGAAAATACTAAGGGGATCTTGTGCAACTGAGGAATCTGTTAGGAAAAAAGGGTTTAGTACTGTTTCTAAATGCTACTTGTGTGGGAATGCTCAGGATAATATGGACCATATTTTGTGGCAATGTAGCTTCAGTGAAAGTATCTTTCATTGGCTGTGTGGAGTTTTTAAAGTAGCAATTCCTAATAATTTTGAGGATGTCTTAAGTATGATGAAAACTAAGAGCTCAATCATTCAACAATTATGGTTGGTCAGTACTTGTACTGCAATGGTTGAAATTTGGTTCAGTATAAATAGGGAACTGTATGATGATCAAGCTCCCAGTGCTGCCCAGGTTCAATGCAGAATAATGAATTTTACTAAAGAATGCAGTATAAGATTGACTGGAAAAAGGACAAGTGAGCAGTATGATTTTCAGGTATTATTCTTTTTTGGTATCAAAAACATTCCAGTAAGAAATACTATGGTGAAGGAATGCTTCTTCAAGCTCCCTGAGATTCAACAAATCTTACTTTGTTGTGCTGGTACTGTTAGAGGAAATCCTGGTCCTGCAGGTGTAGGATGTGTAGGCAAAGACAATGAAGGAAAGTATATTGGTGCCTTAGCAGGAGGGATTGGTGTTGCCACTAATTACATAGCTGAAGTAATGTCTTTGATCATTGCTGGAGAGTGGGCAGTCAAAAGAAGCTTTTTAAGTGTTTGTTTCTGTCTTAAATCCAAGGAAGTCTTATCAGCTTTCATGACTGAGAAGGTTCCTTGGATAGTTAAAACCAGGTGGCAGGTAATTAAAAGTAAACTGGTTATTGCATTTAGACATTCTTACAAGGAGACCAACTTCTCAGCTATTAAGATGGCAAAGAAGGGAGCTTTAATTGCAAGAGGGGATTGGGAGTATTATGAGAACAAGCCTGAGTTCTTAGGAGAAATAGAAACTGAAAACTCTTCTTACTTTAGATTTTGAAATCTCTGTAATTCTTTATGGGCCTATTGTTTATGGGCTTTGAATTTGTACATCTCCTTTAGTTTCTGTTTGCATGGTTTCATCTGTTCTGGGCTTGTCCAGACAGTTGAGCTTGTAACAAAATCATTTGGTTTAGTTTGGTAATAAAAATTTTATGATCTAGCAAAAAAAAAGTTGTTAATATAAACATAATGATTCTCTGCAGTACATGATGGGAACTCCTGGTGATGATTCTTCTAATTCTCTGGAGAAGAGTTTTGAAGTTGACAAACCCAGGGTTTCCTTTGAGGAGGTATTAACTAAAATCGATCCTCTGCTTCGTGAAGCTGGTCGGGTCATACAGGGTATTCCTCTCACACATTTACGCATCGTTCGAGAGCGTGTTCAAGCTTTCCTGGCTTCGGTTGACATGGAGGAAAAGTGGAGGCGTGATGAAGCGTCTCAGCCCACAAGTGCCAGGGCTGAAAGATTCGCGGCTCGATTGAAGCGACGAAGGATTGAGCATAAGCAACCTCCAGGTGGGGATAAGCATGATTATCCTATTCATAAAGGCATCATAATTCTCGACTCTGATGTGGACGAACCGGCGCATCCTCAAAAGGCTGTTAGGGCAGTTTCTGAAAAGGATGTCGGCGAAGCTTCCGAGGGAGAGGTCGAAGTAACTTATGGGGAGAAAATTGAAGCGACTTCAGCTCTTGGAGAAGACATTGTAGCGGCTTCTAAGGAGGACTCCAGTGGAGGCGCCATTAACCTTGGCTTTGATGTTGATAACTAGATTTCCCACTTTGTTATTTTCTTTCATAGAAGAACATCTTTTCGTAGCTTAGCTTGCAGATGTTTTCGATATTTCAGTGGTTTTTTTTTATGTGACTGGAGCCAGGGCTTCATCAAGTAATATTCTTTCATTCATGCTGCATTGATAATTTTACGTTTCCAGTTGAATGAACGAAACCTCCCGACTAAGAAATCCAAATCCTTAGAAGGTTTTGTAATATCTTGTAGCGTTCCTCAGTAGGGTTAAAGTAGAGCCACGCTTAGCACCTTGATCGCAAAGTTTGGGTCCTTCCCATTCTTCTGTTTGATAATCCCCGGCGTAAACCACATGCTTCCTAAACATTCATGGCATGCCGTACAGGTATATAGAAACATGGGCGCACTTCCACGAACTAAAAAAAATCCACAATCCATGCTTGTTAGGTGATGATGCCTCATCTCCAATTAATGGCGCGTGTGATGTGATTCGACACGCCATTTCATAAAAATAAGTTGTAAATTGGTAATGTCACGTGTGCTAACTCTTCTTCTAGGGATCTCGTCAGGCGAAGGTTGAAGCAGGTTTCTCTTCGGATGCGAGGGATGCTTGCTCCAGAAAGAATGTACCGCTGCTTGATGATCTTGTGCTTTCTTTTCCTTTACATATTCCCCTCTTCGGTATTTTAGAAAGATACGAGATATCTCTTGCATGGTTTGATTTTTCTGGTTTCGTATTAATGGGTAATGATTTTGTGAAGGTTTGGGTTTACTCGAGACTTTTCTTTGAGATTATTCATGAGTAAAATTATATTTTAAAGAAAATGATGCTTTGATTAACTGATAAATTGAAACCATAATTATGAATGCAAGCAGTGCAATCATTTTGGAGGAATTACAAATATTGCATGAAAAGGGAAATTGCTAAAGGAAAGAGTAAAAGGAATTTTGGAGGAAAGGGCGGCACGACATCTTAGGTATTGAATGGTTTGAGCTACCGGGCGTGTATTACTACGCCTTCTAACTTGTTAGCATTGATGAGCTTGCAGTAGCCTCCCAAATTAATTTCCGCCACTAGGTACGGATCATCTCTCCCTTCTGTGGAAACGGACGGAGCAGGTTGAGCGACAACTCTCACGACCATATCTCCAACTTGAAATGGGTTTGGGCGTTGCGCCATTACTTTCCTGGATTCCTCATCTTTAACTGTGACAACCTCTAAACTATTGATAAAATACTTAAAAGGACCAGCATCCCATTCAAATCTCCTAGTGGCGTCTGGGTTGATAATAGGATCGAGTCCCCAAGCCTTGGCGGAAGGAGGAGTGACTGGTTGCAAAAAGGGTTATTCAATAAGAGTAGGGCTGCACATGGGCGGGTTTGGGCGGGTATTATCTAAAACCAACCTCACACCCACAGACTGCGGATTGGGCGGGTTTGGGTTTAAACCCGCTTTATATTCAATAATCATTCACACACATGTTTTAAATAAACTACTTACTTAAGTTCTTGATAACTTAAAAAAACAAACCGTAAACATAACTACATAAGTCTTCATTGTTAAGCTTAAACAAGTACTAGTGTACATAGTACACTAGTACTTCCATTAAAAACAAGTTTAAAGTTTAAACAGTACGACTACTTTAAAGTTCAGATTAAAACTTAAACAATAAAAGTTTCCAGACCAACAGTAAGTGACTCATGTCTCTTCTATCATCCTCAAGTCTCTCCTCCTAGCATCCTCAAGGATCAAGGACTTCCGATTAGTTTTATCAATGGTGTATATTTAGCGGGTTTTTCGGGCGGGTTTGGGCGGGTATTAGCTAAAACCAACCTCGCACCCATAGACAGCGGGTTTTTATTTTCATAACCAACCCCGCACCCACAACGTGCGGGTTCGGATTAAAACCCCACGGGTTTAGTGGGTACGGGCGGGTTTGGGTATGATGGGCGGGTTTTGTGCAGCCCTAAATAAGACTTACTTGTGTCCGGAATCTGCAAACAAATGCTGATACGCTCTCTTCAGGAAATTGCGTCACATTCGCGAGTTGTTGATACGGCAAAAATAGTCTTAAGGATTGGACGGCTTGTTGGAGACCGTTTCAGGTATATACACTGGTAAAGGGCATACTCCTAGCTTCGCCTTGTTGTTGTGTATCCACGAGCGCCCCAGGACCATATCATAATTTGGGTATTATATAACTATATGAAATTTGGCATGTGTTAGAGCATATCCCACCTTGATTTCGAGATTGATGTGCTCATAAACATCTCTGGGTTCTCCTTCAGAGTTTTTGATTATGGTTGGGCAGTGAACAGCTTCCTGTTTTGAAATCTTTGCAGCTTTCAGCGTCCTGACGGTGACAATGTTAAAATCAGAGGCCGCGTTAATCAGTGTGTTGTCAAACTCAACATCCTTCAAGTGAGTGGTGGTTAGGAGTCCCCAGTTGCATCTATCAGTCGCGCTTTCCAGGAAAGATTGGGATTTGGGAGCGGCTTTCCTGACTGAAAGCAGACGCTTGCCTGATACAATACAGTTGAGGGCTGCAAATATATCTTGACGCCGCGCCTTGGAGAAATACAAAATTTCACATAAATGCTCCATCGTAGAGTGTACGTTTTTGTGTACGGAGTCCCCAGAAATCATGCATCTCCTGACAGGAAGGGTATCTCTGTGAACTCCTTCAGTGCCTAATTGAAGTTCTCCTACATCCACCTTCTTTTTGAAGATGCGTTTCAATTTGTTGCATTCATGAGTTGGGTGATTGACAAATCTGTGGTAACGACAATATTTGGGATTTGTCATTTCTTCCTCAGTTGGCGGGTGTCCGATGGGAGGTAGTTTGATGGCATCATCTTGAATCCACGCATCCAGGGTTCTTAGCCGCGGCCTTCCGGGATGTGCTGTATGATGCGCTGGTGTCGCACGTTTGGGTTGTTGTTCCTTCGCTGGAGCTTTCCTCTTTCCTCCTTCACCCACTACGCTTACAGAGGGACCAGTATTATACTGCTTGTTGATGAGATGCCTATTTCCTCGAGTCTCACGTGCATCTTCATCTGGATGGTCCGGTTCTTTCCAATAGTGCTGGTGGCGTTGTAGCCGACCGTTTAGCAGCTTCATGGAGTTCAGAGAATGTCTAGAAGCGCAGGTTCTCTAGTAAAGCGCGATAGATGGGAACCATACCGTTAATGCATGACTCCACCAACTGTTGCTCAGTCACATTTGGATCGTGACAATCCAGTGCCTGAATCCTGAATCTTTTGACATAATCATTTGGATGCTCATTGTTTCGTTGAAACATTCTTCCCAAGTCTGAAAAGGTGATTTGTTCGGACACGAAGAAATATTTCTTGTAGAAAGCGGTAACCATCTCACACCAGTTGGATATGCTGTTTGGTGCAATGTTGTTGTACCAGGTACACGCTCTTCCGGTAAGTGACTTTGAAAATTCTTTCAGGTGGAGGACATGATTGTATTCGTGCTCTCCTAAGGATTCCAGAAAAAGAGAGATGTGTTCACGAGCATTACCAGTACCATCATAAAGGAAAAATTGAGGAGAAGAGTATCCTCTCGGGAGAGGAACCTTTTGCATATTAGGAGGATAAGGAGGTTGATGCTAGTGCAGGTCTACCGGGTTTTCTTTGCTTCGATTTTGGAGAAGTCGTTCCAGATCCTCACGCGTGATGAAATTGGATGGCTGATTTCTTTCCAATGGGCGTTCAGGAACAAAACGAGCTTCTTCATTTATAAAGGCGCGCCCTGCTGAGGTGCCTGCGTCGGGAGTATTAAAAGTACTCCTTATTGGCTCCGTTTGGGTTTGACGTGGCTCTTGTGGTAGTCGCTTCGTCAGTGTCTTGAGGAAAGTAAGTACCTCTTTATAAATCGTAACCATGTCTGTCTGAGCCTTAGCGAGAACTTCTCGTCTTTCCATCAAATCAACAATGGTAATAGGGGGTGACTTCCTCTAGATCCTCCAGTCTCTCGTCCTGATAGGGGAGTTGCAGTAGCTCTGGTAACAACTGGGGGTGTTGCGCTCGAAGAAACATTGGGAATGGCGGCAGCGGCTCTGGCTCTGGTGATAGGAGGTGTCACGTCCGAGGGGATGTTTCTTGCGCCGCTAGTGTTGGTGGTTGAGGATGTAGTGCCACGATATGCGTTGATCGCGTTGGTAGGCGGTACATTGGTGTCACCGGCCGGAAAGTTGATGCCAGGGGTGTTTTCAGCGCCAGTGACATCGAGATTTGTTGTTGATCCAGACCTAAGATCCACCATCTTGAAATTGGGAAGATTGAAATGAAATTGAAAATTGAACTTGCAACCGAGAGATTAATCTCCCACTGTGGTCGCCAGTTGTTTTGGAGTAAAAACTGATTCTGCTAGTTTTGGTAAATTTGGGTGTGCCGCCGAGAAACGAATCTAAACCATAAAAAAATGCACTGCACGGGAGTACTTTAGATTCGAGAGATCAATCTGTATAATTCTGGCCTAAACCAAGAAATGGCCGTTCCAGTCTTTCTTCGGTCACAAAGTGAAGGAGAAGGGTTGATCTTAGGGAGGGAAGCGAAGAAGGTGTTGAGATAAAAAATGTTGAATTTTGAAGGTGTGGCTGTTTTATGACTTGTATCAGAATATGGAACTGGCTTGCTGGATATAAGCTATCAG
Source organism: Papaver armeniacum (assembly GCA_023531295.1). NCBI lineage: Eukaryota > Viridiplantae > Streptophyta > Magnoliopsida > Ranunculales > Papaveraceae > Papaver > Papaver armeniacum. The sequence goes on along the minus strand of JAJJWW010000762.1, from coordinate 717,026 downwards.
TTCTTGGTATTTTTCTGGATACTGGTGTTGATAACCCTTGTATGTTGTCGAAATAGGTTGAAAACCTATTTATACAAGTCATGATTGAGCGCACCCTGATCTCGTAGGAAGTGGAGACAGTTAAGTAGTGGAGAAGTGGTGTCGTGTAAAAGGTAGTGACCATCATGTTTCCTTTATGATGGAAGACTGGTCAGCCTTATACCCACTACTGTCTTACTGTTGTTAACCGTCCGCCCTTTCCTGACACTTTCTCGTAATGGGCGCATTGTGCGCCGCACGCTGTAAACCGCCAGACCAATACCCTGATGAACATCCCCCAGTTTGTGACATGTTTGATGTCTCGAGTATTTTTATGGAAAAATATGCAGCAGGTTGCTGAGTGGGTCTTGTGTGTAAAACCAACGAGCCAAGTCATGAGACTTGCCGCAAAGAATAGTGTGACGCTGTTAGGTTAAATAACTGAGTTATTTGTGAAGCCGATATTCGTAAAATATCGTATGTATTCGATGTGTGTAAAGCATCGCTTTTAAGCAAGCTGCTCAAAATAATCGATGCATGTAAAGTATCGTTGTATAAAGCTCGCTTAAATCAGTCGCGGAGCTTAATGTCTTAAAAGGAGCATGACCGGCCATTTTCAGGAAGCTGCTAGGAGCCATTCACATGCGCTAAAGCCAGGCAGGTCGGTCTCTATAGAAGAGTGATGGCTGGCGACTATGGTGACATCTTACTGGTCGCATAAGATTTAATCTAGGCCGGTTAATTCGGCTGGCGAAGTTGGACGACCGAGATGATTTGCAGCAGTTAATGGTTGCCTTAAAATTCATGTAAGCGGCTCGACCAGACGCTTTTGGACCATTTTTTGGGAGCCATATGGGGAGACCGTGGCTTGGCCGATCGTGGATTATGGAAGGGGAGTTGCAGTTGATCATGGCCACGTCTTGTTGGCTACTTAAAATAGGAGTTAGGCCGGCCTATTCATCTGGCGAAGTTGGGCGGTCGAGATGATTTGTGGTAGTTAATGGCTGCCTTTGATTTAATTTAGGTTAAAAAACCGTATGGCCAACCTATTTCAGGGCTAACGTTTTTGGTGGTGGCGCTGTGTTGGGAGTTGTTCGATCGGCCAGCACAATAGCTGGGCCGCTGGTGAACGTATTCGCTCCTTTCACGTTGATTAAGGTCGAATCTAGGCCGGTCAATCTGGCTGGCGAAGTTGAGCGGCCAAGATCGTTTTGCGGTAGTAATGTAATGCCGCTTAATATAAATTATGGTTTATAACTCGCGCGGCCAACCTACTTTGGATAACGTTTGGTGACTCTGCTTGCGAGTTGAAAGAATTCTGTTTGGGCAAGGCATTAATGGGCCCGTCGGTGTGTATGGTGATGCTTGTCCGGTCGCGTTAGGGAGCGGCTAAGCTTGATAAATCGAGTGGCCAAATCGTGTGGCCGTGATCATTTTTGAGACTTACATGGGCTGTTTAGATTAGATTCCTTAAGGAATTAGGCGCACCGACCAACCAACTTCCAACTTTATTTAAAAGTGAGTGTGGCGGGTTTAGAGCTATCTGATTGGTCGATAGCAAAGCGGGCCGGCAAGCAGCAATACAGAGCGTGGCCAGCCGGCCACAGGTGGCGCCCATTGAGACAAATCGGACGGCCAAGTGTCGCGGCACGCCTCCTCTTGCTGCTGCTCCTACTTGCCGCAGCTCCTCTTTTACTTCTCGTTTTCTGATTTTTGAGCAGGACTTTGCTCCTACTAGTCCATGGCGGATTAATTTCCTAGCTTACCTAGGTTTGGCCTCAACCAATAGGGTTCGAGATATTGCGCAGGGCGCAAAAAAACTAACTTTTGCAAATTAATTAGGCCAAAATTTGAATTTTGTGAGCTATCACAAAATTGAACAAATTTGATAAATTCTGTGTGTTTGACACAAAATTCTTTAACTTTCTCCTCAGAGAGCAGTTAACGCGTCTTTTGAGTCTGGCAGGGTTTTACAATTTTAGCCCTGAACTAAAAACCACCGTCAACAATATGTATAATCATTGACATTAAATTTCATTTAGGTAAACTTAATCATTGGGTATGTATAAGTCGGTCGATAGATCAAACAATGGAGTGGGAGATCATTTGGCCAAAATGGTTGGATTAACCTGAGGTGATTATGAGAATCTACCTCATGATATCAAGGCTCTGGTTGGCAATGAAATCAGTGGGTAATTTATATGCTTAGGTGAAATTTCCTAAGATCTAGGGGGCTACAGCCAGGTTGAGTTAACATTTGCTTTCTCCCCTGGATCAAATTTAACCCAGTGATTTCAAGAACACATAAGCTTAGCTTACATGCACTAAGGTTTTCATGGTAACAATATCTTTCAACGAAATCAAATAACAAGGTCTTACGTAACATGAACTAGAGTAACAACGATTCTTTGAATTAGTCTTTTATTGTTTTGATTGGGATGAATCGGCCCGAAACGGTGTTAGCGTCTTTGTAACAGTTGAAACAAATGATGAACTTGTTGATGATCTTGATTTTACTGTTTCTGCCTTTGTTTCCTTAGTTGTTGATGTTGTTCTTGTTGCTTGCACAAAATCTTCAGTAGCTGGAGAAGTTGAAATTTATCGGAGTTTGTGATACTGCCAGAAAATTTCTGCATCACAGATGTTGTGACTCGCCACTCGATCGGATCAACATTAAACTTTCGATAAACTGAAGAGATCCCAAAATTGGTAATTAGAATTTTTATTGATAAAAAAAAAAAAAAACATCTTTGCCCACCGGAGAGGTCGAAAATAATTAACTAGGCTAAATAACATAGGATAACAGACATCCAACCGCAAAGTCAAAACTAAAGGATCGCAAGATCTATGGTCACAGGAACAAAGTAAGGAAATGTAAAAATTGGTAAAAGCCCCAAAACAGTTGTACTGAAAGCATAAATAGCTAAAATTAAAACAGATACATGTATATCTAAATATGGATCGATACCAACCACAGAGTATACAACAGATCTATCCATAACTATTGGAGTAAAATCTGAAGCTTAAGTCGAAAATGCTTTAATTTTTTCAGAGATCAAAAGTGAATACGAAGATACACTTTGATTTCTTCTCATTATAACAAAAATACAAACCTTCACTCACAGAGACCCAAAGAACCAGACCCAGAAAGATTCTAGCCGAAATAAAAAACAAAAAGAAGATAATAACTATTACATGGAATATAGGACAAAGAAAATAGAGTTGTTGAGATGATTGGCTTTCTCAGATCCGCTCTAAAAGAGTCGATCTGAGCAAGGAAAGTTTCAGGCGGCTAGGGTTTTCGTATCTACTGTTCTAGTTTTAGTTCTGCGAGATAAAAGAGAAACATTTTATGTGTAGGAGTAGCTTTTATAACTACATCCTGGACCTTAATGTGTTGATCTCTGGGTAAACTGTACTTGCGGATTTTTTTTTTGTTTGTTTTTTTTTGTGAGTAAATATATGCTTTATGTTGTCGATTTCGTCCATCTCAGACGAGACGCGACGAGATTTCAGATATCGCTCTTGGAACAGATGAATATCAAAATTTTGCCGGTTATCTCGACCGAAATCAACATGTCTCAGTCAAAACCGGTGTGTCTCGGCCAGAACTATTTTTTATGTTATTTTATTTTTTCCAATTTCATTGACTACTATTAAAATATTAATATAAAATTTGTAAGTGACCATATGATCTTTATCGGTGCAAAAAATTATGAATTTGTAAGCTAATGATAGATCATAACTTTATAACAATAATTTAATCAAATTAGAATCTTTAATCCATATAACACACACACAAAAAAAAGATATGATAACAAAGAGAAAAGACCTTAAGTGAATGAAATATCTATTGATTGTATATGCTTGGGAAACCCTTTATGATTATACACAATCCTATTGATTATGCGTTTACCTAAAACTAGCATGTAACCCGTGCTACGCACCGGGTGTGATGGGAACTGGCGCCCATTTGGTGAGGTGGGGTTCGCCCCGCACCCGTCCTAAAAGGAGTCCAATATAAAACTGCACTGTAATTTTTTTTTCATTTTGTAAATTAACAACTGGAACCAAATTCACAAACTACGTATCGTTTAAAGTTTTGGAGATTAAGAAATCTTATTAAAAATTTGAAAAATTATATCATCCTTTGAAATCAGTCAATAGCTCATTACACTTTCAACATCAGTACTATGATAGTTATATGAAAAATCACATTCGCTATATAGTTGTATCAACATCTGAAACTAAAGACACCGAATAACATACGATATTAATATGAAATAGATAGCCAACTCTAAATAGTGCAACGCATGTGAAGTGAGTCGAGACAATACAACAAATCGGTTCACACTTCGTGTGATCATCTATGTATACAAGATCGAGACAATACAACGACGAAGTATGTTTACTTGATAAAAGGATCGGACTTAACCAAACACAATAGTATTACTTACCAAGTAAATATGAATTGACGTTTGTGTAATTTACTTTAAATTATAATAACAACAATTATAATTGCGGAAAATAAAAGTAAATGACACAGCAAGATTTTGTTAACAAGGAAACTGCAAATGCAGAAAAACCCATGGACCTTGTCCAGAATTGAATACTCTCAGGATTAAGACGTTATACAAAATCAAACCAACTTCGTATAGTTGAGACCGAGCAACTAAACTTATAGTTCACCTAGTTCCGTTTGTATTCCCACGCCTTCGACCTGTAATAAGTCATGTACTTGGAACAATTCCTTTGGTTCGTTTTCCAAACACTAAAGGAACAACAAATCTGTTTGGTAGCAACTCTTTTCAACCAAGTGTTGTGAGTTCGACAAAGGCTCTCCTGTTTATCTCAATAAACTCCTTTGTCAGGTTCTTAGATATATCTTATTATCAACTACCAAAGGTAATTGTTAAGATTTTGCAATCAATAATTTTAATCACAAGGAATTGTATTGATGCCGATCTACACAACTAATCAATCTAATCTACCACAAGGATAAACCGATTATAGTTGGATCCTCTATTACCGAAACAAGTATTGTGCACACCAAAGATTATGAATCCCAAATCAGAAATCTTTAAAGTCTTCTTTGTCTTCAAATCTTCTTAGATCTTCAATAAACACCTGCACACAATCAACTTGAATCTCTTGTGATCAATCACGCCCATAACGGAGTCTGTTAACAATGGATTATCACAAGACGTCTTTAGATCTACAAACAGGCTAAAGATCCCCGTCGAAACTTCGATATAGTTTGAGTGAATCTTATATCGGAAGAGAAGATTCTCAAGCATAAACAAACTAGGTGCAATCAAAGTTCAACCACCGTTAGTCAATCAAATCAATCGAAAACAAAAGATAAACCTCAATTATCTAGTTTCCCACCAACGGTACTAATAGAGCTTCTTAATCCCAAAGAAGACTTTAAACTGAGCGGCCGTAAGAGATTTTGCCTAATTAGGTTACTCTCCTCTCCGAATAGGCGGCTTCACCGAGTAAAGACAAACAAGATAGTTTTGTCAGACGAGGATTAGTTTGCTTGAAATGCAAACTTTCATATTTATAGACCAAGGAAGTTTGGACACCAAGGAATTTCCAAAACCGAAAATATTCTCAAGATATGCAATATATTCCAAATTCGGTTTCCATAATTCCTGGAAATGCTTTGTCCAAATAATGATCGAAAATCTCTTGGAAAATCTCCAACTAGTAAATGCACATTACTAATTTTCATTTTGCTAAAATAAAATTAAAAACCTTAAATAAAAGATTCTCAATTTATTTTATTCGATCCGGGATTTCCTTCCTTTAGCTATTAAGGAATAACTTTGAACAATTAAAGATTAGCGTTACTGCACATGTTCAAAGTATGTCGACATCCTTACTTTGTAAGTCCTCTTTCATACTTACAATCTTGAAATCGATTTGCCACACTTCCAAACAAGTTTAGAATTGGTTCATCTGACTTTCAAGAACTATGTGATTGATCAATAACACTCAATCACAAATCATGGGTTTCACGGTTCTACCAAAACAAGTTTCACTTCTACCTCCATGTGAGTACTGTGCATAGTCACACTAGCTTTCCCAAAATTCGGTTGACTAGGTACTAGGATCGGTTCCCCACATATATATGGTATCTAACTTGTACTTGCTGCACATGTCCATAGGATCGATTCCCCTTTCTGCTAAAAACTTGCTGCACCACATACAAGGATCGATTCCCCTTTGTGATATGTTGTACCTCTTACTAGGATTGGTTCCCCTTTACCCAGAGTCAGTTACACCAATAACACAAAATCGATCATACCATCTCAGGTGATTACTTAAGATCGGTTTCACTAATAAAAGTCATACCAATACAAAAGTCAGGCCTTTGTGAATAGTTTTACCAAGAACATAAACAAGTCATGAGCGGTTTTACTAATCACACATATTGGTAGTTCAAAAGGTATGCAATGAATAATAATACCAATAATACCCGGCGATTTCTCTTTCGATTCACAAAACAAGTTCATGAATTTACTTCCTTAAAACGAATGTAAAACATTGTTTCCTGGGATGAAATCTTCACCTTATACCCATACATAATCACAATAGCATTCAAACGATTATGTCGATGTCTTATCTACAAAGTTTAATGGTTAAGCAATAAACCTCGTATTGTATTCCTTAATACTATGTATAACTAGAGTATATCATTCATGCTTCGCAGTTTTGTTTTCAATATGCATGACTTGAAAGATATGTTAGGGAATGAAACAGTTCAAGTCAAATATCACTAACCTCAAGTGGAAGGATGATGTTGTCGTTGTAGCTCCTTACTTCTTCACTTCTTGAAGTCTTCGCAATACTTGTAATGTCTCATATCCTAATACTTTCAAGCTAACCTATACGAAGTTGACTCTAGTACATAATCAAGCGACTCTTAAAATGAGTTTTGGCTCACTAAAATATGACAACCAAACTTGACATACCAACACTTGGTGGGTTCAACCGAGCTATGCTCTAAAAATCTCCTCCTTTGTCAATTTTAGTGACAAAACTCTTACATCATATGGATAAACAAATTACAAGAATTCATTACACATACGCTTGATTCCCGAATTCAACAACACAATAACCTGTATACATTTAATCCATAAATGCCGCTGTTGACATTATAATAACAAATCTAATACTCCGCCTAAAAGGTAATATAGGTAGATTTTATCAATCCGCTTGTCTTTGTTATTCCCTTGTAGTCCATATATCTACAAGTATCATATGATATGTTACTCCCCCTTAGTCTATGCTTTTACTCTTTCGCTAGATAAACGTTTAAGCACCATTGTCCTTTCCCTGAGTGATACCAATCAATATAAATCAATACCAGTATCACTTGTTTACTCCATATATTTCTCCCCCTTTTTGTCACAAAATGACAAAGAAACGAAAAAATAAAAGACAAACCGAAAGGATCTTACAAATCTCAAAATAGACTTGCAACCTATAGAGTTAAGCACGAGGGTTCCACACACCATTTTTGATAACCAATATCAAAACCAAAACTACAAAGTAATTATGTTTTGATATGTTATCAAGGAAACAATTTCCCGAAGTAATTTTCCCTAATAGTTTAGCAAACCAAAAATCAAATAAGCACTTTAGTTCCTTTGCTAAACCGATTGCACAAGTACAATCGCTTGTTCGATAAGACCAAAATAAAGATAACTCTATTTTTCTCATCAGGTTCTAGTTATCCATATAACTTAGACCTTTAACTTTTAAACAAGACAAGTACTAGGTTAGATAACTAGCATTTCTTGTTAAGGCATTCGATTAGACTTGAATAACCGAAACCTCCACTTTGATAAGTCTAACTAAGATCAGAATTAACTTAGTTTCTCTTATCCGGAATCGAATTGGACTAAACAATTCATCCCGTAAACCTTTTATTTCGTTAAGACACAAATAATTCATACAAACCAAATAAATCAACTTGCGTAATTATTCACCTCAACCGGAAGCAATTGAAACAACATAGACATTAAAGCACCGCAATTGCACCGAAATTTTGTAAGCCTAAACAATTGATACCACACAATAAAGCAAGATAACAATAGTTTTTCTTAATCGGAAATAATTGAATCACACACACATCCATACACACATAATGGAATAAAACATCAATTGTACCGAAATTTTGTTAAGAAAAAGCAATAAATATATGAAATAAAATTAGGCTTTTCTTAAACAGGAAAACGATTAACTAACAAACTCGTTACCTCAAATTTCGCTTCCTCTTCTCCAATATGTTTGCATATTCTTCCGGGGAGAATTGATATCAAAATATCATTATGTTGTCATCCTTATGCAAAACAAAAGAATAACAACAACCAACCTTTACCAGAGAAAGGTTGAAAACCGGTTTTTAACTATTGCAAGCAAAAGTTGAAAACCCCGAAATACATATGCTTTTATGCTAAACCAAAACCGATTCAACATATTGTGACTTTTTTCACATATTGTTTCTATCAGAACCCTTCATGATCCTTTGATAAATCCTACCAACATGGGCTAGAACTTAATCCTGCTAAATCAAAAAGTCAACCAAACCATAAGGGTTCACAACATTATGAGATCGAATATCAAGGTAGTAAAACCGAAATCAAACATCCCATAAAACAAATAATTTAATTCATAATAAGATAGTTTTATTCATAAAATAGACTAATACAATCATTGAAAGGAATAAAAAATTGATGTCTATTTTTCTGGATTAAGTATTACAGCATATAACTTAATCTCTAGTGGTGCTCTTGTTGTTCACTGAGGTTTCTTCAGTGTTCAAACTTTTTAAGCATGTCTTAAGAGACTTGTCTGCAACAACTTCTTGTTTCTCAAGTTCTTCAATTAGAACCTTGAGTTTAGCAAGAACTCCTCTTGTTCCTTCAATCTTTTCTTTTATCCAATCTTGATGTCAAACAGTCATAACGATATTGGTTTCCAGTTCTTCAAAACCTTGGATATAGTGAGTCATACTATCAGAACGAATCCACTTGGTTTTGGTTGGATCTTGTTGGTTGTAAGCCAACAGACATGACTCATCTTGTGATCCAACTGAACTACCAGAATCATAATCAGACATGATATTTGATATGTTTTCCTTCTTCCTCTCTGTATTGATTCCTTGACAATCACTAACCTTTTGAGATTCCTCCTTATTAGCCTTTGTGATACTGCGAGTTATTGGAGGCATGCTCGATTATATAAATAAGGATTGATCAGGGTTTCAATAATACAGGCAAGAGATAGTTTCCGTTTAAGAAGAGATAACTCTCGGACCAAAAGATATCAGGAGAATCCGAAAATATTAAAGAATATATTTCGTTTCCTTTGTCCGAACTTCTCAAGATGGAAGGTTTATTAAAATTTGAAAATTCTAAATAAAACCTATTTTTGGAAGAACATGATAAACATGAACAATAAAAATAAAAATTCTCATAAGAAGTTTCCTAGACAAAATCAAAGAACTAATGAACAACTCTAGAATACAATGACTGATCACAAGCGATAATCAGAGTTCATGACAGGATCTTCACGGACTACAACATCATCAAGATTGTGACGGACATCATCAGTAGTATCTTCATAGAAGATATCCTCTTAAGAAGTTCCTTGACCTGTGACTTCATGAGAACAAGGTCAGAATTAACCTTTTTCAACTCAGTACGAAGTAGATTAATATACTTCACAGAGTCCTCAAGCTTCAGTTGAGTTTTCCCAAGATCCGTGAGAAAACCATGAACCACTTCAACAGAAACCATCCCAGCATTCTCTCGATCTTGGTGAGAAAAAGCATAGTAGCATGATGCACATGATTCGAGTTCGGCACTTTTAACAAGAGTTCTTTTCTTCTTTAATGCAAACTCCAAATACACAGAATCATCAATAGAATCAGTTGGTAGATTCCAAGAGTTTGAATAAGACCCCATCATTGAAACAGACACAAAAACAAAGAGTGTGCAAGCTCTTATGAACGTTTTTGGTATTTATGAGGCTCCAATTTAGGGTTTTCTTTGGTCCGTGCAATGCAAATAGGGTACATGCACGTACAAAGATACCCTAATCAAGGAAGGCATCATAGATGACTAAATTGCAAAAACAATTTAATCAAAAATTGCTAGGAGAGAAAATATTCACAGTCCTTGGCTCAAATAAATTATATTCTCACAAGAGAAAAAATTTAGAGCATAGCAATTTTGATACACCCTTTTTTTTTTAAAAAAAAAAGAAAAGAAAAAGAAAAGAAATCAATGAACAGACAGAAATACTCAATCAACAAATAAAATGTTTGTAAGTGACAAATCAGCTAGGAACGAAAAGAGGATAGCTGAAAAATCAGAAACACATTTTTGTCATTAAGTATACCTGAAAAATATCTCACTCAGTCGGGATTTTTATTGAGAGTGAGTTTTCAACCTTGTGATTACTCAGCACAAGTATGAGCCTTGATCTCATTAAATGAATGTTGTTTATGATTAAACCTCTTTTTCCTGATCTTTGGAGCAAAACCATTATGATGTGAAAAGTTATCATAAAACTTACTATCATCAGAATATGACGCATGGTGTTGATTCTTACCAGAAGAATTTACAGAGGGACTTGTCAGCCTGTTGATGATATCTTTATATCTTTCAATTATCCCCTTTTTATTGGCTTCCATTTTTCCATTTCTTCGTTCTTCTGGTACATTTTTCACATCATGAACAACATAATCTCCCTTCTTAATTGAAGAATATCCATGAGATCTTCTTCGTCGAAGTGGTTTATGGGGAATGTTATATGTTAGAACATTTGAGGAACACTTTGAACTGAATTTCCTGGTGGAGTACACAAGGTGAGTACTAAAACCAATTGGTTTAGACATATGAATGTCAGTTACACCTTTGAGAATTGTAGATGGGGAAAAACGATTTGCTGGTTTTTAGGGAAGTGAAGAGACGAGCATGCGGACGAGACTCCTCAACCGAGCAAACTGCTTAACCTCACACAGATACACTGCAAAGGGAGCGCTTGAATTCGAGAGATCAATCTGTAGGACTCCGGCCTAAACCAAGTCAATGGCCGTTCCAGAGTCAATTCGGTCACAAAGAGGGAGATGGGTTGATCTGTAGGAGGGAAGCGGAGAATTGTGTGGGATGAATGATGATCAAGGATTGTGGATGTGTTGTGGGTTTCTGCAAGATTGATGAACTGCTGAGTGTTGAGTTCTGTGAATAAGTTTCAATCGAGTTGTTGCGTAGACGAATGTTGTCTTTTGTCCTCGATTTTGGACTTATTTATATTGCCAGAATAATGAACACATTGATCCCTGTAAGTATGACGGTTTCTTGAGTGAAAGAGTGGGAAAGTTGGAGATAGCGGTGAAAACAGTTCCAGGTCGTGCAGAGACTTGGTTAACCGTCCACCCATTATTTTGCTAACTCCTTCATCCGCTTGCACGACTTACTCATTTCTCATCATGGATGAATCCACGTGCCGTTGGCCACCAGACCAAAATCCTAATTGATATCCCCCCATGTGACGTGATTGATGTCTCACGAATCGTGGAGTCTGCAAGGCATACGTGTATTTAATTGACTGATTTAGATAATGAGTATAAGTTTTGTTGAATCGAGCACGAATGATCGAATGCTCAATGATTCATCGATTGAACATGTTGGATGTTCTTAGATATTGCTCGTCTGAGAAAATATTGTAAATTCGAGCAACTGAGCATCGATTCGATAAATTATTGAATATTGATAGTTGGATCAATATTCGAGCAATTGAGCAAGTATTGCTCAGTTCGACTAATTACTGAATATTGATAGTTGGATCAATATTCGAGCAGCTGAGCAAGTATTGCTCGATTAGACGAATTACTGAATATTGATAGTTGGATCCATATTCGAGCAGCTGAGCAAGTATTGCTCGATTCGATGAATTACTGAATATTGATAGTTGGATCAATATTCGAGCAGCTGAGCAAGTATTGCTCGATTCGACGAATTACTGAATATTGATAGTTGGATCAATATTCTAGCAGCTGAGCAAGTATAGCTCGATTCGACGAATTACTGAATATTGATAGTTGGATTAATATTCGAGCAACTGAGCAAGTATTGCTCAATTCGACGAATTATTTATTTATTGGTGACGTGACCCAATAAAATATTAATTAAAATATTGGTAGACTACCAAATATTATATAATTAATCCAGATGTTGATTGATGGATCAACATAAATTTATTAGTGTTTGAACTTGCTCAGAATGATGATTTGTGGAGAGTTTATTCAAAACCCTAATTTTGGTCAATTGTTCGTCAATGGATGAATTGCTGAAAATAGGTCATGAGTGAGGGAGGGACCGACCAGATGGATGATGGACGACCATGTGGTGCCCAAGTGCTCGAGTGAGCGTGTACCAGGGTCCTTAGTTGGCCGGTTGGTGAAAGAATGATGATAAAATGCCGATTTCATCATTTATTAAAATAGTGCCCGTCCGAGCATTAGGTAATAAAACCTAATTTATGGAGAAGTGAGGACCGAACAAGAGGGTGTGAAACCGGCCCTTGGTGGTCGTGGGACCAGCTGATGGTCGATTGAGCAAATTCCAAGTTGGTTGGAAAGAGTTTGGACCCAATATGAGCAATCGAGCAAATTAGGTCAAAATTATAAAAATGGGTGGGACCGGCTCCTTGCAAGCCTTAGGTCCGGCCTTGGTCGGTCAAGGAAGCATGCCCGGGTCACCATAATGTCTGTGTCTCAGTCCTGAGAGTTTCAGTATTTTCTGGTGTGCATTTGAGCAATATCTCGGATTTTCAGAAGAGTTCGATCTTTGACTGAAATTCTTGATTTCGCTCGAATGAGCAAGTAGGACTTTGCTCGTTTGATCAAAATTTGGAAAATATTAAAATAATAATATTTCAATATTTGGCGTGAGTAGCCTAGTCGGTCATGTGACCATTTGAGTTTTTGTCTTTTTCATGGTTTGAGCAATATTTGAGAAAATATGAAGAAACCATGATTTTTTGCTCAAACGGAGGAGTTTCATAAGATGAGGGGAATAATAATTATGAAAGACTAGGAATTATAAGGTGTGGGACCAGTACGGCTAGGTCATGGCCGGCCGGCTAGGTTGCCTGGTCCCACAACACTTTTCCCTATTTTATTACTATTTCTCATGAAACCATGAAAATATGGAAAAACCGTGAGTTTTGCTCAAATAAGGAAAGTTGCTCGAATGAAGGAGTTTTCATGAGTTCATGAAAATAAGAAAATAATAAAAAATAAAGGGAAGAGGCGTGGGGGACCGGCCATGGTGGCATGACCGGACGGCCGGTGGGCCCGGTCCCTAGGCGCCTCTTTATTATTTTTATATTATTTTCTCTCTCCTATTTTTAGTAGGATTCCTCATTTGTCCATATTTTCGAATGCTCGTTCGTGCATCATTGTTGAGTACACTTGCACCATTTTATGGGGCTTACTCAGTGATAGTCCAGATGCCCGGTTGTTGAGTATTTATTACTAATACTTGAAATTCAGTGGAGAATGATTCATAAAACTGAGTAATAAAGGTGAGTAGTTATTTATTATCAATCCATAAGATCAGCCATGGATTCGACCATGGATTCAGAATAATAAAATGAGCATTACCATCCCATGGGATCGTGGATTCGACCATAGAATCAGAGTAATAAAATTATCTATTATCATTCCATGAGATTAGCCGTGGATTCGATCATGAAATTGGAGTAATGAGATTATCTATTACCATTCCATGAGATCAGCCGTGCATTCGATCATGAAATCGGAGTAATGAGATAAAATAGATTATTTTATAGGAATTCGGTGGCGAATGTCACGCTAGAATTAATCTATTGTAGAATCGAGATATGAGATAGTTGAAGCATCATACTCGTTCTGAAAGGTGCATAGTCAGGGAACAACGTGCATCGTGCAACGTCGACGTCCTGAAGGCGTTTAGCCCCCTCAACAAATAATTATGTAGGAGAGCCGCATGAATCTATACACGGTCTCTCTACATAGTCAGGGAACAATGAGCGTCACCGACGTCCTTAAGGCGTTAAGCCCTCTCAACAAACAAATGTAGGAGGACCGCCCAATTATTCTTCTATGTAGAGGTGGGTCTCTCTATGTAGTCAGGAAACAGTGAGTGTCACCGACGTCCTGAAGGCGTTAAGCCCCCTCAACAAACAATTATGTAAGAGGACCGCCCAATCATGTTATTCTACATAGAGGTTATGATGAAATGCACGGCATCGAACGCTCAGCTAGTGGAGGCCTTTCGAGAAACATATTCATCATGGCTCTGAGAGGAATGATCACTCAGTCAGAGATCTCGTAAAACACGAATCGTCACATGCGTTCCTGAAGTCGGGTCAGAAACATGCAGTATCATGATTTTACGATTTTGACCTTTATCGAAAATCCACCATCAATATTAAGTCCCCCGCTTAGTGAGGGACAGTCATGTTCATGTTCCGCAGTAAGCATTAGATGGTGAGTTTCCAGTCGACGATATTAGCAGTTGGACTCAGTCGTACAAAGGTATTTTCAGAATCCTTGATTTCCTCCAATGGTGTCATGTACGAGCAAATGTTTATGCAAGAACCCTGACAGTGTGATAGAGCGTCATCCCGTGAGTACGAAGAGATGAAGCACTACTGATTTGGACGATCGGCCATCCTGTTTTGGTCGGTTTAAGATTTGCGGGCCGAGCCCAAAAAAGGAAATCCATGTTTTATTAGGTTTTGGAAATAAATTTGTTATAAAAGGGAAGAAGCCCTATTTGTTTTTTTTTTAATGACCGACCAGCTCCCTTTCCTTCTCTTCTTCACGAGCAGGAAAGATTTTTTTTTGTTCGTCGGAGCTCCAGTCGTCACCGATGTTCCACCCACTGTCGGCCAACTTCCGGCGCCTGTTGACAAGTAAGTTTTTTTTTTTTTTTTTTTTTGCTGTATGTTTTGTGTTTTTCATGAGTTGTTCATAAAACAAAATTTCATGCATGTATGTATACATAGGGTTTCATGAAGAAATTATTTTAGAAAGCATATGCTCGTTCGTTCGTTAGTTTA
Source organism: Papaver armeniacum (assembly GCA_023531295.1). NCBI lineage: Eukaryota > Viridiplantae > Streptophyta > Magnoliopsida > Ranunculales > Papaveraceae > Papaver > Papaver armeniacum. The sequence continues at coordinate 701,879 of JAJJWW010000762.1, read as the reverse complement.
AGAAACAAGCAATAATCCCTAATATGAAAGAGATACATATATTTTTTGAATAGACATGGTCTAATTGCAGTAGAGAAAATTTTGTTTATGAGGTTTCATGAAAATCAAAATTTGAACAAAACGAAGAGAGATTTTTTTTTTTTAAATAATAAATCACGTAAGATTTTTTTTTTTTTTTTTGATTCACGTGAGTTATTATCTCATGAAAAAAAAATTTATTTACGTGACTTATATATATATATATATTTTGCAAAATCCATGTAAAAGTAGGTTTTCAACAATTGTTAGAAGTAAACAATTGTATGTGATAAAACAATGTCTATATGAGTTTTTTTTATTTTACAGTGTGTGTACACACGATAGAAAATTAGTAAATATTCACACAAAGAACTTATGTGAATTATTCATAATTTCGTGAAATGTCAGGTGTTGACTTTTAAATGATGAGTTTTGCTCGGCTTTGCAGGTTTGAAAGAACGAGCAAGTTTTCGGAGTTTTACATTAATATCACTAAGTTCGTGAAACCGTAAGTAGGTAAGAGTTAAGGATTACCGTTTTTGTAGAGTCTGATGTGAGTATCATAACCATTACGTTGCTTTAATTCCATTGTGTTGACAAAATTTTGCTATATGGATGTCACAACAACTTTCCAAAGATGACTGATTCCCGTGGTAGCGCTTCTGAAGATGATGTTTCTAGAGAGGAAACTTCCAGAGAGGATGTTTCTATAGTTGCGTCTTCCAGAGATGATGATTCTTCCAGAAATGATGATTCGGGAACTTCCAAGGAGAAAGAGGAAACTCCCAAAACTAAGAACATTCCAACTACTGAGGATAAATTCTTTGTGTATATGTATAGACCCGAAAAGCGTCCCTTAGGTTCCTCGTTTCGGCTGCTCATAAATCTCAGGAGTACTACTCAGAACAAGTTGGTATCTCCTCAAGCGATAACTCAATTTTGTTTGCAAGGGAAACACTTTTTGGCTTCACATGTGGAACTCAAGCTTTCCCGAAAGCCTCTGACACACTTCTATGGATGGGCAAGACATATGCTGGGTCATAGTCATGTAAGGACCATGCTGGATCATGCACAAGTGACACGAGCTATTCAAGTTGCTGGGGATTTAATCATTCAGCATGATATACCGGGTATGGTGGCTTTGCTTGCTCGTTGGTGCGTTCCTACTCATACTTTTTATGCAGATGTGGTAAATTCACCATCACTTTAGAAGATGTAGTCGCCTTGTTGCATCTCCCAATTACTGGCAATTTCCATGAAGAGCTCTCAGCAGAGGAGAATGTGATATCTGACGTATTGGAAGCTAAAATGCATGAATTCAACAAGTCGCCCAAAATTTGCTATGCTCAATGGTTGAAATACTGGTGGCCGAGAGATGGAGTTCCTGAAGAACCTGTTGATGGTACCTTAACCATTGCTGCTTTCCTATGCTTGTGGCTCTCCAGAGACGTTGTGGAAGATAATGGACATTTGTTGAAACCATTTGTGATTCCTTTCGCCATAAAGATGGCTAAAGGTGAGAAACTTCCCATTGCTAGTCTGTTTTTGGGTTCACTGTTTGCCAATTTAGATTCCTTAGTCATAGACTCCAGTGTTTCCAACGGCTTCATGAAAGTTGAAACATATGCTAATACTATGTTCCTTCAAGCTTTGATGTGGGAGCACCTTGAGAATTATGCTCCAATTCCTCGTAGTGTCTTGCAAGGACCCAATATTGATACTCGTCATGCTTTCCTCGAGAAAAATAATGCCAGAATTATGTGTTGGTATACAAAACAGCCACAACAAAAGACACGGCTCACTGACTTTTTAGACATCGAGTCTGAGTTTAACTTTCTCCCCTGGGTGTCAGTTCCTCCTCTTTTCTCACAATTGGTCACTTTCAATACTGCTGAAGAAAATGTCACGTTGAAAACTGGTGCCGTTCTGAGTGATGGAGAGAAATCTTTCGTATTGAGTTGCACTCCTGGTTACTTAGTATCAGTAATGCATGGAGAATTCCAGGTAGAAGAATATAACATTGATAGAGCAGCTCGACAAATGGGTGTCGACCAGTGTGTTCCAGGTCATCGAATGAATAAGCCATCAGTTGAGCATCTGAAGGCTCAATTAGATTGCACATGTGTGGAAGGAAATGATTATTTATTTCCATGCTTTGACCGAGCTACCTACGTAAATCCAGGTTACATAGACTTCTGGCGTCAACAACTTGAGCGTTTGTATAAGTTTGCAATGGATGTTAAGTTTCCGGTACGAGAGTTTCCTTCCCCTGACATGACATCTGATCGACCAAGGTTGAGATATCTTTCCAGTGGTGACAAAAGGAAAACGCCTCCAGAATGCTCACAAGTAAGTATTTCCCTTATGATTTTGGTAAAAGCATGATAATTGCACCTTAATTATGTTATTGACTTTGTGGTAGGATGGCTGTGCTGTGAGACCTCGAATCCATGTAGACTTCTCCGACCTTTAAGAAAGTCCCCAGGGTGAAGAGGGCAGGAGCAGGACATCTTATAGGATGATACCGAATAATGTGAAGTCCCCAGCCGTTTCTTTGGTGAGTGGTTAGCACTTCCCTTATCGTCGCGATTTTCTTGTCCGTGTAATTAGGATCCCAAAAGAATATTGTTAATTTGTTTCAGAATTTTGCTCCATCGGTCATTCATGGTCTTCATCTTGCCTCTATACGAACAATCCAGGAATCCATCATCGATGAAGAGGTTGATGTAAGTATCCCCTTTTGTGTAAGCGATTATGGCATTTCCTTGAATGAAGTAATGACCATTGTTATTGACGTATCCAGGAGGAAATTGTCGTGGAAAGCCAACACGGCCAGGCTGTTCATTCGTCTTCAAATAGTGGTGAGAAAGAGAACCTTCAAGAATTGGGACCGAATGGAGGTAATGGTGCTCCCAATGTTGATGCCGACCATATTAGCCCTTCGAATGACTTGGAAACTCCTCAAGTAAGTATCCACCTAATATTCTATTCATAGAAGTATAATATTGCTGATTTGAGATTGAATGAATAAGAATCCACATGAATGAATGAAAATTTTTAGTGAAATACGTCACCAGAAAATTCAGAACTCAGCCTTTTAGAAAAAACGCCATAAAATCTTCATACGATGTCAGAATTTTGCAATCTACCCATGTATCCTTATGCCCAGGAAATTTTCCAGTTTTTTCAAAGAAGATTTTTAAGTTTTGAGCACATTTAGGGGCCGAAATCAGAGAAACAGTAAACTTCCGGGAGACCTTCAGGAGTTTTCAGCTAGCATGTAGTCCAATGTTTTGGCCACAACTCCTTTCTCGTTTACCCAATTGCTATGAAATTTTGATATGTTTTAGAAAACATCCATACGAAGAGAATGGTATATGACTGATCCTTAGATTCGTATCCAATTGCTCCCAGTTCGTCGTCTTATGCAGGGCAATATAAAATCTCTCCAGACGAGTTTGTTGAAAAACGTGTTTTAATGACTTCCACACTATTTGCTCATGTCTTGGATGCATAATGAAGAACTTAGATAGTGTTAGTTTACTTACATGATGGATTTTATGATCGCCTTTGGTTTCCATGCTTGAATTGCTCTAATCTCATGTAATCTTCGTATTAGGTACCAAATGCCGAAGTTGAGAATAATGGAGCGAATGATGATTCAAACCACATGATGAATCAAGCTAATGATGTTACCATCTCTGCACCTAAATGCCATGAGAATATTTCCACTGAAGTTGTAGAGGAAAATGAAGCTTAAATCATCGTTACTTCAGAGATAGAAGCATCCGAACCCGGAATGGAAGAAACTACTCAAGAGACTGCTCCCACAATTGCTGAAGTTGCTCCAATAACTGAGAACCGCATAATAGTGCATGAATACCCTAATGCAGGGATTATTTGCGATCCTCCATTCGGTGAGCCAATTCCATATCACACATTAGTTGGTGGATTTAGCATTCCCTTAGGGTATGCTGATATGTATGAGAAGTTATGGAAAATGTATGGTCACATTGTTGTCACCAAGGATCCGAAACGTAGTTACTTCTTGACAATGCAAGTAGGAAATATTTTGCATTTCATAGATGATATAAGGACCAGGGAGAAAAGTACTGTTACTCAAGATGTACTCTTTGATTGGGAGTACAACTTGAAGAAATCTGAAGAACGTGGCTTCATCTTGAAGTGGCTTCGTCAAAGGATCAACACCATTAAGGACACAATAGAGAATAATATTCCTTTTACCAGTGATGTTGTGGTAGAGAAAATGGCTAAGATTGTTGAATTGACTGAAAAGCTGGAGTTGGATAAAACGGTCTTGCAAGTCTTGGAGAATGCAGAGAAGCAGAAATCTTACTTTGCCGGCTTCCTTTAGTTTTTTTTTTCATAATCTCTTGAACCTTGAACTTCTGAGAGATGTGAGGTTTATTTTGGTTTTGAATTTTTGATTGGTTTTGAATTAGTGAGTGATTGAGGATTTTCTTCTTGGATTTGATAGAGATTTTTTTAAAATAAAGAACTTTGATAAATTGCTAAATTCAAATACTGAATGCAAGAATTGCAAACTCCTGGAGAAATTGAAAATACATGTGAAAGAAAATCCTAAAATAAAAACGTTAGGTGCTTTGAGAGTTCGTGCCTTGAATACAAAACGCCTTGGGATGCCAAATGCTTCATGCGTCAAAAGCCTTTAGCCAATTTTCGTGAATCACTGGCACACTTGTCTTGCCCTTCATATCAACCAATTTGTAGTATCCTCCAACCACTGACTTAGCAATCATAAAAGGTCCTTCCCAGTTAGAACTTCTTGTGGAATGGAGATTACGCCTAGTTGCCTTGAGAACTAAATCTCCTTCATGAAATTTGTTAGGCTTGGTTGCTCGTGCCCTGAATATCTTCTGCTGGTTCGGAATTCCTCGTATAGTGAGATTCCATGTTGGTGGAGCTTTCTAATTCTATGGCACATGTGGACACTCGTGCAAGGGAAAATATTTAGGATATTGATTGTGAAATTCAGTCATTATTCCAGCAATGACTGTGTTAGTGAGACGATGGATTCAGAGAGGTTCGGCGTCTAACCATTTGGTGAAGCATTGCTGAGGTGAGACTAACCACTCATAACGTTTGGTGCACAGCTGAGTTATTTGTAAGATCAAGTCCTCGGACCAGAGTAGCATATTTGAAAGTTGGTAATATAGATACATGAGGGGGAATGAGACTTGCATGAGTGCGGAACCTCTTGACGAATTCATGTGCACGCTCTTTGGGTTTTTGTGTGAGTTCCATCAAGGCTTCGACTTTCCCCAGATGTTCGAACGGTGGGTCATCTTCCGCTTCTTCCGAGTCAGAGCTTTCTTCAACGGAGAAATGTGCAATTGAAGGTGTTGCACTTACCTTTTCAGCATGAATCCATGTCCGTACAAGGATCATGTCATATCCTGGATCTTCTCTGATTATGTGAAACTTGGTTTCTGACCATGTTGAGCCAGTTTTCATCTTGAGAATGATGTAACCATAAGCGTCTCTGGGGATTCCTTCATGGTCTCTGACTGAGACAGGAGCATGAGTGGCTTCTTGTCGGGTGATGCCCGTGGCTCTGAAAGTCTTCAAAGGAATAATATAAATAGCAGTGCCAACATCGACTAACACTCGCTTGAATTCATTTCCTTTGAGATGGACCGTGGTGAGAAGTCCTCAGTCGTACATCTCTGTCTATTGCTGGAGGTTCGGGGAGTGCCTCCTGAATTGCTAATCGTTTCCCTGACACGATGTGGTTCAATGCAGCAAAGATATCATTTATTTGAGTTCGACAAGTACAACAACTCACAGACATGCTCAATCAAGGATTGAACTGGTTCTCTGACCGGCTGCTCGGAGAGTGTAAATGTTCTGATTGGGAGAGGATTTTTGTGCACTCCTTCAGTCCCCAGTTATCCTGAATCAGCCTTTTCTTTGAATATGCGCTTCAAAGTTCTGCAATCACTTGTTGGATGACTGACATATCTATGGAAACGGCAGTATTGTGGATTTTCCATTTGTTCCTCAGTTGGCTCCCTTTTAACAGGAGGTAGTTTGATCGCACCGTCTTAAATGCAGACTTCCAATAACTCGATCACTTCTTCAATAGGAAAAGGGAAGTCAGGCTCTTTCTGGTCATTCTGTTGATGCTGAACTGGTGGTTGTGCATTTCTAGCCTGGTTGTCCTTCCTCGGCACTTTTGGAGGGTGAGACGTTGGAGGAGCATTTTTATGTTGTTGTGCCTCAGCTTTTCTCTTGCTCCCTTCAGCAACATTCATGGAAGTCTCAACATTGTACTGCTTGTTTATTAAATGCCTGGTGTTGTTATTTGGAGTGTCTCGCGGTCCTCGACTTTGACGGTTTTCTTCCTTTCTAGCAAGGCCGGAGCAGTAGTTGTTGATCGCTTAACCGCTTCGTAAAGTTCTGAGAAAGTTTGAAACCAGAGATTTTCTAGCAAGGCTTTGTAGACTGGAATCATCCCATTGATGCACAAGTCTACCAATTGTTGTTCAGTGACATTTGGGCCATGACAATCAAAATCCTGAATCCTGAATCTCTTTACATAGTCGTTCGGATGTTCAGTATTATTCTGAGCCATTCTTCCTAAGTCAGAAATATTAACCTGCTCAGAAACAAATAAGTATTTTCTGTAGAAGGCATTAATCATTTCTCCCCAATTAGCGATGCTCCCTAGTGCAATGTTGTTGTACCAAGTATATGCTCGGCCTGTCAGAGATTTCGAGAACTCATTCAAACGAACAATATGGTTGTGTTCATGCTCTCCTACTGCCTCCAGGAATCGAGAAACATGTTCTCGGGCATTCCCCGTTCCATTGTAGAGTGTGAATGTTGGAGAAATGTAGCCTTTTGGGAGAGGGATCCTCTGTGTAGTAGCGGGGTATGAAGGTTGATGATGGTGAACAGACGATACACGGCCTTTCCCTCGATCCTCCATAAAGCGCTCCAAATCTTCACGAGTGATGAAACCAGCAGGTTCTGCGGTTTTGCGGACTTCATCATCGTAAACTACATGGACTGGAACAACTTCAGGATCAGTATTTGGAGATGCTTCCTTGTCTTTTCCCTTCTCCTGAGTTTTCTCCATTTTGTCAGTAAGGGTCTTGAGGCAAGTGCATAACTCCTTCTGAGTGGTAGCCTTATTAGTTTGATTTTTGGCGTGAACTTCCTGAACCTTCATGAAATCAGCTATGGTGGGTGGATTTTCTCTGACTTCTTTAGGATACCGGACGATGAGAGGATGATTTCCAGCGTTGGTTTGGGAGGAGTAGTATCACCATCATTGTTGGAAGCAGGGATGGTTTCTGGATTACCATCATTGTTATTGTTGCTAGTGCTAGCGTCGCTTGCATTTGTAACCAACCCAGACCTAAAACCAGCCATTTTGTGAAAATATAAGTTTGTAACCGAGAGATTAATATCCCACTGTGGTTGCCAATCTGTAGATGGGGAAAAACGATTTGCTGGTTTTTAGGGAGGTAAAGAGACGAGCGTGCGGACGAGACTCCTAAACCGAGCAAACTGCTTAACTTCACACATATACACTGCAAAGGGAGTGCTTGAATTCGAGAGATCAATCTGTAAGACTCTGGCCTAAACCAAGTCAATGGCCGTTACAGAGTCAATTCGGTCACAAAGAGGGAGATGGGTTAATCTGTAGGAGGCAAGCTGAGAATTGTATGGGATCAATGATGATCAAGGATTGTGGATGTGTTGTGGGTTTCTACAAGATTGATGAACCGCTGAGTGTTGAGTTCTGTGAATAAGTTTCAATCGAGTTGTTGCGTAGACAAATGTTGTCTTTTGTCCTCAATTTTGGACTTATTTATATTACCAGAATAATGAACACATTGATCCCTGTAAGTATGACAGTTTCTTGAGTGAAAGAGTGGGAAAGTGGGAGATCGTGGTAAAACCAGTTCCAGGTCGTGCAGAGACTTGGTTAACCGTCCACCCACTAATTTTCTAACTCCTTCAACCGTTTGCACGACTTACTCATTTCTCATCGTGGATGAATCCACGTGCCGTATGCCGCCAGACCAAAACCCTAATTGATATCCCCCCATGTGACGTGATTGATGTCTCATGAATCGTGGAGTCTGCAAGGCATACGTGTATTTAATTGACTGATTTAAACCATGAGTATAAGTTTTGTTGAATCGAGCATGAATTATCTAATGCTCAATGATTCATGGATTGAACATGTTGGATGTTCTTAGATATTGCTCGGCTGACCAAATATTGTAAATTCAAGCAACTGAGTATCGATTCGATAAATTATTGAATATTGATAGTTGGATCAATATTCGAGCAACTGAGCAAGTATTGCTCAGTTCGACGAATTTCTGAATATTGATAGTTGGATCGATATTCGAGCAACTGAGCAAGTATTGCTCGATTCGATGAATTACTGAATATTGATAGTTGGATCAATATTCGAGCAGCTGAGCAAGTATTGCTCGATTCGATGAATTACTGAATATTGATAGTTGGATCAATATTCGAGCAGCTGAGCAAGTATTGCTCGATTCGACGAATTATTGAATATTGATAGTTGGATCAATATTCGAGCAGCTGAGCAAGTATTGCTCGATTCGACGAATCAATATTGATAGTTGGATCAATATTCGAGCAATCGATATTGCTCGATTCGACGAGATGCCAATATTGATAGTTGGATCAATATTCGAGCAACTGAGCAAGTATTGCTCGATTCGACGAATTATTTATTTATTGGTGACGTGACCCAATAAAATATTAATTAAAATATTGGTAGACTACCAAATATTATATAATTAATCCAGATGTTGATTGATGGATCAACATAAATTTATTAGTGTTTGAACTTGCTCAGAATGATGATTTGTGGAGAGTTTATTCAAAACCCTAATTTTGGTAAATTGTTCGTCAATTGATGAATTGCTGAAAATAGGTCATGAGTGAGGGAGGGACCGACCACATGGATGATGGACGACCATGTGGTGCCCAAGTGCTCGAGTGAGCGTGTACCAGGGTCCTTAGTTGACCGGTTGGTGAAAGAATGATGATAAAATGCCGGTTTCATCATTTATCAAAATAGTGCACGTCCGAGCATTAGGTAATAAAACCTAATTTATGGAGAAGTGAGGGACCGACCAAGAGGGAATGAAACCAGCCCTTGGTGGTCGTGGGACTAGCTGATGGTCGATTGAGCAAATTCCAAGTTGGTTGGAAAGAGTTTGGACCCAATATGAGCAATCGAGCAAATTAGGTCAAAATTATAAGAATGAGTGAGACCGGCTCCTTGCAGGCCTTAGGTCCGACCTTGGTTGATCAAGGAAGCATGCCCGAGTCACCATAATGTCCATGTCTCAGTCCTGAGATTTTCGGTATTTTCTGGTTTGCATTTGTGCAATATCTCGGATTTTCAGAAGAGTTCAATCTTTGACTGAAATTCTTGATTTCGCTCGAATGAGCAAGTAGGACTTTGCTCGTTTGATCAAAATTTGAAAAATATTAAAATAATGATATTTTAATATTTGGCGTGAGTAGCCTAGTCGGTCATGTGACCGTTTGAGTTTTTGGCTTTTTCATGGTTTGAGCAATATTTGAGAAAATATGAAGAAACCATGATTTTTTGCTTAAACGGAGGAGTTTCATGAGATGAGGGGAATAATAATTATGAAATACTAGGGATTGTAAGGTGTGGGACCAGCACGGCTAGGGCATGGCCGGCCGGCTAGGTTGCCTGGTCCCACAATACTTTTCCCTATTTTATTATAATTTCTCATGAAACTATGAAAATATGGAAAAACCGTGAGTTTTGCTCAAATATGGAAAGTTGCTCGAATGAAGGAGTTTTCATGAGTTCATGAAAATAAGAAAATAATAAAAAATAAAGGGAAGAGGCGTGGGGGACCGGCCATGGTGACATGAACGGCCGGCCGGTGGGCCCGGTCCCTAGGCGCCTCTTTATTATTTTATATTATTTTCTCTCTCCTGTTTTGTGTAGGATTCCTCATTTGTCCATATTTTCGAATGCTCGTTCGTGCATTTGGGTGCTCGTTCGTGCATCATTGTTGAGTACACTTACACAATTTTATGGGGCTTACTGATAGTCCAGATGCACGGTTGTTGAGTATTCATTACTAATACATGAAATTCAGTGGAGAACGATTCATGAAACTGAGTAATAAATGTGAGTAGTTATTTATTATCAATCCATAAGATCAGCCGTGGATTCGACCATGGACTCGGAATAATAAAATGAGCATTACCATCCCATGGGATCGTGGATTCGACCATCGAATCGGAGTAATAAAATTATCTATTACCATTCCATGAGATCAGCCGTGGATTCGATCATGAAATCAGAGTAATGAGATTATTTATTACTATTACATGAGATCAGCCATGGATTCGATCATGAAATCGGAGTAATGAGATAAAATAGATTATTTTCTAGGAATTCAGTGGCGAATGTCACGCTAGAATTAATCTATTGTAGAATCGAGATATGAGATAGTTGAAGCATCATCTTCGTTCTGAAAGGTGCATAGTCAGGGAACAACGTGCATCGTGCAACGTCGACGTCATGAAGGCGTTTAGCCCCCTCAACAAAAAATTATGTAGGAGAGCCGCATGAATCTATACACGGTCTCTCTACATAGTCCAGGGAACAGTGAGTGTCACCGACGTCCTGAAGGCGTTAAGCCCTCTCAATAAACAATTATGTAGGAGGACCGCCCAGTTATTCTTCTATGTAGAGGTGGGTATCTCTATGTAGTCAGGGAACAGTGAGTGTCACCGACTTCCTGAAGGCGTTAAGCCCCCTCAACAAACAATTATGTAGGAGGACCGCCCAATAATGTTATTCTACATATAGGTTATGATGAAATGCACGACATCGAACGCTCAGCTAGTGGAGGCCTTTCGAGAAACATATTTATCATGGCTCTGAGAGGAATGTTTACTCAGTCAGAGATCTCGTAAAACACGAATCGTCACATGCGTTCCTGAAGTCGGGTCAGAAACATGCAGTATCATGATTTTACGATTTTGACCTTTGTCGAAAATCCACCATCAACAAGAATTAAGTCTAAGGTGTGTTGAAGACGAATAATAGAATTGTCATTCAACATAGAATTCCTCTTTTGTTTACCAATCCCTTTTGAGTCACAAATGAGACCCACTTTATGATCACTTGAGTGATTAGATAGAACAGTCTTAACACAATCGTTGGGAGAATTCTTCCTTCCGTGTGATGTGGACATTCCTTGACTAGAGGAAGATACATGCACATCTTTTTCAACAGGAAGGGTCCTTGGTTTTGCTTCTACAACTGATTTTTTTATAGTTTTATCATAAGCAGTTGGTATTGTGGACTCTTTGGAACAATCTTGAACAGAGAGTTTACTCAAAAGATGTTCAATTTCCAAAGCATCATTTTTGAGGTTTTTCTCAATAAATGAGGTGTTTTCCTCTCGAAGGGCCTTTAGAAGAAAGTCATGCTTATTAGCCATACAAACAAGGACATTGAATTTATGTTTCAAACGATTGACATTATCAGCCTGGATCCTAAAAAGTTTTAGAATTGTTGAACTCTCTTTGGTTGTATTCCTTTGTCAGACTCGTTAGCAGGGTAGTCAGAGAAACACTTGTCAATGTATATATGTTTCCTTGGAACATTGGGTTCATCCATATTTTTGAGATTGACAAATCTTTCTCTTTAATAGATTTCATGGAAACGGAACTTTTATTTCTGGTGATGCGTTTATCCGAGACAATTTCGTCCATCCTCAAATCGCTACAAACACAGATTTATGAGGTCTTTAATGTGTTTGCCTGCTCTGATACCAATTGAAAATGCGGGGGTATAACAACCACACCCAACAATTAGTTTGGCAATCTGAGAGGACTTACTCCAATATACTTTCTAGAGAATCAACTAGACAGTCAGACTCAATCTAGAGTAAAGTATATCAAAGAGTTTAATATCTCTGTTTCACAATGTAATCAGCAAATCAAATAGATATAAATCCGCGAGCCTGATTATTATGTGAAACAACTTGAACGGTACCAAAGACCAATGTTCAAGTGTCAATCAATGTAAATCAACAACCAGAGGTTGGAAATTCTAATTGATTGATCTAAACGCACAACCTGTGATATTTCAATTATATAACAAAATATAATGCGGAAAAGAAATAACACAGACACCAGAATTTTGTTAACGAGCAAACCGCAAATGCATAAAAACTCCGGGACCTAGTCCAGATTGAACACCACACTGTATTAAGCCGCTACAGACACTAGCCTACTACCAATGAACTTCGGACTGGACTGTAGTTGAACCCTAATCAATCTCACACTAATTCAAGGTACGGTTGCGCTCCTTACGTCTCTGATCCCAGCAGGATACTACACACTTAATTCCCTTAGTTGATCTCACCCACAACCAAGAGTTGTTACGACCCAAAGTCGAAAACTTGATAAACAAATCTGTGTCACACTGAAAATTCTATAGGATTGAATAAATCTGTCTCCCACAGAAATACCCAAGAGTTTTTGTTCCGTCTTTTGATAAATCATGGTGAACATGAACCAATTGATAAACCAACTTATATTCCCGAAGAACAGCCTAGTATTATCAATCACCTCACAATAATCTAAATCGTATGATGGAGAAACTAGATATTGTGGAATCACAAACGATGAGACGAAGATGTTTGTGATGACGTTTTATCTTGCCTATCGGAGAAATTAATCTCGAGCAAATCTTAGAGAAGATAGTACTCAAACGATAGAATCGGGCAAGATCAGAAAACGCAACTACAATCAAGTCTTTCAAGTCGTTAACCAACAAGGTTTAGGAAAACCTAAGGTTAAAGGAGAATCGACTCTAGCTTATGCAACTAGTAACACACAGAAGTGTGGGGATTAGGTTTCCCAGTTGCTAGAGTTCTCCTTTATATAGTTTTCAAATCAGGGTTTGCAATCCAAGTTACCTTGGTAGCAAAGCAGTCAATATTCACCGTTAGATGAAAAACCTGATTCAACCAAGCTAATATCTTTCAACCGTTAGATCGAACTTAGCTTGTTATACACAAATGAAATGTACCCTCATTTAGGTTTATGTAACCGTACCCAAACGTGTGCACCTATGTTGGCTCAACATGGTCAACCAAAGTTAGCCATATGATTAACTCTCATATTAACTATATTCATCTTATTCCAAACTAGTTCAAATGACTCAAATGAAACTAGTTAAAGAGTCGTTCAATTGCTATATTCTCATAGAAGTATACAAGAACACAATCGAAACAAAATCGGTTTGATTCACTCGATGAACATTATAGCCATGGTTTGCAAAGATTGCATTCCTTATAATATAAATGTTTAAGTTCATGTATACAACCGATTTTAGAAAGTAACCCACTCAAGTACGCAAACGTGTACGCATACTTGAGTAGCCGGACTTGAGTTTGGTTACGCCGGTACGCGTACGGGTGCACATACTACAACACATTCCAAACTCCAGCAGATTTTCACGGAAGTGAACTCTCCGCCGGTATGTGTACGTGTACGCATACTTGCCCTCATCAGTAACCACCGATGCACGTGCACGGCACGCATACTTCAGTTCCCCTGTTTGGATTTGTACACTAATGTGATTAACACACTATGCTTATATCCAAACATGGTTATATGATTCCAAACTCTTTATTTTAATCATTGAAACTTTCTTAGAGGACGTTATATAGTTGTTGTTCACATACTATTTTTCGTCAAAGCAATTTTCAAGTTATTGAAATTATCATAATGAAACATTCCAAGGCAACACCAAATGGTTGTATCACACAAACCATGTAAGATGTAACTCGGCACTTTTCATATGATCTTATTCGGACTTTCGTCAACGAATTAAGATGAATTTGGCCAAAGCGAAAGCTTGCCAACACATATTCCGAGAAATATATAAGCGAGATAAACTCAGCTCGAAATCTCAAATGTGTATAATAGAAAACTATATCGTAACACGACTTATGTCTCAATATAGGAGATAGAGTAGAAATAGACTTTCCAAGTGATAGATAAGTTTCAGTCTCCACATACCTTTTGTCGATGAAGTTCCACAAGCTCCCCTTAGTAGTTCTTCGTCTTCAAGAGATGAACGCCGTGAAGTCTAAAGCTCAACTACACAATCTATGTCCTAGTCCGAGACATCTAAATAGGCTAAAAATCAAGACTCATAGTTTTGATCACTAACATTGACAAACATGCTTGAGATATCAACGCATGCGAGTTCGACTGAGCAATGCTCTAGCACGAAGTATTTATCTCTTGATTACTTCTGTAAGTTAAGTATTCTTGATTTCTTCTGGCCCGTGTTGTTGTGGTTGAGAAGGTCACATAGTTAAACTCGGGTGACAACCAAAGAATTCTTCCCCCTTAAAGGCCTTGACAAATAAGGCTCTCACATTAAACGGTGATGAAACCCTCGCTTTCTATTGGCCTATAAAGGCCTTTTCTAATGTAGAAGCTATGGTGAGGAAATTTGGCATAACTCTATTGGTTTTAATAATTAAAATTTTGTTACACTTTGTTTACATAAGCTACTTAACTGTTCGTTAGTAACGGTGTTGATAAAAAAGTAGGTAGACAATACTTATATTAGAATTTAAACTTGAATTATTTAGTTACACCGTGTTTACACCTATACTTAACTGTACTTTAATAAGGGTGGACAAAACTTCCGTCCAAATCGTTAAATAAATAAAAGAGGAAAAAAAAACAAGTGTTTCACACGTAATAAAGGAATTCCTGTTAAAAAGGAAATCGGTGATTCACCCAAAAAAAAGGAAATCGTTATTAAGGAAATCAAGAGTTCGTGTTAAAAAAGGAAATCGGTAACTCTTAATAAGCCTTTCTTTACATATCTCTTTATTAAGGAAAAGTGGTGGTTATGTCTGGGATAAAGACCACCGTGGGATTCGAGGAGTAATCCGTAACCGTCCAGATTGTGTTGACTATTCTTATTATCGGGAGTGGACCTGTGTCGTTGATTAGAGACATTCGGGTCCGTGGATTCTGTTTCTTCACTACGACCATCACGAGAATATAATTAAAAAAAGAAAACTCATCGTTCCCTCAGATCTATCTTTAGATTTCGAGTTGATTCTTCGTCTCCTTCACTACATCTCAACAACAATAATTCCTCTGAAGAATAGATATGAGAAGACAGATTAATTGTTATTCAGAAACTTAACCCTAATCTTTTCTCCTCTTTTCTCTTTAACCTTCGACCCTAATTTCAGATGTTTATCTGTTTCAATCGAATCAGCTCAATAAAAAACAACAAATCTGGGGTTCTGATTATATACACTGTATCTTTTTGTTACTATAACAGAGATGATGAATGACCCGATAACAGAGATGAGTTTGTTCAAATCTGGTACTATAACAGAGATGAATGACCAGATAGAGTAACCTAACCCTGCTAATTTGTTCTCCTCTTTTCTCTTCAACCTTGCCTCAATTTAGTTTGGAAATTGTGCGATTTAATACTATCGATTGTTGATGAAAGATTCTATCCACCCAATGTAATTGCTGCTGTTTTTGAGGTAAAGATTGGTCAAACCCTTGCTATAAGATTTGTCGTTTATTCTTGATTAGTAAAGACGAATTCTAGGGTTTGTTCTCTTAATCATAATCTTATCTCATGTTGTTATTATTTTGACGATTTTAATCTTATCTCATATTCTTAATTCTTCCATTTAATCTCAGTATGTGTTACTTCGGCTTCAATTGGTAAGGAGTAATGTTGGTGGTGATATTACAGAAGCAAGTAAAGGGGGTAATTTAAACAATAGGTTGAAACCTTTCTTCATCATCTTCATGCTTCAGGTATTTGTTTGTTCGGATAAGTTTGGGTTTGATTAGTGTTTTTGATTACAGGCAACCATTGGTTTTTTAAATATGGCCCATGAGGGAGAGATGGGTACTATAACAGAGATGAATGACTCTAATTTTGGTCAATTTTAAGCTTTTGAAATTTGATTGGTTATTTAAGAGCAGAGAATTGGGTGTTTTAATTTGTTTTAATCGGTTTAGATTCAGAGATATTGAAACACAATCCTTTTCATGGAGACTGTAGTGAAGATTGTGGTAAATTTTCAATCTGTAGTTCTGTGTACCATCTATTAAAAGTAATTTTAGATTAAGTTCTGATTGTAGGTACTGGGAAAAGCTCATAGGTCAAGCTGAAGAAACAAAAAAGAGAGCTGATCTCCTGTAGTCTTTGCCAAGGAGGTAATGGGGTTGTTTTCAGTACTGTGATATATTTGTGTTATTCCAAAGAATTGAGTTTTGTTTGTTCTTCATTACTCCTTAGTTGTGCTCACTTTGAAACTTGATCAATTCCCTTTGACTCTTTCTTTGTGGAATCAGTCTACTTAAGTGTATATTTTCATTATGGGTGTTTACAATAATTTGATAATCGAATTTGGATGTTTCATTGGATTTAGATATTTAACATCACTTAGAGCATGAGGGAAATTTACCGGGTTTTCATTATTGTTTATAGACATCTAATTCACCTTCAATAGAAAGTGTTGTTAGGTGTATCAACACTAGCCCAGTTCAAGTTTGGAAGTAAAGATACCACCAACTGTGTTACTGTTGAGAATTACATTGATTACTGATGTGCAACGCTATTGTAAATAGATAGCCTGATCACTTAATGTAACAAGTACAAGTTATGCTGGCTTATTTCTCCCCCAAAACTTGCACTGCTCGCCTTTTTCTTTTGTTTTCTACTCTACATGCACAGAAAGAAAAAAGTAAAATAACTTTTAATGTAACAAGTCCAAGGCTTCTGTATGTATGGAACTCTAAAAGGTGATTGCCTAATTCAATATTTTAGTGATTAGGCCAAAGACCTTGATATCTCCTTTGGTTGCTATTTGAATTTTTTTTGTATTTAGCTAGCAGGCATATGTTGATTGTGATGTTCTTCTGGAATATTGCATGTGCTCTACTCATCCTGTGTACAAATTCAAGAATTGGTTGCAAGGTTTGTTGATTTTATTCATTGACCATACGATAAGCGATAACTAACGGTATGTGAACTGTTCTAATTTCAGGGATTTCCTTTTTTTACGAGCAAACTAAATCAAGGTAATTCAATGTTTTTGTTTGGTTGATTTTCGGTATAATTTATAAATCAAACAATTACGGTACACTGATGGTTTTGCTGTTTGCGCATTCTTAGTAGCTTGAAGCAAGAGTTAAGGGGTCAGGATGGTAGAGAATTGGGTCATTCAACTGGGTCGAATGAATGCATACGCAAGACAGAATCCATCACAATGACTGCAATTAAAAGTGTAGGAAGACCGAAATAACATATAACAAATCTCATAACTGCTGCCAAGGTTTGATGGTTTTGCCACAGTTTCTTTCTTATGTGATTTAGATTGCCAGTTATTTATCATTGATTGATGGTTTCTTTATGTATGTAGACCTACGTGATACTGGAAAATCAAAGAGCGGCTAATGAATAAACGAAAGATGAAAGGCAGGTAATTGCTAAAACCATAATTCATGTACATCTATAATATAATGATATTCGACGAGTGTGTGATCATAATCTAAGCAAAAGAAAGTCAGGCACCACAAATATATATTTAATCTTATTCTTGACTTGGTTTTTGAAGGTCAAATTGCTTGAAAGAAACTGGAAAAGATAGTGCAAATCTGTGTATTACTATGCAAAACTACACGATGGGGTCAAGTTCTTGAATTGATTTTCAGTCGTAAAAAGTGTTGTTGCAACTGTTCGTGTTGATAGCAGCAAAGTGCTGTTTAAAAGGGACCAAGTGCAGTTTGAAAGACAAGCCAGAAGACTGGATTTTGGTCAAGTTTTTATGTAATCAGTCAGGCAAAGGAACTGGTGCTTTTTCATGGTTCAATGGTTGCGTTTGGCAGTTAAGAAGCACGCACAATTGGTGGTACGAATAAATTCAAGGAAGAGTGTGCTTTTGGTGAAAGATGGTTTGGACGTGTATATACGAGTTATCTTGACAGTACTGATTAGGTTAGTTTTGTTCTTGAAGCTAATGCTAATAATTTAAGGAAAGATACCATGCTTTTCTGTTTACGATTTAAGAAAAGATAACTTGGCTGTTAAGAGACATCAGAAAATTCGTACTCCTGAAACAAAAGAATAGACAGGTAGAGCACACGCCCGTAATGGGGCGACCGATGGTATAATGGTTATGTCTGAATTACACAATAGTTTGTATTTTCTATTTGTTCGCAGATTAATTTTTTTTTCTCGCATGGTGACGGCTTAGGGTACAAACAATGGTTTCTGTAAGGTGTATTTTCGACTTTCTCGCTACTAAATTACATTGTCGTTTCTGTTTACATTATGTCATTGGGTGGTAATTAACTTTAGGTGGATTAAACGTAACTATTTTTTACCTTTAGGTCCTGGAATTTCTTTATGTTGGCATTGAAGTATACTCTGTTCACATGATTATATGAAACATATCTAGCCTGGCTTTGTGAGTGATGTGCATCATTATCGATATTCAAGTGTAGAGTGATGTTAACTGGATTTTTTTTGGATGATCAGTACAATTTGGAAAATTTTGTCCAGCTTTGGATTGTTCATGCTCACTGCTATGGGGAGTTATGTTGGAGTTGATTTGGAGAATGGGGGCCATGAAACTATGTAATTTTGGATTTGGAAAATCAAATGGAAGGTGTGATTGCTAATGCATTAGAGTTTCCTTCATATCACGTTTCTCATGCCAGCAGAATGATGAGTCTCTGGGCAACCTAATGAAATGTTTGTGCGCCAGGTTTGGATTTCTGGTTACCTTTATATCATTCCTAAACTTCTTAGGGAGTAAGTCATGTATACCAGTGGAAGATGATTGACATGGACCATGCCTTGCTGGATGATTCTCTTTGAATTCTCTTTAAAGTACTACGTATCGCAAAACGTTAAGGTAATAACCCATTCCTTTATATCTATAGCTGATTTGTTCTCTTCTATAATTAGAGCACAATAGGAAGAATACTGATAGGGTCCATGAACCATGGTGAGAATATAGATTTCCATATGAAGAATACAATATAAAACACAATATGAAGAATACTGGTAGGGTCCACGAACCAGGGTGACAATATTGGGGTCATATAGATTTGTCTCTTGGTATATTCTGATTATAATTATACGGTCTCGACTGTAAATTGGATTTTAGGGGTTTTGATAGAAAGGGTTTTAATTTGAGATAACGAATTAGGCAGTCGATTCTAGGGTTTTGGTGTTGATTGTTTCACAGAAAGGGTTCATATCAATCTCGGTTTCCTTTGTTTTGATTGTTTCACTTATCAATCGATTTTGCTCAAAATAGAAAAACTTAATTGTTTGCAAAGATTGTTCTGCTTCACTATTCCATTTGTTTACTACTTCTGATTATTTGGCTAGGAAAAAAATATTATTCCCTGTTCTCTTTCGATTTCAACAGGTACTCAAGCAATCATGTCTTTGAATCTTTGTGATGTTTTATCTGCAGGTATAAGTTCAATTTTGATTTAGTTATGGAGTCCTGTAGTATCGAATGATGTATCTGGTGGGTTGTCCTCAGGAAGTCATGGACATCTTATGCACAATGTGTTCGCACAAACAGGTGATAGATATACTTCAATCCGATTGTTCTCCATAGTTTAATTAGTGATATTGTTAGAAAGATTTTGGTCGTTAGCTGTTATGAATTGATTGCATCAGTAAGGACAAATTGTTGTTATTGTGATGGGCAATGCTAGACGGATATGGATCAATTTTAGTTTATACCCAATCCAGTGATCTTATACAGGGGTGAGAACAACCAGAAAACAACGAAAGCATTTGTGCTGGATGTATGGAGTTATGGGGTCTTGAGCTTCATCTTATGGATCAACATGTAAGTTAATTAACTATGATGTCATTTATTATTTGTAAAACTACACTAGCATTTATACATAATGACAAATTACACTAGGAAACTCAAATACCCAAGGAGTATGTAACCCTTTGCTTGATTTTGGATGGACAAATGTTCTCTATTTAAAGATTTTGCACAACCAATCAGTGGATACAAGATTGTTTCATACTGATATATAATGTAGTTGAACAGATTTTTCTAAGATTGAGCAACTAAATGTCGATGTATCAAATTCTCCAACACATAATTCATTTTTTATTTATGAACTGAAGAAATTCAATTTTTGTGGGCTAGAGAAGTTGGAGGATAGAAAGGATAATAATTCAGGTATACAGTTAGTTAATTCTGTAGAAAATGAAAAGCAAAATACAATTTTTATTTATATATATTTTCAGTTACAAAAGCTATAGGCGATGGGTATTGTTTGTGGACTAGGGGGACTAAAGCAAAGTTTACTCTGTGGTGTATTGATATTAACCGTAGTGATAAAGACAAAAGTGTTGATTTCATAGGTGTACTTGGTCTTTCTACTAAAATTGCATCCAGAGCATTCCTCAATCCGGAAATCCCATAAGTCTTTCTAATAATGAACAGCATGCTACATCAGTCAAGCTTTCTTTCCAGTTGATGCTCTTGATTTTGCCAGTCTATTGGTTAAGTTCGTGACATGATGTTGTTCTTTAACTATAAAAGGTTGCAGTCTTAGTATAAAGTCTGACGCAACAGTTAAGATCAGTTGAATGCTATCCTGTTAAGATCAGTTGGAGTTGTGTCCAGCTAAGATCAATTGGAGCGGCATCTCACACCTCTGTGTTTGAATTTTGTAATGTTTAGATGTTGATAATTATTTCAGTGAGCAAAGGGTGTTGTTGTAGTGTTGCTTTTGTATCAACAAGCAAGAAAGAAAGGTACATTATTGGCTTAGATTAATTTGTTTCTGACATCATATTATGGTTCCATTAATTAGACACGACATTTAAAAATCCTGCAATCAACATGGACATGTTGCAACTCTGCACAACCGTGATTGCAAGTGTTCAGAGATGACACAAAAAGGTACATTATTTAATTTGATTTTGGTGGGTTCTCTCTGATTGAACCCGTGCTTTCGTTATCTTTATTTTATGTTTCTGGGATCAGTTGATGGAATATTATCATGATTCGTATCGATGGAATTTTGTCTTTATTTTATTTTGTGCTCAATAGATTATCTAGGAAGGCCCAATTATAGTATCACCAGGAGACAGGAAACAAGCTCGAGCAGGCAGCTCAAGGCTTGCGAAATCTGTGAAATATGTTGGAGATGCTACTCTGAAGGGACACTGGAGCTCAGCCCGAGGTGCGAGGTTACAAGTTTGTCATATTACTATAATTTACATAATTATAGTATCACCAGTAATTGACATAATTACTGGATTTAATCATATTTTTGTGGGTGATTGCCAATCATAGTTCAGTGGATTTTGTCGTTGGATAGACCTTCAGTGGTCATGTAGTTTGACAGCAACAAGGAGCTTGAGAGGTTGCCTTGAGTTGGTTGGCTCGACCAAAATTATCTTGGTAATTAATTTAGGTTTTTTTTTTTTTTTTTTTTTTTTTTTTTTTTGTGTTTAGTGGTTTTGAACTTGATTAGCTAGACATGTCAGCAAATCGTTGTTGTGTCACTTTGGTGAGTATCCTATTGCCTACTCCTGTACACTCAGATTAGCTGTCAAAAATAGTAGTAGTTCAACATAAATTATTCTCTTTTTGTTTTAGTTTAACGATAAATTGTTGACATTTGCCTAGCTATACAAGGTTTCTTAGTGGGGATTTAATCAACTTTCAGGAGCTCTAATCTCTACTTTCCGAAAGTGAAATGCTGCTCAAGACTTTGTTTCTGTAGATGACTGCTTAGAGTAAGAGGAAGGTAACCTCTCTTCCAACTTACAATAGGAAGTGGTAGTTGCTATCTTAGCTCAAATGGCAGAGCACATGGTTCTCGACCATGTAGTTGTGGGTTCGACTCCCACAGATGGCGTAGCTATTATCTGAGTAGGTGAAAACCTTACATGCTTACGATTTCTGATGACGATATTACCTTAACCATCTAATAAACACCAGAGTCGTACCTCATAGGGCGCCGTCTATGATGACCCGACTAATTAAGTATGATAATATGTCTAACCAACTATTTTATAGGCTGGTTCAAAAGTAAGTGTTTAGACATGGGCCAACCAACTATATAAACAATAAACGGAAGTCGAAATAATAGAAAATTGACTCGACCAACAAAATACCGAAAAAATAAACTAGCAAATTTCCAAAAAGAAACTAAGCAGCCGGGTTGCGGGATCCGGCCAACATTTATCGTTACTAAGTTTCCTAATATAGTTAGATTTCCTGTTCCAACATACTTCCTAATTAAAAACGGTTAATCCTAATGCTAAATATTAATTCCAAAAATAAAATAAAATAGGTGGCCCTGGCTAATTTGACTACTATGATCCAACTAATGAAACACGCTAATTAAATATGCTCCCGATTATTATAGACATGACAAACTAACAGACTAATTTTAATGTGGGCACTATATCTGCCTTTAAATTTTCTCCACCGTCGGGGCGTAGGTCCCGACCCTAGCGGCTTCTATGATCCAACTAATTAAACACGCTACAGTGACCCGACTAACTAACACACTATAATATGACACGATCAACTAAATATTGGGACAGTTCTACTATGACCCGACAACCTAAATATGCTCCCGACTATTATAGACGGGACCAACTAACACGATAATTTTAATATGGGCACAATCTTTTAAATTTTCTCCACCGCCGGGGCCGTGGGTCCCGGCTTTCCGGCTACTATGATCAAACTATTTTCTCCACCGCTGGGAAGTAGGGCTTTTTGGTTACTACGATCAAACTAATTAAACACACTACTCTAACTAACAAACTATAACATGATACGACGAACTAAATATGTGGGCCATACATCTGCTTTTAAAATTTCTCCACCGCGGTCCCGGTTACTATGATCAAACTAATTAAACACGCTACTGTAACCCAACTAACTAACACGATATAATATGATACGACTAACTAAATATGTGGGCACTATATCTGATTTTAAATTTTCTCCACCGCCGGGGCCGTAGGCCCCGGCTTTCCGGGTACTATGATCAAACTAATTAAACACAATACTGTAACCCGACTAACTAATAAACTATAATATGATACGACCAACTAAATATGTGACCAGTGTATCTGCTTTTAAATT
Organism: Papaver armeniacum; assembly: GCA_023531295.1. Taxonomy (NCBI): domain Eukaryota; kingdom Viridiplantae; phylum Streptophyta; class Magnoliopsida; order Ranunculales; family Papaveraceae; genus Papaver; species Papaver armeniacum. The sequence goes on along the minus strand of JAJJWW010000762.1, from coordinate 678,588 downwards.
TTCTCCACCGCCGGGGCCGTAGGTCCCGGCTTTCCGGTTACTATGACCAAACTAATTAAACACGCTACTGTAACCCGACTAAAAAACTATAATATGATACGACAAACTAAATATGTGGGCCATATATATGCTTTTAAAATTTCACCACCGCCGGGCCGTAGATCCCGGCTCTAGCGGCTTCTATGATCCAACTAATTAAACACGCTACTGTGACCCGACTAACTAACACACTATAATATGACACGATCAACTAAATATTGGGACAGTTCTACTATGACCCGACCAACTAAATATGCTCCCGACTATTATAGACGGGACCAACTAACACAATAATTTTAATATGGGCACAATATCTGCTTTTAAATTTTCTCCACCGCCGGGGCCGTGGGTCCCGGCTTTCCCGCTACTATGATCAAACTATTTTCTCCACCGCCGGGCCGTAGGTCCTGGCTTTCCGGTTACTATGATCAAACTAATTAAACGCGCTACTGTAACCCGACTAACTAACACAATATAATATGATACAACTAACTAAATATGTGGGCACTATATCTGCTTTTCAATTTTCTACGGCCCCAGCTTTCCGGTTACTATGATCAAACTAATTAAAAACGCTACTGTAACCCGACTAACTAACAAACTATAATATGATACGACCAACTAAATATGTGGGTACTGTATCTGCTTTTGAATTCTCTCCACCGCCGGGGCCGTAGGTCCCGGCTTTCCGGTTACTATGATCAAACTAATTAAACACGCTACTGTAACCCGACTAACAAATTATAATATGATACGACGAACTAAATATGTGGGCCATATTTATGCTTTTAAAATTTCTCTACGGTCCCGGCTTTCTGGCAACTGTAACCCGACTAACTAACACAGTATAATACAACCAACTAAATATGTGGGCACTACATCTGCTTTTAAATTTTCTCCACCGCCGGGCCGTAGGTCCTGTCTTTCCGGTTACTATGATCAAACTAATTAAACACGCTACTGTAACCCGACTAACTAACATAATATGATATGATACGACTAACTAAATATGTGGGCAATATATCTTCTTTTAAATTTTCTTCACCGCCGGGTACTATGATCAAACTAATTAAACACGTTACTGTAACCCGACTAACTAACAAACTATAATATGATACGACAACCTAAATATGTAGGCACTTCATCTTCCTTTAAATTTTATCCACAGTCGGGGCCGTAGGCCCCGGCTATCTGGCTACTATGGTCCAACTAAACATGCTACTGTGACCTGACTAACTAGCACACTATAATATGACACGGCCAACTAAATATTGACCGTTATGCTATGGATGGACTAACTAAATAAGCTCCCGACTATTATAGACAGGACCAACTAACCTTCTAATTTTTATGTGGGGATTATATCTGTCTTTAAATTTTCTCCACCGCCGGGGCCGTAGGCCCCGGCTATCAGGCTACTATGGTCCAACTAACTAAACACGTTACTGTGACTCGACTAACTAACACACTATAATATGACACGGCCAACTAAATATTGAGACCGTTCTGCTATGGATGGACTAAATAAATAACCTCCCGACTATTATAGACAGGACCAACTAACCTTCTAATTTTAATGTGGGCACTACATCTGCCTTTGAATTTTCACCACCGTCGGGGCCGTAGGCCCCGACCTTATCCGTCTATTATGATCCAACTAATTAAAAACATTACTGTGACCCGACTAACTAACACACTATAATATAACACGACCAGCTAAATATCGGGACCGTTCTGCTATGACCCGACTAACTAAATATGCCCCCGACTATTATAGACATGACCAACTAACACACTGATTTTAATGTGGGCGCGACTACTATGATTCAAGTTCAACTAATTAAACACGCTACTATGACCCGGCTGACTAACACACTATAACATGACACGACTAACTAAATGTTGGGATCGTTCTGTTATGACCCGACTAACAAAATATACTCCAAAATATTATAGACATTACCAACTAACACACTAATTTTAATGTGGGAACTGTATCAGCTTTTAAATTTTCTTCACCGGCCGCGGCCCTATCCGGTTACTGTGACCCGACTAACTAACACACTATTATATGATACGGTCAACTAAATATTGGGACCGTTCTGCCATAACCCGCCTAACTAAATATGTTGTCGACTATTATAGACAGGACCAACTAACACTTTAATTTAAATGTAGCACTACATCTGTCTTAAAATTTTCTCGACCGCCGGGGCCGTAGGGCCCGGCCCCCTCCGGCTACTATGATCCAACCAATTAAACACGCTACAATGACCCCACTGACTAACAAATTATAATATGACACGACCAATTAAATATTGGGACAGTTCTGCTTTGACCCGACTAATTAAATATGCCGCGGACAATTATAGACAGGACCAACTGACACACTAATTAAAATGTGGGCACTACATCTGCCTTTTAGTTTTCTCGACCGCCGGGGCCGTAGGACCCGGCCCCCTCCGGCTACTATAATCCAAACAATGAAACACGCTACAGTGACCCCACTGACTAACAAATTATAATATGACACGACCAATTAAATATTGAGACCGTTCTGCTTTGACCCGACTAACTAATTATATGATGCGGACAATTATAGACAGGACCATCTGACACACTAATTAAAATGTGGGCACTACATCTGACTTTTAATTTTCTCGATCGCCGGGGCCGTAGGACCCGGCCCCCTCCGGCTACTATGATCCAACAAATTAAACACGCTACAGTGACCAGATTGACTAACACATTATAATATGACACGACCAACTAAATATTGGACCGTTTTATGATGACCCTACTAACTGAATATGCTGACGACTATTATAGACATTTTCAACTAACACACTAATTTAAATGTAGCATTACATCATCCTTTAAATTTTCTCGACCGCCTGGGCCGTAAGACCCGGCCCCCTCCGGCTATTATGATCCAACCAATTAAACACGCTACAGTGACTTGACTAACTAATATACTATAATATGACACGACCAACTAAATATTGGGCCGTTCTACCATGACCCGAGTAACTAAATATGTTGTCGACTATTATAGATATGACCAACTAACACACTGATTTAAATGTAGCACTACATCTGCCTTTAAATTTTTTCGACCGCCGGGGCTGTTGGACCCGGCCCCCTTCGGCTACTATGATCCAACCAATTAAATACGATACTGAGACCCGATTAACTAATACACTATAATATGATACGATTAACTAAATATGTGGGCACTACATCTGCCATTAAATTATCCATATTATATTTTAATCTATATAAACATTGAACAAATTTTCAAATATCGACGAGAGGTTGAGCGCCGGCCGCAGGCCGGCGTGATACCTAGTCTCTTTATTAAGGAAAAGTGGTGGTTATGATGGAGTCATTCGTAGTTCGTCGGATCGGGCGATCCTGTGGCCTGGAATAAGTAATTTGGGGAGGCAAAAAGAGTAATACGGGAGACATAGCCACCGTCGGATCGAGCGATCCTGCGGCCATGATATATCATTGGGCGAGAGATATATCCGTTCGTCCGTTCATCCTTGGGAGTAAACCGGAGCCGTCGGATCTGTTTCTTCTAATTCTTATTGTTTCTAACGCGGCGGATAAGTCGAGATCGATTTCTTCTCTTTTCTTTCTCTTCAACCTTGCCTCAATCTGAAACTCCATGAAACTTAACGTACCCGGATTGTCACTTCAAATTCGAGGCCGAAAAGAAGCTCTCAAATCTCTTCGTTTTTGTATTTGAGGTTTGTGTGATTGATGCTTGCATTAAATTTAGGGAGCAGGGTTTTAAATTTACAAAGATGATGCAGAGCAAAGGAAGAAAAAGGTAAACATGTGGAAACCCTAGATTTTAAATTCTGTAATTTTTTTAACAGATTGGGTTTTCTTCAAATTCTTCAAATTTTGTGTTTTCTTCAAATTCTTCAAATTTAATTGTATTGATTGGAGTTTGTTGATTTTTTCAGGGTTTTTCTACAGGGTGAATGTTGAATCACGTGCAGCTTTTTGGGGTTTAGGGTTGTCGTAATCGGATCGATGCCACGAAAAAACGATTGGGTATTAGAATTTTTTCTTCTTCTTCATCCAAATCTTCCAGTTTCTCACTGTACTGTTAAACTCTTCTCTTCTCCTACCTTAGTCACAACAAAGATGTCGTTGAAGAAATCGTTGGAACCCTAAATAGGTTCGTTAATTAAACAACTCTTTTTTTCTTTCAATTTTTACCCGGAGCTTTAGGTTGAGAGGGTTTAGGAAATCTTGTCTGGAATGCAGAAATTTAGGATTTTGCATTAGTCGAATTTGCAAATAGGTGAATTAGTTTAGTTTAATACGTTGATTCAGTTAGATCGAAATAGTTTGAATTTTCATATGGTATGTGTCGATTTGATGGAAAACAAAAGTTGTTAAGGACATATACCTGATGAGTTTCTCACATAAACATAACAGCTTAAACTCGCGTCTTAGTATGGTTTTATACCATTTTTTGTCTGCATTGGAATTCTAGCTATTTTGCTTTTTTGTTAATTTTAAGATTTCCAAATTTTGACAAGGCTATTGGATTTGGGTGTCATACTCTTTATGTTAAGGTTTGGATTCGAAGTTCATATCTTATTAGATTGAAAATATATGATTCAGAAGTGCTAATAGTGTTGTATAATTTCTAAATTTTATATTAAGATTTTGGATGTGTATAGATTTATGGTTTCAGCTGATTTACTCCCAGTTTTTTTTAAAAAAATTATCTCATTAGCTCAAACTGGTGCTGCTATTTCCGATTATGCGAGGTCAGTAGCTATCTCACTTGGAATGTCAGCTTAAAAATAGTCATGCACAGAGTTAGCTGATGGGTAGGTATCTATAAAGTCTAAATCTGAGCTTTGCACATTTTTTTATTTTCCCGAGTAATTCTTATCAATCTAACGTACTGATTTGGTCGGGGCTAAATATGGATTTGCTCTCATGCAGAGCTTACATATCTATCCTTATGAGTTCGAGACCTTCGAGCCTCTTAAGTCCCTGGATGACGTGTTGCTGAGCATTACAGTTGGGACACCTGTTGCAACTTCGAATCCATGAACTTGCTTAATGGATTGATCTCACATAACATATTGAACAAGGAGACTTGAATCAACTGGTAACTTTTATATGTGATTAAAATCTTCTCAACTTCTGATTAGTGATTGATGTCACATAACATATTTACTTTATACTGTTATTTGTATGTGGTGGTTATGATCGGGGTCATTCGTGATAGTAGGATCGGGCGATCAATAATCGATCAATGCAATTCGACAGAATCCACAATTCATCCAGTACAAAGACGAGCTAATTCTCTTACCTAACTTTGAAGAATTTGCAAAGTAGAACCAACACTTGATGGTACATATCGCAAGGTAAACATGTCAAAAACCTAAAATTCAAAATTTGTAATTTGTGGATCTAGAATTTGTAAATTTGTATTTAGTTATTTTGATTGTACATGGAATACTTATCGACGTAGTATCGGTTTACTGATCTGTTCCTGCAATTTATGTTTGGTTTTGTCAAAAAAGACGATGCTGAGGGGAGGAAGAGGAAGCTAACCCAGGAATTTTAAATCTGTGTTTTAAAAAAAAAAAATCTCTTCTTGATTGGTGTATTCTAATTCGTGTTTGCTTTGTGTTTGATGTGTAGATTTAGGGTGCAGAGAATAAAGATTGATTTTTTTTTTTTTTGCTGCAGTGGGTGATCATAAAAGAAGCATGAGGTAAATCCGTTGTTACTGATATCATGAATCAGATAAATTCTATTTAGGTTTAATTCTTTTGTTACTTCCATCTATCAGTTGATATAAATTAGGGTGACTGATTTTGTAAATTGAGTTTAATTGATTTTGAAAGTTAGGGTTCATTAGTTGATGGTAATGCTTTTGTTCGTTCTACTTGACTGACGGGTTTAATTTCTTTTGTGAATTGGTTGTTGAATTTTGTAAGTAAGGCTTCCAGTAGTATATTATAAAACTTTGTTCTTGAGACTTTAAGATTTTTGAATTGTTATGGTTGAAGTGTTTGGTGACAAGCTTAGGCTTACACTGTTTAATTTTTAGGCGGATTGTTAATTAGGTGTATACAGATTGTTAATTTGCTGTTCTCTTTTCGTTAATTTTCTTTATTGGTTTCTGTTCCAGATGCTTTTGATACGTATATTGAAATTAAAATTGGTTCTTTTATATGTTCCATGAAGCTTTAAGACCTGTTCTAAGAACATGTAATAGGCAGCTAACTTCAACTGACATGATCTAAACAGCTATGATCTTTAATTCGCATATGAAAGAGATGTTGTGATGAACCTTATGTGACCTGCTCTTTTTTATTTTAGGCGGATTGTTAATTTGGTGTATGCAGATTGTCTCTTTTAGGGATATCTGGGCTACATTGTTTAGATCATTTTCTTATCTCTTTTCGTTAATCGTCTCTCTTTAATATTTCTGTCATCTCTTATCTATATTTGCTGCGGTCCATTTTCCTCTGTGCAGACAAACTCTAGGCCTTACTTTTCGTGGATTGTTTGGTTTTTGTTTTGATTTTTGTAGGTGCAGAGAGTGTAATCTGAACGATGGGTGTTTTAGTATGTATTTGAAATTCTTATTCGCATATTGTGTTTCGATGTTATGATGAACAACGTAGATAAAATCACAGATATATTCATTGTCTCCTAAATTCATCGTCTCCTAATTTTATATGAACCCATGTATCGTGTATAGAAATTCATGGTTAAGTTTATGTATACTGGATAGATTTTTGGGAATTATTTTATTTTCGATTTAAGGCCATTGATGCCTGGTGTTTTTTTTTTTTCTCGCTTTTAATTTTATTTTTTCGATTTATGTATAACCCTGTTTGATTCGATTTTGCAGCCATCAACCCTATAATCCAAGAGTGATCTTCATAAAAAATTTCACATCTGTTTGTATAGAAAATTGCTTTGATCGAGATAACAGTTGATTAGATGAACTGAGGTTGTTTAGTTGTGATCAATAGCTTATCGAGGTTGTTTAGGTTGTTTGAGAATTGTTGATGGGTGAAAATTACTCCTGGCAATGCAATGCTTGTAGATTCGAGAGATCTTAAAACCAAGAAATGGCCGTTCGGACTTGTTTTGCTTGAAGGAGATGGGGTTGATCATGTTGAGATTGGATTAGTAGGTTGTTTGAGAATGTCGATTTCTCTTGTTTTTCTTTGTTGTTGTCAAAATTGTCATTGAGCCTCATTCACGTTTCTCGTGGGAACATATTCTCCGGTTCATCACTAACCGTAATCCCTAACACATTCTTATGGGTAAAGTAAAACCGCTGTATCTTAAACATTCAATGTGGATCGTGGGTCCACGATATAATTTGAATAACTTTATCGATACTTGTGCGTCATCACAGTGCTGCGTTTAAGTGTGGTGAATGGATGTCCTTATTTTGTATAACCTAATGAGATGATGTTTGAGACACTCATCTCGATTGATGAAATTTGGTTTAAAAGCATAATCTTCACCCTTGGCTGGGAAGGATTTTAGAGGCCAGGCCATACATGCGTGTTGTTTCCCCGTATTCCGTTCCCTCATGCGTCTGGGCCACTAATTTGAATAAAGAGGAGTGGTGAGATCGGTTTCAAGGGGAGTTGAAACATTCCCTAGTTTGGGCATCGCGTTTGCCGATCACACTACCGTGTGGGTGGTAGGTTAGTGTTCACACCTATACGATTATCCCATGAAAACGTGATCTAAGCCATTTCGCTTAGGCTTAGGATTTGGAGTGTAACCGCACGAGTTTGGGCGTGCGTTTTGGGTTGGCCTTCAGAATGAATTCTTTTGGGCCCACGGTGGTCATGCTGGTGTGACCGACCCTTTTCAATCTAATCTGTGACCCTCCATTCGTGCTTGGAGAAGAAGATGGAATGACTGAAACCCTAATTTTGGCTTTCAAAGCCGCGCGCCATGCTCTTTGGGCGAAACCCACTGGCTTTGTCACCGATTGATGTTTCACATGGTGATTGTGTCGTCAGAATCTACACCCTCCATCTATACCGAAGATGGATGGTTGAGACCGGAACATGTAATATGCCGCAAACCCTAATTTAGGGTTTAAAATCCATAATGCTTGGTATGGACGGTTTCTTGGCAAGCAAAGGCCAATGGTCGACCATGTGGGTCCTGTGTAACTTTGATGGAATTGATCTGGGAATCCAATCATGCTTGTGGAGTTGGATGTTTTTTAGCAGGCTAGTATTCCATACATATTGGATGACGAAGAGTGATGGAATTGATCACATAATGCTCGCGGGCTAGTATAACACACCGGAGGGCTCAATCGGTCAGCACAGATGTATTTCGTACATGGATTCATTATAGTGCTTGAGGTTCGTGTTACTCTGTAACTTAACACCGATAATGGGCACAGAAATACAAGGCGATATGAAATTCATATTGTTCTTATCTCCAACCTGGAGGAATGATTTCATGTATTCACGAGAATGGGATTGTTGCTATATGCTCCATTCTTGGTGATTAAGTGAGGAGTATCCGTCACTTATAAATGGCTTTATCTTTTACAAGATGTCACCGCATGATTTTACGATTACAAATTTAACCTTGATCCACCATCAACATTAAGTCCACTGCTAGCATTATTGTGTGGTAGGCATGAGATGGTGACATGCATACATGAGAAAGACAAGGTAAAAGGAGTTCACCCTAAGAGTGTTTCCCTGGTTTTCCACGCCATCGCGCTTGTATGGAATCCCTGGTAGAAGGTTTCTTTCTTTGGGTATTTGAATCGAAGAAGAAACCAAACAAAAGAGGAATCCTTGTTCTATTGGGATTCTTCTAATTTTTGTCTATAAAAGAAGCCAAACCCCTTTTCCTTTTTCTCACAGAATTTTCCTTTGTTGCTTCTTTGCTCTGCAAACTTTGCTGCCGCCGCCGCTGCCGCCGGCTGCCGGAAACCACCGCCGTCCGTTGCTTGAGTTGCTCCGTCCGGCCGCTCAAGGTAGGTTTCGCTTCCCATTTTTTTTTTTTTTTTTTAACGGTCAAACCCTAGTTTTGTTAGGTAAATACCTCTTTGTAAGACATATGCATGCTTAGCTTTCTCCATTTACTTTGTTGAATCCCGAGACATGATTCCCACGAATAAAGAAAATCGTATGATGCATGCGGATGAATGAATGCGGGCCGCCGTTGGGTCTTACTCACACATGCTTGGCTGAAATTTGCATTGAACTTGAAATTTGTACAATCGAAACTTGCACCTGTCTTGAAATCAATGGAAAGTTATCTCTAGGAGAATTTAAAATCACCAGGACCAAACTTGTATGATGTTTGGACCGCCATTGTGTGAGTTGTGTCTCGCCGTGTGTGACGTTAACTTCTGTCTTTATTTCATTATGTAGAAAAGAAATCTGGTGATGTCTTCAAGAATAATGCAAGAGTTGATAGCTTCAAAGATATGCCGGTGATGAGTTGTTCACCTTAAGCCTTTTCCAAATATTAGGAAGCATCCTTCTCATAACATAGTCTTGCTTTCCTTCAGAAAATATGGATCTTTGATCCATTCTCTTCTTCCGCACTTGTGATGAGATTTTGTCTCGGAAACGAATATCCGCCTTCTCCCATTGGATTGAAGATTTGCCATGCTCCACTGGGTTCTTATGAAGGATGGATGAGACGCATTAGTAATAAGGGCATTAAGGACAATTTGACCAAAGCACAAATTCTCGATTCATTTCTTTAGAAAGACACCGCGGGCTTGATTACCTTTTATTTCTCGGTGGCGTATTTTTACTCATACAGCCATATCTAGATGGGGAGGAGATGACTATTACTTTGGAGAGTGTTTCCTGAACCTCGCTGAACTGAGGTTGTTTAGGCAATCAATAGCTTATCGGGCTTTGCATAATTGGATTAGTAGGTTGTTTGAGAATCCTGCTCATTGTCATTGGGAACATATTCACATAATTGGGTAAAGTAAGTATCTTAAACATTCATATATTTTCTTATCTGGTCATTGCAATTGGATGTCCTTATTTTCCTAATGGAACGATGATTTTGGTAAGCATAATTCTGTTTGGGTAACTGTTTCCCAACACAGATAAGAATAGCTTTCAAGGCATTCGGAAAGGTCTGTCGATTCAGTTTTGGCTCAAGTAATTCTTTTTCAGTAATTGACTTCTAACTGATTGATTTTGTGAGAATGGAAGGTAAACTCTATAGCGACTTACAGTATCCTAACTTTTAGGGAATCCTAATGTTTTGAAGAGTAAACTCTATTGTTGGTGATGAACGAAGAGTGTCACTTGGTGGGGAAATTGGTGGGTGCCGAATTTAAACGGATAGGAAATGCAGTTGGCTTTGATGGCTGTAACAGACATGAAGAAGATTTAGTAAGGATGAAATGGGTATTGGCTTGATTTTCTATGTGGCTGTTTAATCGAGTCAGATGGGATTGCTGAGTTGAATCTGCAATGGGTTTATGCTGAGAATTGGAAGAAAGATGGCAGAGACAGTTGGTGTAAGTGGTGTTCAGGTGGTCCGGTAGTGGCCTTGATGCCGAGAACTGCAATGGGTCCGTTGCAGGTATTGATTCGATGAAGAAAGAGGATACGAGCTATCACGTAAGGTAGTCTTTTGGTTGTCATTCTTGCCATTGATCCAGTACTATGCTGATGATATTTGTTCGTGTCCTTTTCAATATTGTGCATTGCAGTTCTTAATTTGTTTGTTAGTTTTTAAAAGATTTTGTTTCATATGTCGTAGGTAAGTGCAATCGGGATATTGAGATACATGATTGAAAGACTGGCATAGTTGTTGATAGGTAGTTCAGTTTGTTTATTTTCAAGTTGTTGATATTGATAATCCTCTTTTACTTTTATCCCTTAAATTAAAGAACTAAATCTAACATTATAACATACAATTATATTTGAGGTTATACATTGCGGACCCTTAAAAACATAAGATGGTGCATGCTTTAAGTTGTTTCTACGGATGCATCAATCGTGTCATACTGATTACGAGTTCTTATTCAAGCAGGGTTGGAGACATTCCACTTGACTGGGTAGAAGGAGCTTGCATCTTGCAAAACTTAAAAGCTTCAACTTTGAGTATCCTGAACTATGGGGAGAATATGTAGAAGAGTTCAGACCAGAGACATTCTGTGAGGGAATATCCAAAGCGGGCAAGAATGGTAAAGTAGCATTCTTTCCGTTTGGATGGGGACCAAGGATCTGTATAGGGCAAAACTTCACCATTGTTGAAGCTAAGATGGCATTGGCTATGATTCTACAGAACTTTTCATCTGATCTGTCATAGGCTTATACACATGCTCCGCACACCATGATGACTCTTCAACCTCAACATGGAGCACCAGTCATGTTAGAGCGCCTCCACTAAAAGTTAATGGCTTGAGATGTGTTTTATATATACATAAGTAAATACCATGCGAGAATAATGTGCTGCTGAATGAGTTTCTCAGGAACGTTAACAACGAAGTGCATATGCAGAATTAGTGATTCAATATGTTTCAGACATTATATCATTGTTTACTTCGTAAAGTGCACTATTAAGAGAAATTAAATAATAACACTCGGGAGGATGAATTAGCTACTATGATCAAACTAATTAAACACGCTACTATGATCAAACTAATTAAACACGCGACTGTGACCCGACTAACTAACACACTATAATGTGATATGACCAACTAAATATTGGGGCGCTATATCTACTTTTGTAGGCCCCGGCTTTCTTTCTACCATAATGAAACTAATTAAACACGCTACTATGACCAGACTAACTAACACACTATAGTATGACACTGGCCAACTAAATATTGGGACCGTTTTGTTATGACGCGACTAACTAAATATGCTCCCGACAATTATAGACATGACCAACTGACAGACTATAATATATGATCCTAATTAAACATGTTACTGTGACCCGACTAACTAAACAAGCTACAATGATCCAACCAATTAAACAAGCTACAGTGACCCGACTGACTAACACATTATAGTATGACACGACCAACTAAATATTGGGACCGTTCTGCCATGACCCGACTAACTAAATATGCTGCAGACTATTATAGACAGGACCAACTAACACACTAATTAAAATTTGGGCACTACATTTGCCTTTAAATTTTCTCGACCGCCGGGGACGTAGGACCCGGCCCCCTCCGGCTACTATGATCCAACCATATAAACACGCTACAGTGACCCGACTGACTAACACACTATAATATGAAACGACCAACTAAATATTGGGACCGTTCTACGATGACCCGACTAACTGAATATGTTGCCGACTATTATAGACAAGACCAACTAACACACTAATTAAAATGTGGGCACTACATCTGCCTTTTAATTTTCTCGACCGCCGGGGCCGTAGGACCCGGCCCCCTCCGGCTATTATGATCCAACTAATTAAACACGCTACAATGTCCCGACTAACCAACACACTATAATATGACACGACCAACTACATATTTGGGCACTAAATCGCTTTTAAATTTTCACCACTGCCGACCTACGGTCCCGCTTTTCCAAACTACTATGATCCAACTAATTAAACACTCTATTAGGAGCCGACTAACTAACACAATATATAATATGACATGACAAACTAAATATTTGGGCACTATATATTCTTTTAAATTTTCTCGACCGCCGGGGCCGTAGTTCCCGGCTTTCCGGCTACTATGACCAAACTAATTAAACACTCTATTGTCAAATCCTAATTAGAATAACTAACACACTATAATATGACACGATCAATATTGGGACCGTTCATCTTCCTTTAAATTTTCTCCACCGCCGGGGCCGTAGGCCCCGGCCCCCTATCCGGCTAATAGGGTCCAACTAATTAAACACGCTACTGTGACCCGACTAACTAACACACTATAATATGATACGACCAACTAAATATTTGGGCACCACGTCTGCCTTTAAATTTTCTCCACCGCCGGGGCCGTAGGCCCCGGCCCCCTATCCAGCTACTATGGTCCAACTAATTAAACACGCTAATGTGACCCGATTATTATAGATGGGACCAACTAACACACTAATTTAAATGTGGGCACTATATTTGCCTTTAAAGTTTCTCCACCGCCGGGGCCGTAGGCCCCGGCCCCTTTTGATTACTATATTCCAACTAATTAAACACGCTACTGTGACCTGACTAACTAACACACTATAGTATGATACGACTAACTAAATATTGGTACCGTTCTTCTAGGACCATAAACTAAAATTGCATGGGAAGATACTGATCGACCGACCAAACAAATGAACAATAAACAAAACTCTAAAAAGGCGGAGGGATTTGTCTTCGTAAATTTTTAATTAATATGAACTTTAGATATTGATTCTTTATGTAAATTTCCATATTATATTTTTTTTTCATTGGATTATATTATATTTTAGCCATATTATATTTTAAGCTATATAAGCCTAAAGCCTAGAGCAATTTTTTGAAAATCGACAAGAGGTTGAGCGCCGGCCGCAGGCCGGCGTGATACCTAGTCTCTTTATTATGGAAAAGTGGTGGTTATGTCCGGGATAAAGACCACCGTGGTATTTGGGGAGTAATTCGTACCCGTCAGATTTTGTTTATTTTTTTTTTTTCGGGTGTAGTTCTGGGCCGTGGTTATAGTGATTCGGGTCCGTGGATTCTATTTTTTAATAACTACCATCACGCGAATAAAAAAAAAAAAAGAACAAAAACTCATCGTTTCCTCAGCTCTATATTTGCTTTCGAATTAATTCTTCATCTCCTTCGCTGAATCTCAACAACAACAATTCATGCCGAAGGTGTATGTTTGTCTCTCTGAAGAATAGATATGAGAAAGGATCAACAACATTAATATCATACCTTCATCTATATCTGTTTTTTCACGGCTTAAAAACCAACTGATTTTCCAGGAGATCAGAGACATGTAAAAGCGTCAAAATTATTTAGGAGATTGAAGAACATAATAGCGGTTAAGGTAAACTTCGATAATTTTTCGAATATTTCTATTGTTTATTTTGGCTGTAAATTGATGTCGAATTCTAGGGTTTCTGTAAATTGAATTTTAGGGGTTTTGATTGAAAGGGTTTTAATTGTGATAACGAATTAGGCACTCGATTCTAGGGTTTTTTACTGTAAATTGAATTCAGCTTTCCCTTTTCCTATTCTCTTTCGATCTCAACAGGTACACAAACGAGAACTCTTAACCAGGTATGAATTTGATTTTTTTCTATCCTCTTTGCTTTTGATCTTGAAATTGTAGCTCAATATTTTGATGATTTGATTAGGGTTTAATCTCAGGATTCTTATTGGGTTGCTGCATGATGTACGATGCTTGGGTTACTGTTGGATTCTTGATGTCTTGATTTCATGGGTTATAATGTGTTCATGTTATCCGCAAGAGCTTGATTCAGAAATACGTGTATTAGATTTTCAATGTTTGAAATCGTTGTTGTAATAAATTTTGTACAATTTATTGGTGGATTAGAAGAAAATGCGAAGCCGCAGACTCGAAGAAGCACTGATGAGATGGTAAACCTTTACAGTTTGCACCACCAGCTAGCAACTCCTGCTGGGTATAGCTCATGTCGAGGGTAATGGGTATGCACTGATCAAAGTCTTGGTTGTGGTTTTCAGTGAATTAGCTATTTTTATTCAAAAAGAAGAAGAATATTTTCTTTAGTGTTTTAAGCACCCTCACCTGTCTGCATTAACATCATGCTTTAAGTGGTTTAGTACTTTTAGGCTATCTATATTCATCCCGAGCTTCCTACTCATTATAATTTAGTATCGATTACATAAGTCATGGTTACAATTTGTTAATGGATGCTAAACCATGTTCTTATTTCGACTATGAAAGGTGGTTTCATGCAGGAGCCAGGAGGCATGGTAAGAACTACAACAATCAAAAGGAATTCCACATGTAATGATGTTGATATGGCTAATCAAGTCTTCTCAAAAATGAAGGTAATAGTATTTTTTGCAGTAGATATTAAAGCGTATGTGCATATTTGCACAAAACTATTTTGTCTTGAAACAATCGAATCTATCCTTCCTATCCCTATTATCCTTCTCTCTGTTTCAATTGCACCATAATTCAATTATCTATTTTGTTTCTTCCGGAGATTAATGTTGATTGATCTTTATCCCACGAAACCTGAGGCAGATTCTGTTGAGGAGGAACGATTTGGAAGTGCTATGGAACTGGTGGTGTTCTTGGTGTTGCCACAGATAACAATGAATGACAGGTGATGGTGCTGAGAAGACTAGAAGATTGCAGGTGCAGTTGTCAGTTGTGAGCTTGGTCTTTGGTGTTTGAAGAACTGAGAAGAAGAGAATGGAGCTTGCTTTAGTGAATGGGTGGCTGCAGAGTTGTTGTTGGTATTGCTACCAGAGAAGCTACAACAATGGGGAAATGGGTTATGGTGTGTGTGCTCTGAGACTTGCAGGGACTGAATTTTGGATTGCAGTTGGTGATGTTTGAGCATATACAGGTAAGTAGATGTTGAAGTTGTGTGTTAATCTTCAGAGAAGATGCAGCAGAGAGACATCCAAGGCCAAGGGATCTGAATTGCAGTTAGAACTTCTGATGATGTAAGAGAAGGGTTTCAAGTGACTCAGGGAAGATTTCAAGCTGCTACTTTGACTCAGGGAAGATTTGATCAAGCTGCTACTGTGACTGATGGAGATAGACTGGGATATGTGCATAAATGCAGACGTTTTCGTTTGATCTTCTGCCGAGTTCTTGAACATGGATGTAAATATAGTTTCGTTTCCTAATTAATAAAAAGAAAGACGATTGAGTGGAATAGAAGGAGGTAAACGTAGAAGCCCTGGAATTATATCGGTATTATTTTTCTTTTCTTTTTTGCTTCTATTGAATTTTTTTCTTCGTAGCATCTGTGCTTAATGATTATATACTTTTCTTAAGAATTTAATTTTGATTTGTATGCTTGGCAAGACAGAGGGATACATAGCGAAAGATGGCTTCTTTTGATCATCTCCATAGCTGAGTTATCACCCTAACAATGAAAATTAAGTTCTTATCGAGAACAAAAGATCGGGTGTAATGAATCTAAATATCTCAACTCCAATCCACTGCAAGGTAATTGATTATTGGTGTATTTTTATTTGTTCTGTTAGGGTTTTGCGGTTTTTATAGTTCTTTGTTTTCCCTGTATTTCTGATTCTCACAATAACATATAAATATTTGTTGTGTAAGCTACATCGTTACCATACATGCATATGTCAAAGAAAAGCAAAAGCACAACGCAACAGATTGTAGCTCAGGTACGTACTGTTTTTCGATCGTATCTTCATTGTGTTTTACTTTAAGAATGTTACCATCCTAATCAGTGATCTCCTTCAATCACACAGGACGCAAGACCAATCGAGGAAATCGTTGTTGCAGCTGCTGTTAATTAAGAAGATGATATGATGATTCAATGGGGATTTGCTATTTAAATTGCTTTTTAGAAGACAGTGATGGCAGTGATGTCGAGTTTAATGAATCCTGCAGTTTGATATGAACCGAGAAATTGTGGTGCTTGGTACGAAATTAAGAAGGAAACTAATATTCTATGTGTGTAGTTTACAGCAAGGCGATGCACTGATGGTGGTGCTGCAATTTACGAAATTTGTTGGTCTGAGATGGATGCAGTCAAGGGTTTTGGTGGAATTTGAGATGTTGATGCTGTTGATAGGGTTTCTACAAAATTCAGAGAATGGAGAAGAGAAGTACGAGTTCCATGGAACTGGTCTGTCTTGGTTTTGTGTAAACTTTTCGAAATTGTGTATCAGCGTCTCTAAAGGAAGAAGTGGATGCACTTAACTTCAAGGCTCAACAAACAACAACTAAAGGTAACACTAACATTAAAGATTCCATGTGAATTTTTAATTGGTAATATTACATGTATGGGTTTTGAAATTGTGCCTCAGTGTCTCTACAAGAAGAAGTTGATGTGCTTAACTTCAGGGTAACCCTAACAGCAGCAGAAATAGGGTTCTTGATTCCACTTCAGACAAGCAACAACACATTTGAATAACTAATTTAGGGTATGGCTTATCTTCCCCTAATATTGTATCAGTTTATATACAGTTTTAACTTCTATATTCCTAATGATAAGACTGTTATTTGTTGTTTTTGATTATAGCTTATGGTAAGAAATACCATAATAATGGTGTAGTTACTACAATTTTGTACACTTAAACTAAATTAGGACAACAACACAGGCTACTCCAAATTATGATAAACTTATGTGATACATTTTGTGAGTTTATAAATAGTTCGTAAACTGTTGGACCATGCTCATCTGTCTAAAGGATGCGAATTTATGTTTGCTAATCACGTTACCCTTTTAGATGTTATGGACTTGAAGCTGGAGATGAAATATACATGTATTGTATCTCTGACCTATTGACATATATCTGATATGCTTATTGTGTTATTGCAGGTGCCAATTTATCCAAGTCAAAAGTTTATTGATCACAAAAAACACATCTTACTAAGACGAGTCTTTAAATCAAGGACCTGTGGTGCAATGGTAGCGCATCTGACTTCATGTCAGAAGGGTACGTTTTCGATTGACATCAGGCCCAATTGTCGTAGAACTCAACACGGTGAGTCCCCCTTTTTTGCATTCATGAGATAACTTCTGTGCAAATTTTAATTTTATTTGATTTTTCTGCACAAATGCTATTTTAGACAGAATTTTCAATCGATGTGTAATTGCAGACATATATATGGTCAAGCTAATGAAAAGTATCAAAGTTACTGAATCATAGGGGAGGCTGAATTGAAAATCTTATAGAACCTGTGATACTGTGTCAGCTTGGAAGAGATAAAACTTTTTAAACTTCACTGGATAATACTAGGTATGCTACAGTTTCTTCGTTCTTATTCAACGTTCTGAAAATATCCAACTATATGTGTACAAATTTCAATCTCACTGTAACCAAAGAAATAGGGTTTATCAGGGATTTACTTTTTTACAATACAATTGGTTTTCCAATTATGGTTTAACATCTTTCATTCAAGATGTTTCTACTTTGTTAAGGATTATATTGAATCACAATACAATTTTGTTCTTCACTGTCCTTTCCTGAATTAAGCTGTACTTGCCTGACCGCTACAGATATTGGTTCATCGATCGTGTATGATAATATCATTCTTTCTGTAACCAATTTGAAGTACGAATTAAATTATGTTTTTCGAATTATTGTATTACATTACACTTTTGTTCTTGGGCATGTCAGAAAACTATAATTGCAATGTACATGATTGTTATATTGATTATGAACTATCGGTTGCAGATGGCAGAAAGAATCATGGCCATAATCTTATGAATCACATACAATTCTTTTCTTATTCACAAATATTGCATCATGCTTTTACTTTCCGTTGACATCCATTGAACTGCATGTAATTCCCTTTAGTTGAATAATCATGGATCTTCAGGTAAACTTCTCGGGGAGAATGAAGATGGCGGAGAAGAGAGTTGCATCTGGTGGAGAAAAAAGTTGATTAGGGTTATGAAATTTTAATACTCCATACCCGCAAGAGTAAGGAAATATCTTCTTTATTGTGTTTTATTCTGTATATTCAATTAGGTAAATATTATCGGGTATTTTGTTAAATAATGTCTTCACTGGTTGTTATGCGATGAACTAATAGTAGAATATAATTGTACTTTAATGACCGTCATCAATGTCCACGGAAGTTCAAAGCACAGGGTGATGTTGTGGATAGACGGATAGAGGTAATAGGGCATATTTTTTTGCACAGTTCCATTTTACCGGGTTTATGTCCAGTGAATTGATTCCCACGTGGTTGTGGGTATGTCGAACTGTATATGAACTTATGCACATTTAAATTTGTAGAAAAATAGAGGTCCAACCGGAAAATTGAGGACAACAACAGGGGAGAACTCCGGAGTGCCAAGCAGCAGTAGGGTTTGTTCTAGCTTTTGAGTTCTTGAGTGCAGTGCTTCTGCTGTCCGAGTTTGATGTTTGAATTTTGTTTCTTTAATTCCTCTATGTCCAGTAGTGGAGTTGGGATGCAATGTCATTTGCAGGAAAAACCCAAAAATCGACAACATAGTGGTGTATTTGGTCGATAAGCTTTACAAAGCAGTGGTGTATTTGGTCGATAAGCTTTCCCCAAATGAGGCTTGCTTTCAATGTCACAACTCCAAAGGCTTTAAGTACCTTTACATGTATCTTTTTTTGCTGCAGTTCATTCCTTACAACGCCACCTAATTCTCTTGCTACCAACAAGACCTTCCTCCCTCCCTCCCTCTCTCTCTCATAGTTTACTTCTATATACATCACTGATTAACTGTGTAGTACTTGACCGTCTTCCATTTGATTCACTAGGACACGGCAATATTTTAGTCAACAACCTTTAGGGAAGCTGAAGGGATGTCGTGTTTCTATATATCTAATGACAAATACTGATTAGCAGATACTTGCCTATTTAATTTATTTCTTGCAGAATCACTACATATCAGGTGGCAAAAATGGCATACCAACTGATTAGGATTAAAAATATTTAAATATTTGGTTGTACTGTCTCTGATTGTCTTCATTCGGGATGTAGGTATTAAAATTTATTAGTTTTTTCTTTTGTAATTTGATTAATTAACGACAAGCATGTCTTGATTGTATTCTTCTTCCTCTTACAAGCAGCTATCAGTTGAAAGAACACAATACTGGTGTTAGATTTGACTAGGACAAACATGAAGGGATATGATTTCAGTCCGTCCCGTATCTTGGGTTTCCTGGGATAACCAAGAAACAAAGTAATATTAGAAAGAAGAGGAATTGAAGAATAAGAAGGTTAGATTGATTTTTTTAGTATCCTGAATAAGTTTCGTATCCTGAGAGATGCAATTGTTGTTAATTGAACTCTCCTTCCTTTCGGTAACTATGGAACAAAACTTAAAAGGCATATAAAATAGAACTCACTAGTTGATCCAATAATTAAACACTCTACTTTAATGCCCAATTGTTAGTTTTTCTTAAGAAAAAAATAAAAGTGTAACTAGCACAATATAATATGAACTCCTATTTTCTTAACTAATATTTTCACCTTAACGTTTTATTGCTTTTTCCCGCACTAACACAATTATAATAGAACGAGAAAACAAAATATTTGGGAATTATAGTCCCCATGGTTTTCTTTTTGACCACTATGATCAAATCATTAAAGTCACTATTATTGTGAACTAACTAAACAATATTCTCGCTTGGTTTTTGATGTTTTGGGTGGAACAAAAAACCATTACCGAATCACTATGATCAAGCTAATTAAATACTCTAATTATTGCTTTTGGAACAAAAATTCATGGTGACATGGAACAAAACTTCTCACTTTGATCCAATTCTCCAATTGTTAGTTTTCTTAAGAAAAAAAAACGATTTTCTTAACTAATATTTTCGTTATTGCTTTTTCCCGAGCAAAGAACCATGGTTTTCTTCCACTGGTATTACATCTCTTGCTCCAACTATTGTAGGTATGAGATCTGTTAGATGCAGCTTGATTAATGTTAATTGCTTGGTTTTTGATGTTTTGCTGGGATCGAATTATTGCTTTTTGGTGACATGGGTCTAATTGTAGAGATAATGAAGAGTGTCTTCTCAAAGAACTGTTCTGTTGGTTCGTGTGGATCAATTTTATGGGAGTTTTATGCATTGAAAATTGATGGTAGAAGTTCTGTGGTTTTGGTGTTTTCTGATCATTACGTTTTATGTTGTTTTACGTTTTAGAAGTTTTGTATATCTGTAGGCAAAATGTTTGTATCTTTTATAGTTTTTTTTTTTCCAAGTCAATTGGTGGTAGCACTGTTTGTATCAATGGCCAACAAGCCTTTGCCTGCACCTGTGCACCTTTCATAGAAATCCTCAACTAGGTAATCATCCCTTCTACCTGTTCCACAATTTCTTTTATGTGAATCACATGATTTATATTGACTTTTCTAAAATTGATAAGTTTCCTCGGTTCTTTCTTTGTGGAATCAGTCTACGTATATTTTCAATGTGTGTGTTTACAATAATTTGATAGTTGAATTTGGATAAGCTGCATTTACTGATATTTGGTGCTCGAACATAAGTAACACTCCTAGATTTAGTGTTTATACATCTAATTCACCTTCAAAAGCAAGTGTAGTTAGGTGTATCAACACTAACTAACCCAGTTTAAGTTAGGAAGTAAAGATGCCTCCAACTACATTACTGTTTGTAACACGAAAAAGAAAAAAACTGCCAGTTACAATTTCGGGGTGGGATCAGTCGACAAAAAGCTAATATAGGATCAGTCAACAGAAAGCTAATATAGGAGGAAGTAATGCAGATAACGAGAGCTTGGATGTCATCGAAACTAACTATCCTCTTCTGAGTTTGGAGTCATATCTATTTTGTTTTTGTTCTTCTCCATATCCACTACTAGTAATTCCGAAAGAGCATAGGTAACCAAGAATCAAACTTGCAGGAATCAAAATGCATATTGCCATGTACTGATTTGGAAGTTGTTACCTAAATTTGCAATAGTTGGGTTAATACCAAGTGCAACAAGAACATTCATAGCAGCTTTTCTATCCCTACCAACAGGCAACAGGTGATCCCTTGTCTCGGTCTTGTTTAACATTCCATCTCGTGTTTCTCTCGTGTTTCCTCCAAGAAATCCAATAATTCCATCAATCACTTCTCGTTTGCTAAAATCATTCGAAGCTAAAATCAAAAGTTGAAAAATCAATGAAGGCAATTCCTGTAAATCAACTTCTCTCATTCCAATAAAAACTTTATCTAGAAATTCTCTCGACCTAATCTTATCGAGAACTGTAAAATCTGAATCAATTCTCTCGACCTAATTCTCTGGACCCTAATTTTCTTCTTCGATTCTTCCATCAATTCATCACAAAATCTGAATCAACTTGAGTGATAACCAATACCCACTCTTCTTAATCGACCACAAATCGTCGGGAATTCACGGTAGAGTGGAGAGAAAGAAGAAAAGGAATTGAAGAGAAGAAAAAAAAGAAAAAAAACGAAACAAAATTTTATAAAATATGGGTTTGAGCATAATTTTTTCCTAGAAAATGGGTGCGCGCCTTCAGATTTCTGGGCGTGGGTTTCACAGTGGGAAAGATCCGAAGAATGGGTCTCCCTGAAGTTTTCACTACTGGATAACGTGTCCTTCGCTCATGAAAAGCCCAAACAGAAGGCCTGCATCAGTGAAGAGTTGGACCTAACTGCCGAAAATCATAGGTTTGATGCTGAAGCATATTGGAGTGAGTAGATTGTTACGATAAACCTCACATCAC
Source organism: Papaver armeniacum (assembly GCA_023531295.1). Classification (NCBI taxonomy): domain Eukaryota; kingdom Viridiplantae; phylum Streptophyta; class Magnoliopsida; order Ranunculales; family Papaveraceae; genus Papaver; species Papaver armeniacum. The sequence continues at coordinate 656,185 of JAJJWW010000762.1, read as the reverse complement.
TAATGGCTATCCAACCATGTATGCAGGTATTCAACTGAGTTATTATCAAAGCCATTGCAATTCAAATGTTGACTACCAATGTGGTATTATTTAGGATGCAAGAAGTGCCCTACAGAAACCAGAGTAGTCCAAATCCTATATTTTTGACAGTATAAGCTACATCAGTTTGAGGCCTTTATGGTGGCGACATGAGAGGTCAGGTGCTACTCATAATTGTAAGTGATGCAATTTTTTTTCTCCTTATCCATTCTTTTTATAGTTAGTACATTGTGTGTCTCTTCCTACAGAGACCATTTTTCTTAGAATTCTTGGAAATCGGACCATCTTTCGTTTGCGATAATCTCCAAGTTGTAATTTAAGTTTGTACATACTTTTTAATGTTAATCTAGCATTCTTATGTACACGGAAGATTTAAGAATCCTGGAACATTAAGTGTAAACAATTAGTTAGTCTCTAACCCCCTCATGTTTCTGTAATCTATTATGAAGCAACGGTTGTTGGGTTGGCTGATGGTAACGATGAGTACTACATGGCTTGCAAAACTTGCTTTAGGCGGGTAGATTATGTATATGACCAGGGTTCCTGCAGCAAGTGTGTAAATGAGTATCGAGGAGATGTGCATACTTTTACTGTTAATCTAGCATTCTTATTTGATGTGTTAAGTAGTTGTCAATCGGTCACACTACTTCACCTGAAATAAAGGATGAGATTGAGATATCATGTGAACGCATTTTAAGATTAGTTCAGAGAAGATGAATTTTTTTTAGCAGCACCGCATAATAAACAAGGTTGAGGATCCTTTACCGAGGTTCGCTACTATTGGTTCGCTACTATTGGATATATATGCAAGTACCTTCTCCGTTTTGACTTCCCTAGACAGTGAAGTCTAATGTATTGTCCGCGCCACTACTTCTGAGATGGTGATGCCGAGAGACGTACACTACAGGTTGTTTTCATTACGGTTTGCATTATTTTCGTCATATACATTTACAGAGCGGGAGGACGTCGGCGTGACTATATATTGTCATCTCTTGACTGAAATGCCATCTCTTTGATAAAATATAGTTACTGGGCAACTTGATATTTTTCATTTGTTCATCGTCTCAAAGCCAGCATATAACCACATCAACTAAATTAATTGAAAGTAACTAATTATACTTTGGTCTCTCCAACTCTGCTTTGTTTGTTGTAGAGCGTATGGAAACACCGTTGTAGTAATTTTGTCATTATATATACTAGTATGTAACCAGTGCTACGCACCGGGGCCGGTGGACCAGCTAATTTAGAGTGGGGGGCTTCGCCCCGCGCCCGTGGTCAAATGCATTAGATTTTTTTTTGAACAATCTTTGATTAGTTTGATCTTTTAGAGGGATATGGAACTCTGATACCCTTTAGGTATCTAATGATTTGATAATTTAAAATTTGGTATTATAAACCTGTTTATGGGTGAAAACTATTTCTGCCGGTTTTGGTAATTTGGGGTGTGTGGATGAGAGATGAGTCTAAACCTTAAACAAATGCACTACAAGGGAGTGCTTGTAGATTCGAGAAATCAATCTGTGCAAATCCGGTCTAAACCAAGAAATGGCCGTTCCATACTTGTTTCGGTCACAAAGTGAAGGAGATGGGGTTGATCTTAGGGAGGGAAGCGAAGAAGGTGTTGAGATTGTGAAGGTGTTGGCTATGTATGACTTGTATCGAAAGTCTGAACGGCTTGCAGGATGTAAGCTATCAGTTCCGGTGTTCGAATACGATGGTATCAACACTTGCCTCTGTTGTCTGGACTTGTCTTGTTTTTTGGAAATAGGGAGGAGAACATATTTATACAAGTCATTTGAGCCTTATTCACGTATCTCGTGGGAAGTGGAGTGATGGAGTAGTGGAGTTGTGTGTTAGTGTTACACGACCAGTCTTGCCCACTTCTCCTGTCATCTCTAACCGTCCATGACTTCCTGACACGTTCTTGTGATGGCGCGTTGCCGCGCGTAAACCGCCGAGACCAATACCCCAGTATGTATCCCCCAGTTTGTGACATGATTGATGTCTCGAGTGTGTGGATCGTGGGACCCACAGAAAGTAGCATGTAATGCTAGATTAAATAACTAAGTTATGTAGAAAGTCGATACTTGTGAAGTACCGTGTGTATTCTATGCAGGTACTGCATCATGGTGTGGTAAAGTGACGGGTGGTGATTACCATGACGCCTCACTGACCAATTAACTCCTGACCAGGGTTGTATAACCAAGCCGGTGAAGTTGGACGGACGAGATGATCTTTGAGACACTCATCTGCGACCGTTGATGGAATTAGGGTTTTTGAAGAGGTGCGCAAGCATCACTCTTCTGCTTGGTCGAATCCAAGCTTGGGTTACAATTTTGACAGGGCCGATCGTGCATGTGTGTAGACGACATGACGGTTTAGGCGCCCATATCTCATTGTCTCGTGAAAGTGTGATCTGGGCCACCCAATTTATCCGGCGAAGTTGAGTGGTCGAGATCAATTTGCAACAGAAATTTGGTGTCGCAAAAGCCGCGCATCATGTCAATTTTGGGCGCGCGTTCCAAGACGACCAAGCTTGGTCGGTCTTGGCCGATCATCCCGACTTTCATACGGTGGGATGATGTATATACATGTACTTCATCGTCCCATAGAAACGTGATCTAAGCCACTCAATTTGTCCGGTAAACTTGAGCGGTCGAGATCAGTTTGTGGTTGGGAAGTGTGACCACGCCTAGCTTGGGGCGCGCGAATCAAGGTGTACAGCCAAGTTTGGTCTTGGCCGATCGGGTGTGGAGATAGGTGGGACCGCAGCGATCATGTTGATACTTACCGGACCTGCTTAGTCTATTCCTGGACCCTTCATCTGAGCAGGAGAAAAGGGACGCTCGTGATCGCGACACAAACCCTAATTAGGTTTTGCCGGCCGTGTGTACCAGTTTGGGGCGCACGAATCAAGACGACCAACTATAGTTGGTCCTGACCGATCAGTCAGGTATGTAGGCGGGCCCACGGTGTTTGTGTTGACATACTCTGGGCTCTTTGAATCTACATCTACACCCTCCATCTATGCCTGCGAAGATGGATGGTTGGGACTGTTTTGCGATACATGTAATGTGCCCCAAACCCTAATTTAGGGTTTTTCGTCCATACTGCTCTGGTTTGGATGGTTTGGCAAGCTATGCCACCCTTTTGGGGAGACCGACCATGCGGGGCCCTCGTTGGGTCGGTAGTGAATATTCCAATACCTGCTTGGGGTCATGGATTCAATCTAAGCCATCCAATCATCTTTGGTGAAGTTGGATGGTCGTGATCGTTTCTGAGACTGATATGGTCAGTTCAGGTTCAAATATGCTCAATCGGGCTAGTATAACACACCGAGAGTCGTAGCATATATGGGTATTTCGTACATGCTTCATTATTAATGCTTGGAGATTCGTGTTGCTCTGTTGAGAACAACACTCAGTCGTCATGCCACACCGGTAATGAGTACAGGAAATACGAGGTTGGTCATGCATTAATTAATAATGCTGTAAATTCACAGGGTATATGGGATTGTTTCCACATGCTCCAACCTGGATGAATTTCGTGTATTTAATTCACAGAATATTGGGATTGTTGCCACATGCTCCATTCTAGGTGAATTAGCAAAGTGAAGAAGTATTCATCACTCATTAATGGATTTATCTTTTGCAAGATGTTAGGGCATAATTTTGGCTTTTACAATTTTAGCCTTAAATGAAAATCCACCATCAACATTAAGTCCCCTGCCTAGCACGTAATGGTTACAGCATTGTGGGGTAGGCATGAGATGGTGACAGTTAAAGACAAAGTTTATGAGACAAAGTTAGATGTTACCAGGAGAGACGGGTCATCCTGTCCTTGGAGCATGTCACGTTCAAGAGGCGTCCGGGCGAGTGTTCCCCTAGCATGATGTCGGTCTTGCCTGCTTCTATGGATCACATTACGCTGTTTCGTTCGTGGGGCTCTTTTGCACTGCTGATCGAACGTGGGCTTGATGTGCCTGTTTTGGTTAATCGTGGGTCCGTTGCGTCTGCTTGATCAAATGTGGGACCCGATGTAAGCATGCTTGATTCGAACATGGGCAGATGTGCATGCTTCGATCAAACGCGGGACCACCGTGTACATGTTTCAAACGTCGGCCATGTCCTGTGCCTGCTTTGACCGTATAGTTGATGTACTTGCTCGAGTGTCATCTTGCTACTTCGACCAAACACCGACCCAGCTAGCTTGACTAAACACCGGACTTGATGCTTTGACCAAACACCGGCCTTGCTGTTTGCTTTGCTCGAACGTGGGACCCGATGTGAGCAAGCTTGTTTTTTTTTTTTTTTAAATGAACCTTGTGTGCACAGACGTAAATGTGGGTCCTGTAGAAAGCGTTGAAGCGGCTTGGGCAGCCCGGAGAGCGTTGAAGTGTTGGAGCTGAAACGCCTTCTTCTGGAGAGAGAGCTTTGATTGGGGACGGTTGTGTATGCTTCGACCAATCTGGGGCTGGGATCAAGTGGGACCCGCCGCGTGCCTGACTGAACGTTGACCCTGTGTTTCGACCGAAAACCGGCCCTGCTGCGTACGCCTATTTTATTCGAATACCAGCCTTGTGACTTTGATCAATACCAGACTTTAAACTTGAGCAATACCGGACTTGTGACTTGATCAATACTGGACTTGTGACTTGATCAACACCGGACTTGAAACTTGAGAAATACCGGACTTGTGACTTGATCAACACCGGACTTAAAATTTGAGCAATACCATACTTGTGACTTGATCAACACCGGACTTGAGACTTGAGCAATACCGGACTTGTGACTTGATCAACACCGGACTTGAGAGCTTGATCAACACCAGACTTGAGACTTGAGCAATACCGGACTTGTGACTTGATCAACACCGGACTTGAGACTTGAGAAATACCGGACTTGTGACTTGATCAATACCGGACTTGTGACTTGATCAACACCGGACTTGAAACTTGAGCAATACCGAACTTGTGACTTGATCAACACCGGACTTGAAACTTGAGCAATACCGGACTTGTGACTTGATCAACACCGGACTTGAGACTTGAGCAATACCGGACTTGTGACTTGATCAACACCGGTATTTGGACCCAATACCAGCCTTGTGTACTCCAACGTGAATATGTGTTCTGTCGTGTGTGACTACACATCTCACGCGTTTTTATACAAGTACTAACTCATGTCTTTTATTGTAGAATGAAGAAAAGAACTCCTGTTGAGATGTCTTCTGGGATAATGTTTGGTGCCAAGTCAGGAGGTGTTGACAGCTTCAAAGATATGCCGAACATTGATGATGAGTTGTTCACCGCGCCCTTTCAACTATATGAAAATATTCGTTCCACGAGATAACCCTTCTCCTATCGACTTCAAGGTTTTTCATGCTCCGCTGGGCCCTCATGAAGGATGGATGAGACGTATGTTGAGAAATGAGTACATCAAAGATAACTTGACCAGAGCGCAGATTATTGATGTAGCTTGAGTGTTGAAACGGCTCGAGAGGATGTTAAAGTGGTTTCCGGTACGAACGTTGAGGTGGATCCTGGAGAGAGTGTTGAAGAAGGATTCTGAAGCGAATGTGGGTCCCGGAGAGAGCGTTGAGGCGGATCTTGAATAGAACATTGAAGCAGCTTCTGCTAGAGGGAGCGTTGAAGTGTTTCCCTCTTCAGTTCGATTTATCCTTGCGAATTCCATGCTTCTTGACTGACCATCTCTCTCATGTTGAAGAAATCCTTGACTGACGGTGAAGGAATTTCATGCTGAGCCTCAGTCCCCAAATGTGGTTTACATGGTTTGTTCGTAGTGGTTGTTGTCGAGACAGATATGGAATATCTTGGACATTGTTTCATCATTGTGGGAGTCGTGCATGTGGTACTGGAGTTGGAGTTGACGGACGCGCAGGATGTTGTATCTCGGTGGTTTTCCACTTGCTGCTTGAGGAACCGCTACGTAAGACCGAAGGTTGTATCGCCTGTTGGTGAGATATATGCCCCTACAAACATTATGAGGCTCTTCATTACGGCAGGCTGGTTCTTTCTATCGGGGCATATGTTGTTGTAGATGAGCGTTCAACAGCTCCAGAGGATGACCAAAAGCGCGGATTCTCCAACATAGCATGATAGACATGTACCACTGTCTGATAAAGTGACTCGCCCGGATCTTGTTCGACCACTATCTGATAGAGTGACTCGCCCGGATCTTGCTCGATATGACGCGTGGACATCGTTATCTTCTTGAGGCTGCTCCCTTGAGGTATTGGCTCCAGTGGAAGATTGCCGTCATAGAGCGTTGATACGTTGCACCGGCCTTCTTTAAACCAAATGGCAGTATGGTATAATAAAAGTTTCCGAGAGGAGTTCGAAAATCTATCTTACTTGCATCATGCTCGTACATTCTTATCTGGTTGTAGCCGCTACATCCATCCATGGAGGAGAACATGTCGTGTCCGCTGGTTGCATCTACTAACATGTCGATGTTAGGTAGAGGAGGATCGTTTTTGGAGCAGCACCTGTTCAAGTCTCTGAAGTCTACGCAACACCTGATCTATCCATTTTCCCCGTGTCTGAACTACAACTGTTTAACCGACTTGGATCCAGGTATGACATGTAGATGATGGGTGACCAATTTTCATCTAAATCCGGCATTTCTTCATATCTCCAAGCGAATATGTCCTGGTACTCTGAGAAGTTCCACGAGCTTCGTGCGTTTATCCGTACACAAGGTTGAGCTGATGGAGATAATCCTAGAAGATTCCTCAACGATTTCAATCTCATCAATTGTGGAGTTGGTGCCATCTTGCAGCTGTTGTGGAGCATCTAGCACTTGTTCTTGTGGTTCGTTGCTGTTGTAGCATTCCATTGGGTGGAGAGACTAGGTAACAGTCTCCCCTGCTAATTGATAATGGCAGTGTCGGTATACCGTTTTCCCTTTCTGGTCACGACTCGCCCCAAAAGTTCGTTCCCTCTTCGTGTGAACGTGGGTCGTAGCTTCACAGGATGGAGAAGAATGCTTCGTCAGTAAAGATGCATCGTGGGTTTTAGCCCTCAATGATGCAAGCCGGTCTTCTTCCTGAATTGACGCCCACGTGGGGAGTGGGACGCAACGAACTTGTCTGATTCTTTCCACGGAGCTTCTCCCGTATGTGCTGGTTTGGTTTCCCTCGAAGTACGTCATTGTGGTAGGCTTCCTACGACCTTGCCTGGGAGAACCTTGGATGTCCTGAGAGTCTTGAGAGTAATCACATTCGAAGACTATCATGTGTAGATAAGGGCCATCTTGAACTCTGAATCCTTGATACGTGCGGTGACATGTAGGGCACGGTCGTGACCTTCCTCTGGTTGATTGCAGCAAAACGTCTCCGCGCGCTGATTCTTCGAGAGGTGTGAAAGTTCGCATAAAATTTCCACTAGAGAAACCGCTTCCCGATCCACCGGCCTCTGGTTCATAGTGAAACTATTGACTTGAAGAGGATCGTTGTGAGGATCAGTCCCCAGTGTAGGAGTCTCCATGATAGGACCGCTCATATCTGATGTCGCTTCTTTGATCAGGTCCATGGAGATCCGCGCCGCTGAAGTACCCTTTCCGGTGCGTTGAATGCGTTCCTTTTTTGCTCCAGGGGCTGTCGCGGCTCTTGTGGCAATCGATCAGTTAATGTCTTAAGAAAAGTGAGTACCTCTTTCTGAGTTGCGGCCATATCCGTTTGAGTCTTAGCAAGAACTTCCTGCTTCTCCATCAAGTCTACAATGGTAATGGGGGATGGTCCTCCTCTCGTCCCTCCGGCTCCTCGTCCTGATGAAGGAGTGGAAGTTGTTGCGCTGGTGACTACCAGAGGTGTTACACTTGATGAGATGTCGGGATTTGCGGCTGCTCTGGCTCTGGTGATGGGAGGTGTTACACTTACTGGAACATCTCCTGCTACGCTGGCACTGGTGGTAGAAGTGACGGCTCCATAAGATGTATTGACCACGGTAGCTCCACTGACAGGTACATCGATACCGGGAGTGTTATCCACACTAGCTCCATCAAAATTGATTGCTGATCCAGACCTGAGTTCTACCATCTTGAAGAAATTGACTTTACAACCGAGAGATTAACCTCCCACTGTGGTCGCCAATTGTTTATGGGTGAAAACTATTTCTGCCGGTTTTGGTAATTTGGGGTGTGTGGATGAGAAATGAGTCTAAACCTTAAACAAATGCACTACACGGGAGTGCTTGTAGATTCGAGAAATCAATCTGTGCAAATCCGGCCTAAACCAAGATATGATCATTCCAGACTTGTTTCGGTCACAAAGTGAAGGAGATGGGGTTGATCTTAGGGAGGGAAGCGAGAAGAAGGTGTTGAGATTGTGAAGGTGATGGCTATGTATGACTTGTATCAGAAAGCTGAATCGGCTTGCGGGATGTAAGCTATCGATTCCTGGTGTTTGAATACGATGGTATCAACACTTGCCTCTGTTGTCTGGACTTGTCTTGTTTTTTGGAAATAGGGAGGAGAACCTATTTATACAAGTCATTTGAGCCTTATTCACGTCTCTCGTGGGAAGTGGAGGAAGTGGAGTGATGGAGTAGTGGAGTTGTGTGTTAGTGTTACACGACCAGTCTTGCCCACTTCTCCTGTCATCTCTAACCGTCCATGACTTCGACACGTTCTTGTGATGGCGCATTGCACGCCGTAAACCGCCGACCAATACCCCAAAGATGTATCCCCGATTTGTGACATGATTGATGTCTCGAGTGTGTGGATCGTGGGACCCACAGAAAGTAGCATGTAATGCTAGATTAAATAACTAATATTTAAAAAGTTGATACTTGTGAAGTACCGTGTGTATTCTATGCAGGTACTGCACCATGGTGTGGTAAAGTGACGGGTGGTAATCACCATGACGCCTCACAGACCAATTAACTCTTGACCAGGGTTGTATAACCAAGCCGGTGAAGTTGGACGGACGAGATGATCTTTGAGACATTCATCTGCGACCGTTGATGGAATTAGGGTTTTTGAAGAGGTACGCAAGCATCACTCTTCAGCTTGGTCGAATCCAAGCTTGGTTACAATTTTGACAGGGCCGATCGTGCATGTGTGTAGACGACATGACGGTTTAGGCGCCCATATCTCATTGTCTCGTGAAAGTGTGATCTGGGCCACCTAATTTATCCGGCGAAGTTGAGTGGTCGAGATCAATTTGCAACAGAAATTTGGTGCCGCAAAAGCCGCGCATCATGTCAATTTTGGGCGCGCGTTCCAAGATGACCAAGCTTGGTCGGTCTTGGCCGATCAGCCCGGCTTTCATACGGTGGGATGATGTATATACCTGTACTTCATCGTCCCATAGAAACGTGATCTAAGCCACTCAATTTGTCCGGTAAACTTGAGCGGTCGAGATCAGTTTGTGGTTGGGAAGTGTGACCACGCCTAGCTTGGGGCGCGCGAATCAAGGTGTACAACCAAGTTTGGTCTTGGCCGATCGGGTGTGGAGATAGGTGGGACCGCAGTGATCATGTTGATACTTACCGGACCTGCTTAGTCTATTCCTGGACCCTTCATCCGAGCAGGAGAAAAGGGACGCTCGTGATCGCGACACAAACCCTAATTAGGTTTTGCCGGCCGTGTGTACCAGTTTGGGCGCACGAATCAAGACGACCAACTATAGTTGGTCCTGACCGATCAGTCAGGTATGTAGGCGGGCCCACGGTGTTTGTGTTGACATACTCTGGGCTCTTTGAATCTATATCTACACCCTCCATCTATGCATGCGAAGATGGATGGTTGAGACTATTTTGTGATACATGTAATGTGCCGCAAACCCTAATTTAGGGTTTTTCGTCCATCTTCGCTTTCTGGTTTGGACGGTTTGGCAAGCTATGCCACCCTTTTGGGGAGACCGCCATGCGGGGCCCGCGTTGGTCGGTAGTGAATATTCCAATACCGCTTGGGGTCATGGATTCAATCTAAGCCATCCAATCATGCTGGTGAAGTTGGATGGTCGTGATCGTTTCTGAGACTGATATGGTCAGTTCAGGTTCAAATATGCTCAATCTGGCTAGTATAACACACTGAGAGTCGTAGCCTGTATGGGTATTTCGTACATGCTTCACTATTAATGCTTGGATATTCGTGTTGCTCTGCTGAGAACAACACTCAGTCGTCATGCCACACCGGTAATGAGTACAGGAAATACGAGGTTGGTCATGCATTAATTAATAATGCTGTAAATTCACAGGGTATATGGGATTGTTGCCACATGCTCCAACCTGGATGAATTTCGTGTATTTAATTCACATAATACTGGGATTGTTGCCACATGATCCATTCTAGGTGAATTAGCAAAGTGAAGAAGTATTCATCACTCATTAATGGCTTTATCTTTTGCAAGATGTTAGCGCATAATTTTGGCTTTTACAATTCTAGCCTTAAATGAAAATCCACCATCAACAAAACCTAAATTCATGTATCAATTTTATAGGTAGATATTAAAATATTTAAAGAATTGACTCCATAGATTTTGGATTCAAAATAATTAAATTTTCCAATGGATATTTGCAATTAAACATAATTACATGTTTTTTTTTGTCCAACTTTTTTTTATTAACAACTTGTCCTATTCAACAATTTTATCTGTAGAAGTTTCGGAAGATATATGTATATCACATGTAAATTTACGAAATGCAATTTTAAAACATGACAAAAAGAAATGTGAAATGCTATAAGTGCGCATGCAGGGCTACTACAGAGATACCTTTATTTATGTCTAGATTTAGAAGTCGATTATTGTAACAGTACTATGTTGAGTCCAGTTTTGCTTATGACCTTGCCAGTATTGGTGTTTGAACTGCTTCTTAAGCGTAGTTTCATGATACAGCTTAATAGGTCTTATACATTGGTCCTCAAGAAAGAACGTCGTGATAGCAATGTTAATTATAAGATTCGCATCCATTTAGTTTAAAATTGTCACGGTTTAAAAAAATTAAATAATATATTGCCGGAGAATAATAATATGTCTCAAAAGCGGTGTACCTAAAAACAAATTTCCATGCCATCTATAATCTTCATTAATAAGTAAACACTTCATTGCATTCTTCATCTATCTCAACCAACGGTTGCATGTCATGATCCTTCTCCATAATCTCGGCAATATCATCATCATGTTGATCCATTTCTATCAACGTTGGCATGTCATCGTCGTTTTCTATTGTGTCATACTTTTATTATTTTACCAGGTCGTTCTTAGTAGGTGTCCGGAGTTGTTCTATGTTAGAAGTTATACTTACCCATTCGTTTTTCTTTAATAAATATGCTTTCTCCAAAGCATTATCATAATGAAATATGTCATGTCCTTTTAGAGTGAGATATATGAAGTTTCTTTCGTCGAGTTTGAATTTAATGAGCATTGATTTCCCCAATTGCAATTAATAGTTCGTCTACGTAGTCTGCCCCGTTTTTCAGTAAAATAAAATTATTTCACAGATTGCATTTTTTTTTCTCCCAAAAATTGTGGTTATCTTAAATATTGTGGTTACTTTACACCATTGAAGACAATTTTAAATATATATTTAATTGAAATACTTTTATTCTTATTTTGAATGATGGCGTAGATCCACATGTTAATGCATTTGGCTCCATTTGGTCATTAAATTTGGAGCAGTGGGTTATGATGTGTTTACATATTTCTGGATTCCAAGTGAGATTTGTTTTCCTGAAATACACAAAGGTTAAGGATCATAAGAGTTTTTTATTAAGCTATCAGTGTGCTTTCTTCATCTACGTTGAATTTATATATTAGTTGTTCTCTCGATTCGTGCTATAATTGGTCTCAAACATATTATGTACGCATCAGATAGGTTCTAGCATTTGCTACATGTCAAGACATCGACACTTGTCTTTTTAAGAATCCTACGTGAGTACCTAGAGCTTTACGCTTCAATGATAGAAGTGCTACTGTAGTAAGCTCTAGAAGTCATAAAAACTCAATTGTCGTTACAGTATGTTTGAATACCAGAAGTCAGCTCCAGAAGTCAGAAGCAATAACATTTTATTTCGTTTAAAAGCAATTTTTTGTTATAGAAGTCATTTTGAAAAATTATTCGCAAGGTGATTTCTAGAAATCGAAAAGTTAGTTCTCAATGTACATCCAAATGCCCAATTATTTTGGATACATAAGCAGAATCCTCCAGAACAAAACTCGTAAGAAAAATATTTTTTGCTTCGCAAAAAGGTACGTTTTTTTTTTTTTTTGCTTCTATAAGTTGATCTGAATTCTATACCCAAATTGACTTCTTCCAAGAAGTCAAAAAGTTACTTTTAAGTTTCAAGTTCTCTACTTCAAATTGATGTCGAACATGATATTGCGAGGTCCCTTGTTCAAAGATCTCCATTCTTTTGTTCCTTTTTTCTTCTACACATACTTGTAATATAAACTTGATGTGCGTGTGATTCAAAATTTTAGTTGGACTGTTGGGCTTTATGAGTTTGCACACAGTTGGAATTATTGGACCAACCTTCTTCCTAACGACCAATTATCAGGTTGCTAAGAAAAAACTTAAGCTACGTCAGGTCCCAGATTTAATTAAATTGTCAGTAAACTATTCGTTGATGGAATTTCTTATTCATTTATATGCATACAATCACAGTAATAACACATTTGCCAGACAATTAACACACAGAGACGATAAAACTTTCACACGATGGAACAAAAAAACAATCACCGGTCTCAATCTTTCTTTTCACAATACAGACCGATCAAACTGGATTTAGGTTTTATTAACTAAAACTATCATATTGTATATTCAAGATCGACCCATGAATTGAACCATAAAAACCAACAGATTTTAGTGCTTTTACATGTCATTGGCAATGTTTTCAGCATCCATTGACAACCCTGCTAATCCTCTTCTTCATAACCCATCATTCTATTAATTCCAAGTTCCAAGTGGGGAAAGTGTTCATCATAAATACAAAACTTATAATCGAATAGAAATAATCACAAACGATTTTATTTGGAAATATTATGGCGTCGATATGATGCTTCCTCTTTCATTATCGAACAAAATGTTATCCTATTCCACCCTTTTACTGGGCACTACCATAATCATTACCATTTATCATTTTGACAATTCTTATTTCTTACAGGAACATTGGATGTACTCTCACGATTCATCATTGGAATTGGATACTTCATTCAATACCATTTTTTTTATTCGACCTGTAGGTTTCAATAGAAAAGGAAAATCCCTTATGATACACCAGATCTGGTTTGTTTTTTTTTTTTTTTTTTTTTTTTTTTCTGAATCACATGATTTTATTGATAAAATGAGAAAAAAAATCAACAACTACATGTGTATTTAACGAAACCAAACAAAGAAGAAAAAACAAAACAAAAAAAATACTGAAGAACAAATTCAGTATAACCTAACTACACAAATCTCATATATCTTCTGCCTGGCATTTCAATTCTTATCATGAATGTAGGCCTTCCCAAATGATGCACTACTTCACCCAAATTTAAATTTGATCCTTTCTTTGCCAATAGGTCAGCACAAAAGTTAATTTCCTTGTAACAATGTACATATTGAATATCTGCCAGCATTCTTCAAGCCTTGAACCACCTTGTATAAACAAACCTGGGGATCTGTCATGTCTTGAAGTCATTCACAACTGATTTGGAGGCAGAGTTGATAATTGTTCTTATAGATAGTCCAGATCTGGCTCGATTATTGATACATTGAATAGATCTGACATTTCTTGAAATGTCTCTTCTGATTCAAAATCGCGGTGTAACGTGTACTCCCCCCATCCCTGTTTTGGTCATGGAATAGATGAAATAAATAAAGAAAATGGATTTTTCTTCAAGAATGAAATCTTATTGGAACTATCCATATCCGGTTTATCCTTCAGAACCATATCACATTCCGGATCTGATGAAGTAGGATGAATTGAGACGGTATTTTGTAAATACGTAATTATCTTGAATAATGAAACATTTCCTTATTTTACGATCGTCTGGAAGGGACAAAAGAAACATCTCGTTCTTTCTTCAAGAATTTATGATCTCTAGTGGACCTCTCAGTAGGATTCAAACCTAGATGAAGTTTTGACCATCTGTCAGATAAAAAGGAACGAATTAATTTTGTAGATAAATCAACCATTGTTCTTTATATATACTTATCATATGCATGAAGATCAAACCGACCATGTCCACACATAGCTAAGAGTATAATTTTTGATTCTCCAGTTTCTTTACAATACAAAGAGCTTCCCTTGAGACATGCGACTTCGCCTCACACACGTTTCAAGGTGGGTATAACAATTGTAATGTACAACTGAGACACTAATTACAATCTGATAAATTAACAATTGTAAGATGGAAGTTTATGGATGGTCGTCAAAAATATGATAATCTTAATATCAGATATGAGCATATAGTTCATCAATTCTTTGACCATTCCAATAATGTTGTATCGTAAAAGTTTTGGGAATGAGAAAAGAGGTTGTTATATAAGTAACCTGAGACAATCTTCCTAAAGAGAAAATTGTCATTTCCTTCAGTTGTAGATCTGGAGATTCAAGCGTGGCAATCAGAGGTCGAAAAACACCTCTATGTACAATATGAACCGGCAAAACAACACCATTTAGACAGGAAAATTGGAATAGGGTATAACATATAACCCGAGAGGTTTATACAGTGACAATATTACATGCAACTATAGGACCACAATTAATAGAAGTTCACAAATGCAGTCAGAAAGGTCGTAGCAAGATAAGAAGACTGATTTTACCTAGTGTTCTTCTCTTTCAGAGAATACAACATGATATCCTTTCTCATTTTATCACAGCCTCTAGTGTAGCAAGCTCTTGAGCATTCGTTACATTTTGAAATTGCACAAACACATAACTTTCTTCTAAATTTGCAGGAAAACTAAAAAAGTCCAATTCATCCATAAGATATATTAACATATTATCAACTTGATCAAATCATAGGTAAATTACCAACAAAAATTGTTCTTATATATAGGTACAATAAACATTTTTCATCCGGTTCATAAACCTGACACTCTACAACTTCAATTCCTCCCATTTCTAAAGAGCTAATGAGCCGAAGATGGTAAATTGTACAAATGCAATCAGATTTGACTTGGATAACTAATTCCAATACAATACCATAAAAATTCTCATGCATAGTACTATCTATAACACGATGGGTTGTAAGCTTGTAGCAGTGCCATTCACAGTTGGCTAGGCTGTAGCAGTCCCATTCACAGCGAAGCACCTATTCCATGCTCGGCTGTATTGTCGCCACACCCTTTTTTTCATTTCAAGTGAAATGTAGGTGCAAGTAGAATTGGCACATTGTTCAGGCTAGATAGCAAGAATTAACATGACCACACAGTAGCTATATTTTGTTGCACTACTTGGAAGGCCAATATTCAGTTTATTTGTAAGAAAATAGAGAGTTAACTAATAATCAGCAAAAAATCCCCGCTACGTAGTCGTATATAACTCACACTCAGACTTAAGAGCTTCTAAATTTCGTTTTGAAAAACTCCTAAATACAGTCTCTAATTGTTAGCATGGATAGGCTCCCTGGAGCCATCATTGAACACAACTATGATCTCTACTATCCTACAAAATATAATTATTTCATTATTTCATTTCTCTAAATCGTATAATTACTATTCAATACCAACTTTCCAAACCACAAACTCTTACCAGAACCTCTCATTGCACCACTGAAATAACATGTGCCCCTCGTTTTTGAAGGGGGTCAAATGGATATTCTGCTCCAAGATTTTTGAATTTAACACACTTTATCATAAACTCTAGTACAGCAAGCTCTTGAGAATTCGCACAACACATAAATTTCCGAACTTTAGTTAAGTAATATGAGATTTTCGATGAAAACTTACAAATCTCTGGAAACTAAGAAATAAAAATAGAGATTCTACGTAGATCCCTCCTTTTCTCACCTTTTTATTTCGATTTTTTTCCATTTTGTAAGCTTTTTACGCCTTACTCACTAATTTGACCGCCACCAGCTCAAAAACCTCACTTCCCCTAACTTTAGCAACATCACCACTCCAACATCTCACCACCACCACTGAGTTTCTCCAAATAATGATATACATCTCAACCGTTGGTTCTTATGTGATTTCATATTACATTTTAAAATAAACTTTTTTTTCTTCAAATAATCAATAAATAAGATTAAACTATCTGATATACTGCCATGATAATTGTTATTATCATTGATATCTGCTTGAATTAAAGTGCTAATTAAAGTGTTTTTTTTTTTTTTTTTGTAATGAAAATGAAAATAATCCCTCTATCTGTAAGCTCCACCTTTTCTCTACCATTCCAACTAATATGCATACTGTAACTATCACCTGAAAATTTACATGCCCTCTTGAGATAAAGTACTCCTTCCTTTTTTTTTTTTTTTTTTTTTGGATTCGGTTAATAAGAAAATTCATTGAAAAGAGAGGCACTTAAGAAGGGTACCCAAAAAAAATACCCGTAACTCAATGATTACAGCCGAAATAAAAGAGGAGCCGAAAGGGGATCCGGCTACCCAAATAAAAATCACAAAAACCTATGGAGACCGATATAAGGAATCCCATAAAGAGATCACCATAAATAACTTCAACCCAGAACCACTTAACGGGACCATAGTTGTCATTCGCATGTACCACACACAACGGGACCATAGTTGTCATTCGCATGTACCACACAATATGCACACACCTTTCAGCTAAAATACACACCACATATCACTTAGCTTCAAGTGCCACACTTCCATAAGCCAACTTAAAATCTAAATATGAAGAAAGTCAAAACTTTTGAAGCATCAGATTTCGGTAGTAGTGAAGAAATATGACCAAAACTTGTCAAACAATATTAGGTCTTCAGTAAACACAATAGAAAACAACTTGCTTAACGTTACGTAGTTGAAAATGGAAAAAAAATAAAAAAGGTTATAGTTTTCGCCCATGGGTTAGGCACCTATCAATAATTTGATCATGTCTGATCATACTTGAACAAATTTTAGGGACTAATTGAAGTAGACGGAACTAATTATCATGCCATCTTGAAATGATGAGATGCTTCACAGAGATTGCTGCCGACAATAACATGGTTGGATAATACGTTCTCTTATTTCCCACATGAAAATGAGGTGGAATTCGAGTTCGGAATTTTGTCTGCATTTGGTTTCGACATGAGCTTAAAAATATCAAAAAGCACATGCTTATGCAGACCCCCAGTGTTCACTTTGCTACATGTAATTATGGTAGTGCACATTACGTTTTCCATCAAGCACAACTTCTTCTTTTGTTTGGAATGTTCCAAACGAATTTCGTCGTTCTTCCCAAGTAAGGCCTTATCATTTCCGTCATGTGCGAGCGATCAGTCACTATATCTTATAAGTTATAAACATACAATTCACCAATGCATAAATTCAACCACTCTAGTACTTGAAAAATCATATGCACACTGTCCAGGATCTGTTAGTAACTCATAGAAGCAATTTCAACCAAATCCATCACAAAAACCTCTGAGATATGAGTAACTACATATGGATCCATTCTGATCAAAACAAAACAAAACAAAACAAAAAAAAATACATATGGATCCATCCTTTGAAAACTTCCCTGTATGAAATTTACCTGAGTTCTTTTGCTCATATGAACTATGAGCAAAGAGACTATGAAATTTGATTCCCGGTTCCCATGTATCACCGTTCTTTTCCATGTCTTCGAGAACAACAACAAAGAAAAAAAAAAGAATTAGTATGATTAATAAAGCTCACCATCACCATGAAAAAATTCTTCCACGTTCTTTCTGCCTCTACCACCTTTGTTAGGTATTTTCGTCTCTGCAATCAAGAGAAGAGATGTCAGATGCATCAGAGAGCTAGATGTGCAAAAAAAAAAACCATTGCAAACATAAAAGAGCCAATTCTCGAAAGGAAGATTCCATCGGAAGAAATTGTTCATTATCTAAATACCCCTACTATGAGGCCCTTGTAAAAATACCCTTATGAAATTTACAAATACCCCTAAGCCTAATACGTTACTAAAATACCCTCTTTTATATAGTGAATATACAAAACCACCACCACCACTATTCAAAAAAAATAAAAAAATAAAAAAATCTATAATGCCCACACCACTGTCCACCGCCAACCACCACCACTGTCCACCGCCTCCCACCACCACCGACAACCACCACCACCACCGACGAACACCACCACCGACCACCACCACCACCACCGACCACCACCACCGACGACCACCACCGCCAACCACCACCACCGACCACCACCACCGACGACCACCATCGCCAACCACCACCACTGTCCACCACCACCGCCAACCACCGTCGCCGCTAACGAACACCACCACTGTCCACTACCACCGCCGCCGCCAACAACCGACACCCACTGCCGCCGCCAACCATCACCGCCGTCAACCACCATCGCCGCCGCCAACCACCACCACCACCACCATGTGGAGTCAACTTTCTGAAGTTGTGTCCATATCAGAGGCAACTAGCTCAAGTTGTCTTCAAAAGTAAAGGCAACTAGCACAAAGTTATCTTCAAAAGTGAAAGAAACTAGCCCAAGTTGTCTCCACATATGGAGGAAACTAGCCCAAGTTGTCTCCACATATGGAGGCAACTAGCCCAAGTTGTCTTCAGATATGGAGGCAACTAGCACAAGTTGTCTCCAAAAAAATAAAAATTATACACAAATAAGTGAACCTAGTGTGAGTCGAACACACATCCTCTGACATATAGTCAGTTGTGCTACCATTGCACCACAGGTTCGCCACACCATCAGTGCTCAACCAACAATTCAAACGACCACCAGAAAAACACCATATCCTTCATCTCTCAAGCATCGCAAACTCTACCCTGCAAATGACTTCATGACCACAACCGTCTATGCACACTTGCAACATGAGTCAATAGTTGCAGTCACTTCCATGCCCCTACTCAAACACCATCAACAACACACAAGCAATAACAACTTCTTGTTCTGCTTTCACTGCCTGGATACATATTGAGTTCATGCTCAACTTCCTAAGCATTCATCTATCCTCTTGACTTTAAAGCATGAGCATCAGCAGCACAACCATCATCAACAAATCAACACAACCCTGTGTTACCATTGCACCACAAATTCGTCACAATTCCTCTAAGATAATTTCAGATGAATGAATGGACCCAAAAACATAACCAAGTTGCCTCCAAAATGGAATCAACTAGCTCAAGTTGCCTTCAATCTGGAATCAACTAGTCCAAGTTGCCTCCAAAAGTGAAAGCAACTTTCTCAAGTTGTCTCCCAAAAAAGGAAGCAACTAGCTCAGGTTGTCTCCAATAGTGGAAGCAACTTGGTCAAGTTGTCCTAAGGTAAACTTCTTTTACCTGGTTTTCATCCACATTTATCTAACATATTTTGAAAGAAGATGCAAGGAAAGTACTCTACAACAAAGTTAAATCACACCCATAGCAGCAGAATAATCCCTCCACTTTACTGCAAAGTTAAAAACACAAAGATGTAAGGATAATGATTTGAAGTTCAAGCAGAAAAGGAAATCAAAGACATGTGTACAATAAAGTATAAGAAAATGAATATAAAAAGGTATCAGGAGTTCAAGACTAAACCATTTGAAATAGGAAAACATACTTTTCACAACATGGTACACACAAAGACAGATTAACACTACGAAGCCTAATGAATACCATAACCCATTCAATAACGTGAACATGTAACATATCAGTACACGCATTAAATCTCATATATGATAGTAAAAAATGTACCTAATCCACTGCCATTGAGGAAGTTGAATGCATGACCATGGAACGAGTAAGTTGAATGCATTAAATCTCTACCTGCTTCAAACTCAGCAAGATCAAGACCCATTTCCTGCCATTCTAACATCCACACAAGCCGAGACCAACATGGATTCAAGCCTGCATTGCAGTGCCATTGCATCCATCCCTGTTAAGCTTCATAGAACCAAATGTTGTACACAACCATTCTAACCACCACCACTGCATCTCGTAGACCTTCGCATTCTCTTCTCAGCTGGCCATCTGTAACATCATCATTGTCTTAACCAAACCAAAGTTTCCACCCAACAACCATTTAGTTCACTAAACCATCTCAGTCAGCTCCCAATAACACCTACAATTCACCACTTAACTTCACTAACATTGCACCTGCAACAGCAGTCAAATCATCACTTCCTTGTTTTAGCCAACAAAAGACTAGCACATTCCCTGTTTCAGTTCAACTGCATCTCAGGCCAATACTTAGTATCATCACAAAATTCATTCCCTAACTGCAATCATACACAGCAACAACAGCTCCACCAAACCCTCATCAACCAATTTCTTGTCACATCCATCACCTTTCAATTCTCGAGAACAGCTGTTGAATCTCACACTCAGATCCCTAATCAAACCCTTGATTTATTCTTCAATAAACTCCATCGGCTACAGTTCAATCCTTTCTTCTCTGTGATTTCTAATTCCCATCATGACCCTAATTTCACCATTATCTTTCCACCACAGAAATCTCGTTCACTAAATTCATCTTGTAATTCTCAAGTCTTCATCAACTTCTTTCAATCTCAATACCCAAATGTTCTTACTGCTCCAGCAACACAAAACCAAATTCCACCAACAACATTCGGAAATTGAAACATCCTAACGAACCCTAAATTCTTTGATTAAAGTTTTTCAAATTTTTTTTTTGTATTGGCGAACTCAGATTAATAAGAATCATCTTCAAATCGAGTAGTTGTTAAGCTTCAATAAATTAAAATTTTGAGTATTTAGTTCGAAATTACCAGAAAATGAAACCTAAATTCAGATCTCTCGATCTCCTGAAACTAAATCTGATATTTAAAATCAGTGACAAACCGATAAAAAAAAGAAGATGATGTTGATGTTGATATTGAACTCTTGATGACGATTATCAAACCTGGTTTTTGAATCTGAAGGTTGGTGCTGGTTACGGCGGCGGGGAAACGATGTTGAATATGGTGGTGGTGATGGGTGAAAGCGGAGGAGAGAAAAGTAGATCGAGAGAAATTTCTACTGATTGTGGTGGTGGTGATGGGTGAAAGAGGAGCAGAGTTGGGTGTGGTGCTATAGGTGGTGGTTTAGGTAGTGACAGAGCTTATAATGGCAGCGATAAAGTTGGTGGTGGCGAAGACGAAGATGGTGCTGGTGGTGAAACGATGAAGATGTGTCGGTTAGTTCAATTGATTCTTCTCTGAGTGAGAAATAAAGAGAAGCCTGAATATAAGATATAAAGGTTAAAAACGGGATTATGAGAATTATTTTGTTGAACATAATTTCAGTTTTGCCATTAGGGGTATTTGTAAAGACTCATAAGGGTACTTGTGCAGGATCCATGGATAGTAGGGGCATAAATAACATTCCCACTTCAATATACTCCAAACCCACAAACTCCAAAAGAAAAAGAAAAAAAATTGTGGCGGTGTATTGTTTATTTACACTTACACCTCCGTAGCTTGCCCATTACGAAATGGGAAAGTGGGAATGTTATTTATGCCCCTACTATCCATGGGTCATGCACAAACACCCTTATGAGTCTTTACAAATACCCCTGATGGCATAATTGAAATTATGAATAGAAAAATAATTCACATAATTCCAGTTTTAACCTTTACACCTTATACTTCAATTTCTTCTTCATTTTTCACTCGAGAAAAAACCAGTTTCACTCATTGTATCCGTCTTCGTCGCCACCTCAACCAACGCCACCAACACCACCATCATCTCCATCGCCGTCAGCGCCACTCAGAAAAATTTACATCGCACCTACCACCACCGTAATTATTATCGAGAGAGATCGAGCGGAATTTTAAAAGGGGATCAAGAACAAATTAAGTGAGTAGATATGAATCTGAAAGGGATAAAGGGTTAGATGGATGAAGACAGATCGAACAGAGATTAGTAGGGTGAAATTGTGAAATTGAAGCTGTTGTTGACTGAATCGAGATGAAATGGAAGATGGTTTTGTTGATATTAGGGTTTGAGTTTATGTTGCAGTCGGAAGGGAGATGGAACTGAAGAAATCAGGGGAGATGAAGGTGCTGCCATCAATTTTCAGTAATGAATGAGAAGATCGATGAAGTTGCTTCTAATGATTAGAAGAAGGGGTTTATGAAGAATCAGTAGATGGAGATGATTGAGGTGAAAGAATGGATGTTGTTTCGATTCGATGAAGATTTGCTTTTTCTGAGATCGATTTCGAGTTGCTGATTCAAATTTCAGAGAGATCGAGATTGTTGATTCAGAAAATGCTATGATTCAACTTTCTTTTGGGTTTTGTTATTAATTTTTGGTAATTTGCTAACTGAAAACATTTCATTTCATTTCTTTAGGGTTTTTCAATTTCAACTACTATGAATTTGAGTTCAATTTAGGGTTTTTCGATGAATTAGTTTGATTCTGATGATTGGTTTTTGTGTATGTAGAATTTTTTCATGTGAAACCTGGGAAATGAGTCACGTTTGTGAGGAGCAAGATTAGGAATTATGTTACTGGCAAAACTGTTGAGAAGACTTTTCGAGCTGGAATTTCGGTAAATTCTTTCGATTTCTTTTGTTTATATAAAGTGATAGTATCGAGATTGAGAGCTCGTTAGAAGAACAGTTGTTTCTGAATTCATTGCATTGGAATATTGGAATGGAATACGACGCTTATAAAGTGATACATGCAGCATTGAATTGTGTTGTTTGATGACAAAATACTAGTTTTTGACTCAATTTTGGATGTTCGTGTAATGTTAGATGAGTGAAACTGATGTCGCGAATGAGACTAAGCAATAAACTTACAAAGAGGGCGATCAGTTTGTGTTCATGGACCTGGTACTGCACATACTTATTGTTCTTATGCTCTTGATTTTACTGAAAGGATATCGTCCATTCGCAATAGTTCTTAAGACTTAAAGAGTGATTCTTATTGAGTTTTTGATTGTTGTACTTATGAGGAAATTTGTTTTAATGGCTCTGATGTGGGTGACAAGAAGAAGTGGCTGAAAGAAGGAATGGACTACATTATGCACTTCTGGAAGGGAAAGGTAATTTGTCCATCCTATTGTTACTGTTGGCGAGTATGTTAATTAATTATGAAACTAGTGGTTTATGGGGTGGTAATGATGGTGTTTGTTAGAGTTGGTGGTGGTTTGTTTGGTATTGTTTGTGGAACTGTTGGATTTTAGTAGTTATTATCTGGATTTTTAGTGATGGTGTTGATGCAGGTTGTTTTATCTTTATAAATTTACATGGTGTTGATGCGGACTGACATCTAATCACCACCAAATTTACAGGTTTGCAGAATGAATGAGATGATTTCTAGGCAAGGCTGAATTGCAAGCTTCATGGGATTTCCGAAACTTAAAATATTTGCAGCGATCACCATTGCTCCGTCGGGTAGGTAAAGTAATTGCAACCTTGGATAACCTCATCAAGTTGCTTCCAACTTTGGAAACAACTTGACCAAGTTGCTTCCACTATTGGAGACAACTTGAGCTAGTTTCTTCCTTTTTCTGGAGACAACTTGAGAAAGTTGCTTTCACTTTTAGAGGTAACTTCAGCTAGTTGATTCCATATTGGAGGTGTTTGTACCCTATTTAAATAGAGTACGTGCGTACTGCACAAGCTGTTTAATAACGGCAGACCGTGGGTTATCAAGGTGACCCACGGGGCTCATCAGAGCTGGATCCGGACTGAGTCCGGAGGTTTATCAAAACCAGACCGTGGGTTATCAAGGTGACCCACGGGGCTCATCAGAGCTGGATCCGGACTGAGTCCGGAGGTTTATCAAAACCAGACCGTGGGTTATCAAGGTGACCCACGGGGCTCATCAGAGCTGGATCCGGACTGAGTCCGGAGGTTTATCAAAACCAGACCGTGGGTTATCAAGGTGACCACGAGGCTCATCAGAGCTGGATCCGGACTGAGTCCGGAGGTTTATCAAAACCAGAACGTGGGTTATCAAGGTGACCCACGGGGCTCATCAGAGCTGGATCCGGACTGAGTCCGGAGGTTTATTAAAACCAAGCTCGGTTTAACAAAACCCGCATGGCTAAATAAGGAAGCCCGGATGACTGGAAGTCATTTGGTGATGGATACAAATCTTGGAAGATAGATAAGGATCTTCCAAGATAATTGTGAATCTTGGGGAGATGATATGGATCTTCCATGATATATTCAAGTCTTAGAAGATAAAGAAGGATCTTTCAAGATAAACTCAAATCATGTAGAGATATACAAAGATCTCTCAAGATAGACAAGGATCTTCAAGGATAGACACAAATATTAAAGGATAAGTACAAATTCATGTGGTTATTTTGGATGACTACAAATCTAGGTTATTGTGGAACCAGATTAGGTTTGATGCCTATAAATAGAGGCCAAAATCCAACTCAAAAGGTACACAATTCTTCTCCTTTCTTCACAACTACTTGCATTGATTCTTCTCTGACTTTAGCATCGGAGTATCTTTGCAGGTACCCCCCATTTTCTTCATCAACTCTTGAAGAATCTGACCCAACGGCGGCGACTCAATCTTCTAGCACACATCTCGAGGAGTGTTGGGGTAATTAATTTTGCACCAACATCTTTTGGCGCCGACTAAGGGGACTACGAAGAAAAGTTCGTGCCCCTAAAAGCAATAAAGACTTTCTCAAAGGATTTTTGAGCTAGTGGTTTAAAGCCATACTGCACAAGAAAGTGCTGTAGGTTCGACAAAAAAAAAATTCGCGAATAGTGCTGTCAAAATCGTTAAGGGTTAAAAGAAAAAAGGGAGTTTTTATGGATGCTACAGGGGGGACACAACTGGAGATCAACACTGATGCACCCATCAAGAATTCGATGAATCAACAAGCTCCACGTCGTCCATTGAGGAGTGCTGTCGTTCAAGGTGATGATGAACCAAGAGATGGGAGAACGGCGTCATCATCGTCATCATCCGCGTCTGCTTCCTGTTCTCGATCTGAGGAGACAGTTCCAAGGGTGAACTATGTTTTGATGAACAGTTCACCCCTTCCGAACACTAGCAGAAGACTCCAAAGAGGATCCTCAAGCCATTACACGAGTAACCAGGTCCTTCGTGAACAAGATATCGCTAGTAGAGGCGTACGGGCTCGAATGAGCACCCACATCTGCTTGCTCATGCTAATACCACAACTAACGTGCAAACTGAAGTCCCACCGTCGATACAAGCTAATGTCCCTATGGCAACACAAGTTAATAACCCAACGGTTACACAGATTAATAACCCGCATGTCACGCCGATTGACCTAACAGCCAGGGAGCGTCTGCAACAGTTGGAAAGAGAGAACAGGCGTCTCAGAATCGCATTGGAAAAAAGAATAGAAGTTGAAGAGGCTGCTATCTCCCGCTCTGGAAGTGAAAGATCAAATCGTCACCAAGAGCAGAACAGTCGACGAAGAGTTGACGAAGTTTTAAACGATCGGTGGCAGAGTTGTGATGATGAAAGAGACCGTTATCAAAGCCTTGGTCGACGTGGTAATGGCACTCATGATCGTCGTACTTCAAATGGTGGTGATTATACGGTTGGAAGAGATAGACAGGCAGGGACGAGTCGAAGAAGACGCGAACGAAGAGATGATCGAACCAATGACAGTCACTCAAAGAGATCAAGGCATGAGAGAAACCCTTCCAAAAGAAGGACTGACCCTGTCAGGAATGAAAGAATTCGTAGGGATACGGAGGATGACTCAGAGAGAGACGAGGAGCTTAGCAAGAGAAAGCTTAGCGCCATGATTTGTGAATTGTTAACACAAAAACAATCCAAAGATGAGGAGCTACAAGTTTTGTCCATGAAGAAATCAATGGATTCCCCTTCGTCGGAAGGATAAGGCGTTTCCGACCACCCTCAAATTTCAATCAACCTCAGTTCAAGGAGTTTTTTGACGGGAGCAATGGAAATCCCGTGGAGCACATCCAGCGTTTCCAGGCCTCAATGAGTTTATGGGGGTATATCGATGAGTTACTTTGCAGGACATTTCCAGTAACATTAACGGGTAAGGCTCTGACCTGGTTCTCTCATTTAGAGCCTAATTCGATAAAAAGTTTTGGAATGTTATCGGATGCATTTTTTCAACAATACAAAATTAATCTTGGGAGCAAGAAAGGAATCGGTAATCTATTTCTCCTCCATCGGGAGCCTGGGGAGAGTCTTTCAGATTTTAATGGCAGATTTCGACAAGAGGTCAGCGAAGTTGGGAAAGTCGATGAAAGTTTTGTAATTGAAGCATACAAAAATGCATTGGATCACGACGAGTTTGGAATCTACAACTCCTTAGCTGTTCAACCAGTCGGAACCCTCAGGGAGTTGTATGACAGAGCCGACAGGTATGCAAAAGCTGAAAATGAAAAGAGGGCCAAGTTATCTCGATCAAAGCAAAGGGCCTCGCAGGCTGAGGGACACATAAAGCCAAAGCAACAGCTTGATGGCAATACCAAAGGAAAATATCGGGGAGACCAAGCAAGGAGAGCAAAGAACGAGCAGGAGTTACACAAGCCCAGAGAAAAGTTTAACACGAAGCTGCCTGACCTCTTACTATAGGACTTGGGGAGCTGCATAAAAAGATAAAGGATTCACTTCCCGACCCAAAACCTTTGTCAGCCGAGACAAGGGATAAAAGAGACATGAACAAGTATTGTGCGTACCACCATGACCACGGGCACAACACGAAACTTGCCGAGCACCGCGGCAAAAGTACGGAAGATGATTGACGATGGGAAATTGCAAAGAATATGTCAAGAAGAATCCGTCATATGTTAACTCAATGGTCAACACACTCGATTTGCGAAATCGAGTCACCATGCAAGAGTTAACACAACGTCCAAGAAAAGCTCGGAAAATGCTACGCGTTTAAAATTACGCCATATTAGTGATTGGCGGATTTCGAACAAAGTCGACTACGCCAATCGATTGGTACTTGAGACTTTAGAAGAGGGAAAAAAGAGATATGCTTCTCGATGCTTGATCTAGCCGGAGTTTATCAACCCCATAATGATGCAATCGTGATTTTAGCTCTCATTGGAATGTACAAGGTACGCCGGGTGTTAGTTGACACTGGAAGTTCGATCAGTGTCATATTTTCGGGTGCATATTCGTCAATGAGTCTGAGTGAAAGCCAAGTTTAAGATGATGATAATCCTATCATCGGATTTAGTGGGGAAACGATGATGGCGATGGGAAGAATTAATCTACCTACAATGGTAGGTGGGAGAACAATTATGCAATACTTCTCGTTACTAGACTGTCGTGCACCCTACAATGCAATCCTAGGACGTGATTGGATTTATGCGATGGAGGCCGTGACATCTACTATTCACCAATGTTTGAAGTTTATTACTCCAGCAGGGGTGATGAAGGTTAGAAGCGATCAGGTGGCATCCCATAGGTGTCATGAAAGCGCAATGGAGGAATATCGAAAATCCGAACTAAAAGGATCAGAAATACTCCAAGTTGAGAAAAAGTTATAGCAATTACAGTGCCTTCCGACCTCATATCATGGAAGAGGAAAGGAAGGACCACCCACTGTAGAAGAATTGATAAAAGTGCAGGTTGGGGATCAAAAGGAGCATGCGACGTTTATCGGGGCCCAACTACCACTAGGAGAGAGCGAAAGTCTGATTTCCCTTTTAAGGAAAAATAAAGACGTATTTGCATGGAGTCTTGAAGACATGCCAGGGATAGATCCTGCCATTGCATGTCACCGATTGAATATCATTGAAGGATCAAAACCAAGAAAAACAAAAACCGCGAAAGATGTCGCCGAACGGAAGGTAAAAGTAGCGGAGGAGATTGAAAAAATGTTGAAAGTCGGGATTATCGGACCCGTCGATATCCTGAATGGTTAGCAAATATTGTAGCTGTTCCGAAGAAAAATGGGAAAATCCGGGTATGTATCGATTTGACGAACTTAAACAAGGCATGCCCAAGTGATCCTTATCCGATGCCGAGGATCGTTGAATTGGTAGATGCTCTGCAGGGTTTGATAGGATGTCATTCATGGATGGTTTCTCTGGTTATAACCATATACCACTACATATAGATGACCAGGAATATACATCATTCATAACAGACAGAGGGGTATTTTGTTACCTTGTCATGCCTTTCGGTTTAAAAAACACAGGGGCAACTTATCAGCGTCTTGTCGATGAAATGTTCAAGGATATGATAGGAAAAACCATGGAAGTATATATTGACGACATGGTGGTTAAATCCAAAGAAAAGGGATCTCACCTTTTGGATTTGAATAGAACCTTCGAACGACTACGACAATATGGGATGAAGTTAAATCCCGCGAAATGCTCTTTTGGCCTTACGTCCGGAAAGTTTCTGGGATATATGATGACACAGAGAGGAATCGAAGCCAATCCAGAACAAATTAGAGAAATTATAGAAATGCCATCACCGAAAAATAAAAAGGAAGTGCAAAATGACTTACCTAAGACTCAAGCGGCATTGAGCAGGTTCATTTCTCGTTTTTCCGACAAATGCAAATCCTTTTTCTTAGCTCTAAAGAAGGCTGATAAGTTTGGATGGAGCCAGGAATGTGAGATTGCATTCGACGAGATTAAAAGGTATTTGGTCTCACCACCAGTTCTAACAAGCCCAAAGACAGACAAATCATTTATATTTATTTGGCAAGAAGTGATTATCTTTGTCAGCCAAGTGTTGTTTGTTCGAGAACCAGAGGAAAAGCCTGTCTACTTTGTTAGTAAATCTCTGACAGATGCTGAGATTAGATATTCAAAGATAGAAAAAATGACGTTAGCTCTCATGCATGCGGCACGGCGTTTGAAACCATATTTCGAAGGACGACGACTCGTGGTATACACCGAGTACCCCTTAAAGAAGGTGTTGGGAAGAGCCGATGACTCCAGCAGATTGGCTACATGGGCTACCTATCTTGGGGCGTACACCATCGATTATGAGCCAAGAACAGCTGAAAAATGGCATGCAATAGCATCCTTAATGGCAGATTTCCCAGTTGAGGACATTGCAGTCTCGGATTCCATGCTTGAACATGAGATCTTGCAGGATACGGGAGGCGTACTTCTCATTCCTCTACCATGGGAACACATAAACGTTTGTAAGGAAGTTTCAAAAGCTGCTGACGTACAGACAAGTACTCAAGAACCCTTAATGGCACCCGTAGAAAGCAATGGAATATGGAGGATCTACACAGACGGATCTGCAAACGCTGTTGGATCAGGCGTTGGATGTGTATTGATTTCTCCCGAGGGGCTGCGGATTGAGAAGGCTATCCGATTAGGATTTACTGCTTCAAATAATCAAGCTGAATACGAGGCCGTAGTTTCAGGCTTGAAGACTTCTCTTTACTTGGGGGCGCGGAAGGTTAAGCTGACAACGGATTCGAGGCTGGTTGCCAACCATTACTCGGGAGCGTATAAAGCCAGAAATGAGAGGTTAGCATCTTATTTGGAATATATACATGAGTTGGCAAAAGAATTCGAGGTATTCGATATCGAGCAAAGGCCAAGGATAGAAAATAGGCATGCAGATGCCCTTGCCTACGTATCGGCTGCAGTTGTATCAGATACAACACGGTATATCATAGTCGATTACCAAGAATTTCCGAGCATTCATAATACCTCCATGGCTACGCATAAAATTTATTCAAGTAAAAGCAATTCCACTTCACCCGAAATCCAGCATGATCCAATGGATGTGGATCGGAAAGCAACGATCGATCCGGAGATTGGAGGCAACCATACATCCGTTACTTACAAACGCAAGAGCTTCCACAAGACAAGAGTCGAAGGGAAAAATATCGAGGACGACTTGGAAGTACGCTCTTATTGAAGGAGAGCTTTACAAAAAACCAGTTTCAATGGAACCGTACCTGAGGTGTGTGACCCGAGAGGGTGGGAAGCAATTATTGGCAGAAGCACATGAAGGGTGTTGCGGAAACCATTCGGGAGGTAGAAGTCTTGCGCATCGTTTGTTATCTCAAGGTTATTTTTGGCCTTATATGCAAAACGATGCAAAAGAATATACTAAGAAATGCGTCGCGTGCCAGTTGCATGGACCTTTAATTAAGAGGCCGGCAAATGAGCTACATCCAGTCTTGAGCCCGTGGCCATTTGACAAATGGGGTCTGGATATCATTGGACCATTTCCTACAGCACCTGGGGGCGTCAAATATTTATTGGTTGCGACTGATTACTTTACCAAGTGGGTAGAAGCAGTGGCTCTAGTAAGAACGGAGGCGGCTCACGTACGTAAATTTATTTGGGAGAATATCATTTGTAGGTTTGGAGTTCCTACGATGATCATTTCGATAACGGAAGCAGTTTGATTGTGAGACGATAAAATCCTTATGTGAAGGATTGCACATTAAGCACAATTTTTCGACCCCGTATTATGCACAAAGCAATGGACAGGCCGAGGCGACTAATAGGGTTATCTTGGAAAACCTCAAAAAAACCTTAGACAAAGCCAAAGGAAGGTGGACGGAATTCTTACCAGGAGTTCTATGGGCATACATGACTACGCCGAGACGTTCAACAGGATTCTCGCCATTTACACTTGCGTATGGCACGGAAGCAGTCCTACCCGTGGAACTACTGGTTCCAACCACCAAAACTCTAGCCGAACAATCAGGAATGAATACTGAGATTCTTTCGAAGGACAAGGAATTGTTGGAGGAGTTCAGAGACGAAGCCTCAAGAAGGTTAGCAATATACCAGCAATCAATGAAGCGACAGTATAACAAGAAAGTGCGCGAACGGAAATTTCTCCCAGGAGAACAAGTGCTGCGAAGGTCAAGGCCTAAATCCTTGGATGGAAGTAGTGGAAAGCTTGGGGAGAACTGGGAAGGACCCTTCTTGATTGATAGACCCGCTAGTGGCGGTGCTTATTGGTTAAGAAATATGAAAACTGGGAAGGAGGAACCCAAGCCCTGGAATTCCTTCAACCTCAATTTTTTTTTCCATTAGCTCAATTCTCGTTTCCGCATAATGTAGTTTTCATTTCTTTAATAAAAATCCTTTATTCAAGCGGCTAAAGTGTATTCTGAGTATCGTCAAAACGACCAGGCATAACCAAGTAGCTAGACAGCTTACGTGCGCATAAAGCTCAGGAGTTTATGCAAAATCAAAGATGGACTTCCGAAGGATGGAGAGTTTGACTAAGAGAATTTCCATTCCATCAATAAATTAAAGGAAATAAGAGAAAAATTCATAAACAAAGCAACAACTGACGAAGAAATAAAGAGACAATTCCTAGATTAGCCTAAGAAGAATGGCAAAGAAGCTTCCAAGACGCGGACAACTATTCTTCAGAGATTGGCTCCTCTTCCTTTGGGTCGTACGGTTCGTCTCCGGCTGAGGGACTAGCCTTCCCATTGTTGAAAGGGACAGCAGCACAATCTCCAGGTCCAGTAACTTTAATAGAGACTCGGTCACGTTATTTCCGCATCAAACCCAAAGCGTTGATAGTTCCACGATGTTTGGCATGGAGACCTTTGAGTTGATCCTTCAAGTCATCATTTTCTCGCTGACATGCCTGCAGGGAGAATTCAAGCTCTCTCACCATCTCGTCTAAGGCCTCGAAGTGGAGTTCTCCAGCCCGACAGACAAGTGACAGACCCTGCAAATAAAGAGAGTAAATGTCGTTAGAAATTTGGAGGATGGCGGAAAGCCGGATATTCAAAGTTAAAAATTAAACACGTACAGCAAAGTGCAGCTGTGCAGCTCTATCAAGGACTTGAGAAATTCCAGTCATATTGTCATAGAAGTGGTGATCCATGGGTAGCATGCCAGTATACATAACACCACGAGCGACGGAGGGATCTTGGATGGCGAGAATCTCCCAGTGGTAACGATGGAGCCGGTTGGTTTGTATAGTACCGGGAGGAATGGCTGAGGCAATGGTTTGGGAGGTGGTGTCAGAGGAGTATATTCTGGGGATGAAGGGGAGTTTATGGAGGGAGCTTTGAAACTGTTAACTTCATCATCACTAATAGTGATTGTTGGAGGTGCGTCTTTCTCTACCTCCATCCTTTCATCATTGTTCGACAAACCATCGTCGTTTATGTTAATGGATTTCATGAAGTTAAGAGGAAAATCTCTTGTTGCCGATACACGTCTGTGAGCGTAAGGTTTGCGTTCTTCACCTCGACTTTTTGAGACGTTACGAAGAGGACCAGTAGTTTTCTTATTCATGCTTTGTTTGATAAGCCTATTTGGAGACGACATACTGCAATATTGAGAATAAGGGGTTAGTAAGCGTCTCATCAACACATAACAGGAGATGCAAGTATTTACCAAGGGAAGAGTGATGGTTCATACCTTAGTCTACACGGGATCTCGAGAAGATATAATACTGTGTGAGAAGCTTATAGGTTTGTGATGACAACTATAAGTACGCTCGTCATCACGAGCTCTCTAACATCTTTTATATTGGAGAAGGGCAGTGATCCGCAAGAAACCAATTTGAGGAGTTTGTCTAGGATGAAAATTCAATGAAAATCCGATTTATATTAGCCGTAGATGTTGGCTGGGCAAACACAGATGGAGCTGGTTAAGAGTTTTCGGGAAAAACAAATTCTCTGGAAATTCCAATTACGATGAAATTCATGCTTAACTATCTTATTCTTAGCGACGATGCCGGTCGTAGATTGGGAACGGGATAGTTTGACATCTTTGGGGAAACGCATATCAGGTTGTTAGCCAACAGATGTGGGCCACATAAGACAGATGGGCGTAAGTTCATCACCGGGGATAGAACACTAGAAAACTTGTTTGAATTCTATGTAAAGCCCGGCTGGGATGGACATGGGTCTGACGTGTTGAGAAGAAGTCCTGCCGGGTGAGCACTACAGAGTGACAGGATACATTTGTACATGCTATACACCTACCGCCGTCACATAGAACCTTATTCTTCTTAACTCCTCAACGAGTTGAACAGTTAAGAGGGGGCGATGTTTGTACCCTATTTAAATAGAGTACGTGCGTACTGCACAAGCTGTTTAATAACAGCAGACCGTGGGTTATCAGGGTGACCCACGGGGATCATCAGAGCTGGATCCGGACTGAGTCCGGAGGTTTATCAAAACCAGACCGTGGGTTATCAAGGTGACCCACGGGGCTCATCAGAGCTGGATCCGGACTGAGTCCGGAGGTTTATCAAAACCAGACCGTGGGTTATCAAGGTGACCCACGGGGCTCATCAGAGCTGGATCCGGACTGAGTCCGGAGGTTTATCAAAACCAGATCATGGGTTATCAAGGTGACCACGGGGCTCATCAGAGCTGGATCCGGACTGAGTCCGGAGGTTTATCAAAACCAGACCGTGGGTTATCAAGGTGACCCACGGGGCTCATCAGAGCTGGATCCGGGCTGAGTCCGGAGGTTTATTAAAACCAAGCTCGGTTTAACAAAACCCGCATGGCTAAATAAGGAAGCCCGGATGACTGGAAGTCATTTGGTGATGGATACAAATCTTGGAAGATAGATAAGGATCTTCCAAGATAATTGTGAATCTTGGGGAGATGATATGGATCTTCCATGATATATTCAAGTCTTAGAAGATAAAGAAGGATCTTTCAAGATAAACTCAAATCATGTAGAGATATACAAAGATCTCTCAAGATAGACAAGGATCTTCAAGGATAGACACAAATATTAAAGGATAAGTACAAATTCATGTGGTTATTTTGGATGACTACAAATCTAGGTTATTGTGGAACCAGATTAGGTTTGATGCCTATAAATAGAGGCCAAAATCCAACTCAAAAGGTACACAATTCTTCTCCTTTCTTCACAACTACTTGCATTGATTCTTCTCTGACTTTAGCATCGGAGTATCTTTGCAGGTACCCCCCCATTTTCTTCATCAACTCTTGAAGAATCTGACCCAACGGCGGCGATTCAATCTTCTAGCACACATCTCGAGGAGTGTTGGGGTAATTAATTTTGCACCAACAGGAGGCAACTTGAGCTAGTTGATTCCAGTTCCGAGGCAACTTGGTTATGTTTTTGGGTCCATTCATTCATCGGAAATTATCTTATACCTATATCTTAGAGTAGTTGTGACGAATTTGTGGTGCAATGGTAACACGGGGTTGTGTTGAGTTGCTGATGATGGTTGTGCTGCTGATGCTCATGCTTTAAAGTCAAAAGGGTAGATGAATGCTTAGGAAGTTGAGAAGGAACTCAATATGAATCCATGCATTGAAAGCAGAACAAGAAGTTGTTACTGCTTATGTGTTGCTGATGGTGTTTGAGTAGGGGCATGGAAGTGACTGCAGCTATTGGCTCATGTTGCAAGTGTGCATAGACGGTTGTGGTCATGAAGCTGTTGCAGTAGCAGAGATGGAGGGTGTGGTGTTGTATGGTGGTTGTTTGAATTGGTTGAGTACTGATGGTATGGCGAACCTGTGGTGCAATAGTAGCACAACTGACTATATGTCAGAAGATGTGTGTTCGATTCACACTAGGTTCACTTATTTGTGTAAAATTTTTATTTTTTTTGGAGACAACTTGTGCTAGTTGCCCCCATATATGGAGACAACTTAGGCTAGTTGCTTTCACTTTTTGAAGACAACTTTGTGCTAGTTGCCTTTATTGTTGAAGACAACTTGAGCTAGTTGCCTCCGATATGGACACAACTTCAGCAAGTTGACTCCACATGGTGGTAGTGGTTGGCGGCGGCGATGGTGGTTGACGTCGGTGATGGTTGGCGGCGGCGGTGGATGTCGGTTGTTGGAGGCGGCGGTGGTAGTGGACAGTGGTGGTGTTCGTTAGCGGTGGCGGTGGTGGTGGACAGTGGTAGTGGTTGGTGGTGTTGGTGGTCGTCGGTAGTGGTTAGTGGTGGTGGTCGTCGGTGGTGGTGGTTGGTGGTGGTGGTGGTCTTCGGTGGTGGTGGGAGGCGGTGGACAGTGGTGGTGGTGGTGGTGGTTGGCGGTGGACAGTGGTGTGGGCATTAGAGATTTTTTTTATTTTTTTTATTTTTTTTGAATAGTGTTGGTGGTGGTTTTGTATATACACTATATAAAAGAGGTTATTTTAGTAATGTAGCAGGCTTAGGGGTATTTGTAAAGTTCATAAGGGTATTCTTACAAGGGTCTCATAGTAGGGGTATTTAGATATTGTTTCGATGTGAAAAATACTATAACCCCCTTACTATATGGGTTCAATATATAGAAGCCCCACAAAATGGATCCTTTACTATCAACTCCATACTTTTAGTTTTTGATATTTCTAAGCCCAAAACATTTATTTTTGGGGCCAGGTTTTGGAATTTTCCGGATTGCTGACGTCGTCAATTTTTTTAATAAATATGAAAATACCAAAAATAACCTCCACTATTTATAGTAGATTTATACAGGAACAGAAACAGAAATAGAAAATCAAATCAAATCAGTTTTTTTTTTTACTCTCTCATCTCTCTGCTCTCCGGCGATTTTCTCTTCATGATATCAAATCTTCTGAATTCGAATTGTTTCTTCACAAATCGCTACATTGAAGAATAACAAACAAATGCGTTGATTTTTGATTCGCTGTATTGAAGACGAGAGGAAGAACAACACGTTATTTCTCAAAAAATCGTTGAATTGATTCAGATTTTTTCAGATCTGACGAGAGGAAGACGCTGCATTGAAGAACAACAAATAGGTTTGTATCAATTTTTATTTTCTGTTTGTATAAAATAGGTTTAATTCACTAGTTTTTCTGATCTATTTTTTTATCTCGATTTTCTACTGATTATCGTTTTTATTTTTTGCTTGGATTTTGTTGAGTCTGAGAAGTGGAAGAAGACAGGTTGGAATAGAGAAATCAACATAGGTTTGTTTTCGATCTAGTCTTGAATTCTATTGATTTCGATTTTTATGATTTAGATCTTTCTTATTTCATTTTTTTTTTCATTTTTTGATTTGGTTGATACTGAGAACATGATTTAGTTGATACTGAGAACAAGAAGAGAAATAACATTGTTTCAAAAGAAGGAAAACAACAAATCTAGGTACGAATTTTATTTGGTTTGATTTCAAAACTTTTTTCAATTTTTTTTTCGATAATTTGTTGTTCTTGCATGTCCGATCCGAGAATTTGTTGTTTATATTTTGTTGATACTGAGAGGAGGATGAAGAAACAATTTTGTTTCAAAAGAACAACTTCAAATTGATGTAGACATGCTGTTTTTTGTTACAGTATGTGTAACTTGAGGTTACACATATATATCATGTTGTATTTTTAGCATGGAATTTGTATTTTCTGTTGTTTTTTGTTTTTTGTGAATTTGTTGTGAGTTTTGTTGTTTGATACTGAGAAGAGGATGAAGAAACAATGTTGTTTCATAAGAACAACTTCAAATTGATGATGTAGACATGTTGTTTTTTGTTATACAGTATGTGTAACTTGAGGTTACACATATATATCCTGTTGTATTTTTAGCATGAAATTTGTATTTTTCTGTTGTTTTTTGTGAATCTGTTGTGAGTTTTTTGTTTGATACTGAGAAGAGGATGAAGAAACAATGTTGTTTCAGAAGAACAACTTCAAATTGATGATATAGACATGCTGTTTTTTGTTACAGTATGTGTAACTTGATATATCATGTTGTATTTTTAGCATGTGTAACCTGAAGTTACACATATATATATCCTGTTGCATGTGTATTTGTAAACAATTATAGCATTTGTATCTGTAAGACACATTGTATCTATTGCTTTTTGCATATGATATATTTCTCCCGTTGAGTATGTTGATGGCTCATTTTATGTTTAGCTTGCTGCATAGGAAATATTTTTCACGAGGGGGCAACGCCCCCGAGTGTGCGTTCGTTTGATTTTTGATATTTTTATTGTATGTTTGTATTTTTCAGGTTGTCATGGCTGATGTGAGTTGCATGGAACATGGGACATGGAAACTTCCAATATTGGTTTGTTTTGGTTTGGAACATGGAAACTTCCAATAAATCTACCAGGGTTTAAAGATGCAGCTGATCTTCGTTTTTGTTATACAGGCATCAAAAGTCTTTTTGGCTCATTTTTTTTTTTGCATTAATTTGTTATTGCTTTAATAGAAAGAAAGAGTAATTGGATTTGTGACCCAAATTCAAATTTTTGTTCATACAATTTGTACTTGAGAATATTCTGATTGTTATTGTTGCCAAAAACTTAAAAATGAGAGTTGTAATGAATAAGAACAAACATACTCAGATTGGAACAAGCTATATTTATGTATAACTGCGGGATACACATGCTAATTGGATGTGTAGATGGAAGTTACACATGCTTACTGGGTGTGTAGAGGAAAGTTACACAAGCTAATTGGACGTGTAGACGAAAGTTACACATGCTAATTGGAAAAAAATAAACTCAGTGATGGAAAAACCCTGAATAAAATACACAAGCTATATGGATGTGTAGATGAAGGTCACACTTGCTGATTGGATATGTAGTTGTAAGTTACGCATACTAATTAAACAGACTTAGACTTGGAAAATCCCTGAATCAAGTACATAAGCTATATGGATGTATAAATGCAAGTTACACATGCTAATTAGATGTGTAAACGAAATCCGTACATGCTAATTGAAAGAAAAAGCAGACTCAGAACTGGAACAAACTATATCTATGTGTAACTGCGAGTTACACATGATAATTGGATGTGTATATTCAAGTTACACATTCTTACTGGGTGTGTAGATACAAGTTACACATGCTAATTGGATGTGTAGACGAAAGTTACACATGCTAATTGGATGTGTAGACGAAAGTTACACATGTTGTACATCAACACATAAAAAGTAACAAAATTATAGTTACAGACAAAGACAACAAATATCTAGAACAAAATTGTATTTGATTGAACAAGATCATTAATAATGAATATAAATTTAAGCATAATATTCAATGTAGACAAGATAATCAATCAATGTGGACAAAAAAAAAAAAAAGCATTACTCTTAAATCAAAGGGTTATTTTGTTTTTGGTACTCAAGTTTTGACCAACTTTGCTGTTTGGTCTAACATTTGTCCAGCTTGGTGTTTGGTACTTGGAATTGACGTTGACCCAGGTGGACTCGGTTTGACCTTGACGTCTGTTTAGTAAATTTTTTTTCAATTTTTAAAATATGTAATTACGTAACACCGTTAACTTCGACGTTAGACACGTGTCTGCATATAAGTCAACTTTTTTTATTTGACCGAACGCACCAGAATGTCGACATCCAACGGTCAGATTTTTTGGGTTTTCAAATTTGACCGTTGAACTATCTGGCCGATCTGGTCTCTATAAAAGCTAAATTCAAACACTTTCTCATCTTCTTATTCAACAACAATCTTCACCTTCCAAATTTTCACAAAGAAGAAGACACAATGGAGGGTTCAAGCTCATCATCAAATATCAAGTGCCATCTATTTATTTCGTCTGGTCATGTTAGCAGAGATTGTCCCTGGGAAGCACAAAATGCAGTCTAAACAACTGCAAAGGCTACATGTTTCTTAGAAAAGCTGTAAAAGGAGAAGAAGGTTTCCAACCTTATGTGAAGTGCAACTACTGTGGAGTTTTCATCTGGTTAGATGCTTATGTAGCTTCATATAAAGGTATTCCACCACCTATTCCACCCCCTCTGAATGATGAAGACAAATGGTTGAAAGACAAATAGTTCTACAGCTACTCATGTGGGGATATTGATCACATGGATTATAACTGCAAAATCAACCCCTTATCATGCACAGATCCATGCTGTGATGGTAAGATGAAGCTGCTCACATCTAGACAACCAGAATCTATTGGCAACAGATACTATTTATGTCAACAATGTAAGAAGGTTCAGTTTCTAAAACAGTAAGCTGTAAGGGTTTCCTAGTTGTAATGAATGAGGAGATGTATTAACCTAGTAAGATGTATGCACCAAGTAAGATGTTCAAAGTACTAATCTATTTATTTCTAGTTTGTTGTTCCTGCGTAACCTCGCATTTGGAAGGTCAAGATCGTAGAATGTAAAGGAACTTTGAGGAACTGGAAATCTTATTGTGTTATTGAATTCGTAAGTAAAGGAACTTTGAGGAATTTTTAAGGCCTGAAATCTTATTGTGTTATTGAGAATGTAAAGGAACTTTGAAAAAGGATTTTTAAGGCCTACCAACTATCCAGGAAATCTTATTGTGTTTAATTTTTGATTTTGTACGGTCATCAAAATAAGGAAATTCGTTCATGCGAAGTCATTATTCCATTTTGGTGCTTGTTGTTCATTGGTATCATTTCAAATGACCCATAAGATAAAATTATAAACCACATAAAGAACATGGAATGTGATATTTATTGTTGAGTTCATACTGGGTTTTAATATTTTTTGACTATTCTTAAAGGGGAAAAAGTCAACAAGGATTTGGATATTTTTAAGGCCTACCAACTATCCAGGGCGAATGAACTCATACGATGTAATTTTTCAATAACTATCGTAGTTTAATGTTTTGATTTTGTACGGTCATCAAAATAAGGGAAATTCAGAAGTGCAGTATCATTTCAAATGACCCATAAGATACCTTTGCAAATTATAAACCACATAACGGTTTATTTTATTTTTTTGGGGGGAGAGTGTGTGAAAATTAATTATGATAAATTCGTGACTTGAGGATACAACTCCAACATACTTGGAAAGATGTGAAAGTGTCAAACATACTATATATAAATCATATATGGGTACATGAGAAAGGATTTGTAGACTAAAGACCAAAAATATCAATCCAATTTTTCTTTACTTTCGATAAGGAGGGAAACACGCCAAATAATAAGTATTAATTCTAATATCGGAACACCGGAAAATGAATATCAAATAAAAACTATGCCCGTGCCGTTACGGCATGGGTTAAGCCCTAGTAATTAATAAAGCTAAGCACCACTTTAAGACCAGAAAAAAAAAATCTCCAACAACTTCCCCCTTCACCTGCTCAATTCATCAAATGTTACTGCACTACTGATGGCTCTCCACGGCATAAGGTGGATAAAGTCCACGTAGCATTCCTCAACATAGATTTTTTCCAGTGCGTATTAAACTGAGGTAGCAGTGGCACCAGTGTATCTTGAGAAACAATATAATCACCAGCGATGTTACCCATCAATTGACATACTATTTCCCAAAACCCGTGGAGCAAAAACACTAATTCAAACAAAGATCACCAGCGATGTCAATGAATGCTAATACAAACACCCATGCTTTGAATTCGCAATGTAATCTTTTTTTGGGTAGCACTATAAATAATAATCACAAAAACTCTAAATCAAATCTCACAAATTGCATGGCAGAACCAGACTATAATGGATGAAGTAAAAAGAGAGTTCAATCTTTGCCAAAAAAAAATTAGGTTTTAATTTTGTACCAAGAACAGCAAACAATGTAGCTGATGTGCTGGCAAAGGAAGCCAAGTCTTTTAGAAATACCCTCAATCGGAGGAATGAACCTCCATCATGTATCCATTTGGCTTTAGAAGTAGATAAATCAAATGTCAGGGTTGAATCTTTTAGCCCAACATTCGATGGCTCTACTCATCTTGATGTAAGGGTTAATAACTCCCTAAGTTAGTCTTTTTGAATGCACTTAACTTACAAAAAAAAAAATCTCACAAAATGAAACCATAAAAAAAAAAAAAAAAAAAAAAAGGAAACTAATTTAGAAAAATAAAAAGGGAAACACAAAAACAAAACCTAGATGATTAGCGGCAGAAGTGTCTTAGGTTGTCTCATTACCAACCGAATTTCTCCATCTCTTTTTGTTTATAAAAGCTTCAACTCCTCTATCTTTCCATTGATTTCCATTGCCGAGAAATGATAAACAATTTCACCTTTTTGCAAGAAACAGATAAATAGTTTTAAATCAGTAAAAAGAATTAAAAAATGCATATAAATAGAGTTCTAGAGAAAACAAAAGAAAAGAAAAAAAATTAAACCTAGTATTTTTTTTTTCCTTTTCTTTTCCGAACGTCTTGGTCCTTGGGTTGATTTTCGCATAAGATTAGAATATCATAGTTTTATCACGAAAAATTAGCTGTTTTGTTCCTATTTTAAGTACCCGGATATATATGCAAATGATTCTAAAATAAAATATCTTTTAAGTACCCTTATATTAATTTCGAAAATTTAACTTACCATTTTATTCAATTTTTAAGATGACATTAACACTAATTTATATATGGACTTTTTACCGCAAGTAAACCGTCTAATATTATTTACCATGAATTATTTCAAAATTTTAGGATTATCAAATGTTTTAAGACCTCTAAGATGATATAATGAATTTAAGTACGTGTGGCTTAGAGTTTTTGTGATGAATTTAAGATATGTGGCTTAGATATCTAGGTTTGTTTTTGTGTTTCCCATCAGAAAGATTACATATTTGTTTGACAACATACAAATTCGCACTTCCAAATGCGTATATATTCATGGTTAGGTAAGCTACCGAAAGAAAAAAAAAATTAATCCAAAATGTAAGCAAAATTATATGATTTTAGTTTACAAACAGTATGGCGGTAAGTATTTAGATACAACACAACTATAATCCTCAATCTCAAACTTCCTTAATTATGGAGTATTTGAACACATATACCATTTCTATAATCCGCAATTTCCAACTTCACTTTTTCATTACACATAACTCTAAATTTAGAATGTCAGTGTAGGTTTTTTTCTTTCCCATGATGTTATATTACAATGCTTAAGCATCATTATTACGAAGCTTGTATTTCACAAATCAGTCAGTTAAATAATACCTCCACATGAAGCTTAAAGGACAAAGTAATATCTACATAACCTAAACCTGCTGATGTTAAGAAACCCTCACCTGCAAAATCCCAAGAAAAGTTTAATCAGTATGGTAGTAATTTTTTTTTTTTTTTAAAAATCCAAAATATTATTTATATTTTATTAAATATATTTCAACATATTTATTAAGGAAACAAAAGGGGTTTACAACAAACTAGTTGGTAAGAAACAATTTCCTGAAAAATAGAACAAATAAGTGTTTCAATATAATAATGAAAATCATATAAGAAACTAATATGAAAAATTCAGAATATGAGAAAACTTGAAATAAATACATATCAGAGATGTACAAATAGTGAAAAACATTCATGATTAATATAGTAGAAGAAGAACGCAAAACCCTAGCACGAAAAAAAGCAACGTGAAATCGAAGATAGCTTGGCATCATCGTTTGTAGAAGTGATATCATTTTTGTGTGTGTATTCTTCGGGATTTTCTTCATATCAGCACTCATGCAATCGCATTGCTGCAACCATTATCAATGACAATTGAATACAACAAAAATAAATCAAAAAATAGAACTATATGCACGTAGGAAAGCCGATTTACGTAATCACCTATAAAAATTCATAAAATTAATTAGTAACCAACAACAAAATATATTAAAAGCGAAAATAAGAAACAATCATATGACCAAGGTAAATAATAAAAATTGGACAAACCTTTAGCAAATAGCTGAAGCAGCAATCGTTTTAGGCATCAATAAGCCCTGCAAAAAAAATGTTATGGCGTTTAATTTTGCAACAATATTTATATGGCTACCTGCAAAACAACCAACAGACGAATGTAAAAAAAGTAAATTAAAGAAAAAATCCTAGAAATCAAAGATGAAGAGGGCGGTGTCCAAAAAATGGGTTTACTTTTTGTGTGAAAGCTTTATATAGAGATATCAAGTCTATTAGTAATATAATTTTATTTTGGATATAATATTTACAAATATCTCGACTTTCTATATCTTAGGCTAGTGCGCTACATTATATAAGGAGAGAATTGACAGAAAAAAAAACTGACAAATAAAACCAAGCATCTCCAACAGAAGGTGCAAAAAATCCTACGTGGATTTATTATTTAGTCCTTTTATTTATGGGGTCTATCTAGAGAGCAAATTTAGGACCTTCTTCCCCAAAAACTGTCTCCAACAGTTAGAGATTTTTTTTCTTTAGAATTAATTATTAAAAGAGAAAACATGACGTGGAGGTGCATCCGAAGGTGTAGTTAACACTTTCTTCAAGACCTTCTTATTCAGTATGGCACCCTTCCTAATTTATAGGACCTACTGTTGGAGATGGTTTTAGTTAAAATGGGGGTCTAAAATCCTACAAACAAGGTTCCAAAACTTTACTTCTTCAAGCATCAGCAATTTTTCCAAAACTTTTGATGATGGAAGTGAAGAACTTCAACACAGTTTCACTTTTTCCAAACCCATATGTCATCTGCATGGTTTATATTATGGTTACGTGTCCTTGAAACTCGAATACAGTAAATATGCGAGTAGAGTTCGGGGGCGCATATCCATACTTGTCTAGTTCACTTTTATCCAAGTAATAGGGGTCAAGTGTGATCTGTTTCTTTTGTTCTTATTTTTGTGTTTATTTTGTTCTTATTTTCGTGTACAAATAAATATGGTGCGCTAATTTGTTGTGTATGTATACAACCTTGAGGACAAGGTTTCTTTGAAGGGGGTGGGAATGT
Source organism: Papaver armeniacum (assembly GCA_023531295.1). Lineage (NCBI taxonomy): Eukaryota > Viridiplantae > Streptophyta > Magnoliopsida > Ranunculales > Papaveraceae > Papaver > Papaver armeniacum. Next base: position 612,582 of record JAJJWW010000762.1, on the reverse strand, counting down.
TACGTATGTATTTTGGATAGGATTTACGGTGGTTTAGGTAGTTATGGTATGGGGCAGTTATGTGGGTAGTTTCTATAGGATGTTATATATAAGTGATGTTATGATGTAATCAAGGATTATGAATTGAATTATGAAAGTTTGAGATTTCTTCTCTGTTGGGAGTTTGATTACACTTGAAGTAATCGTTGGAGGTCTGGATTTCCTCGAATTAAACCATTATCGTTCGTTGAGAGATCACGTTGCGTTTAAGTTCGTAACAGACTGACAACAGCTAGTTCAGCTGACAAAGTTATTTAATGTGTCCTCGCTCCTCGCGTAATTCGGAAATGAACGCGCAATTGGGTATACCCATTTTAATTGGGGGATATGAACTACTTTTTCCATCCTTAGGGCAATTCCTATAGCAATGGCCAAATACATTTTTTTTGTTGAGCCAGGTGGATGGCCAAACTGGTTTTTCCACTATGGTAAAGCACTAGGCGGTTGATCATCAAGCGCCCGAACTCCATAAAAACGTTGGAGTTGGCAAAAAAAAAAAACCGCAGGCGTGGAAAACCAAAACGCTGGCGTTCTTAACATAAACGCGGTGCTCGAACATAGAGCGCTGGCGTTTTTGCTACAAACGCCAACGAGTAGTTTTTTAAATTTCAAATTTCACTTTTTACCTCTATAAATTACCATCATCTTCAAACAATTCTCTCACACCAAAATTCACTTATCTTGAATTTTGTCTTCTAAAATCTATTTTAGTTTTTTAGTTTATTGTTGGTGAAATAGCTGAAAAGGCGAGCACACTTTTTTGCGATGCAAAACTTGAAGCTGCTGTTTCTAAGATATGTGGGAGTTTTAAAAAGATTGAAAATTGTAAGAGGGAAGTGCAAGTTTTTGAAGTTGCTCCAAAAAAATGTTCCGCTAAAAGGCAAAGAAGAGCTCCTGTTTTGAAAGTTAACAACAAAAAATTCAAAAACAAAGGCGAAACTGTCAAAGAGCGCGTTGAATGGAAGATACGTCAAATGGAGATAAACAGGAGGCCAAAACTTGTACTCGATTTTTATTGAAGTTGTTTAGTACATTTTATTATTGCCTAAATTTATATCTTGTAAAAGAATTGGCATTAATGAATGAAAATATTTAGATTTTAAATTAGAGATTTCCACTTCAGATTAAGCGAAATTTACAATTTAAATTTGCAAATAACATCAAACTACATTTTAATAAATCACAACAAAAACATCAAACTACATCAAATCCAGCGACATTCTCTTTGTAGAGTTCATAACATTAAAAATGCTTAAACTCTCTTCCGCTTTCTTCAGTAAACTTGGTCTGAGTGATGGTTTTCTGTAAAACAGCTAAACAACAAGTTCAGATATTTATGATGCAGTTGATCAGTGAGGTTAAAGGTAAGATACTCACCAGTTCTTCATTGGATAATCCAGAATAGCTACGGTGAAGCATCCACAAAACTTTCATATATTGTTTGACTTCTTTAGTGATGAATGCAATTCTTAGTTCTAGGCTCTTACTGTTTCTTATGGATTCGTTCCGCGATGCTACAAAATGTCCCAATACTCTTTCCCAGAAATTGTCACTGTTCATTTGTCTCATCATACGATGTAACCAAGATCGAACAAGAGTAACATCTTCTTCCATTGTAAAGACCAGGAGCGGCATTCGAGTGCGTACAGATGTGACCGAGATGGACCATCTTTTAGAATTCTAAAACACACTTCGTAACAAAAAGTTTTACCGTGAGCTTCCTCCCAATTATCAAGAGCTGTTTGGATCACGTCATCTTCAGTTACACCGCTGAACTTTTCTCGATCAATTTTCATTACCAGAGCAAGAAATGGCTGGACTGCAAGCCTAATAGATTGAAAACGAGCACACAACCAACGAGCATCTCGGTTTTCTGGGTTTCCCGTCAGTGAGACAAACATTGAAAAAACGTTCTCCCAAAAAGAACCGTCTTGAAATCCTACACCAGTGATTACCCTATGAAAAAAATATGCTTTGCATATAGTTATATCCTCTTCTTCAGTAAACTTGGGACCACGATTTCTAACAGACATTTCTGCAGAGTTGGAGAGATTAAGAGTTTTAGAAAAAAAAAGAAGAAGAAGAAGATGTGATTTTGGAGATGGGAGGAATGCAATTTATAGGTCGAGAAAGAAAATCGAGCGGTTGGAAATTTAGTCGTTGGCGTATGTAGTAAAACCGCGCGCGGCTTTCCTTTTAGCGCCCGTTTGAATTACCATAGGAGTTGGCGTTTGTAGTAAAACCACGCGACTTTACTAAAACCGTCCGTTTGAATTACCAAGCCTATTATTTTGTTATAAATACAACACTAGGGGTGGCCTCTCAACCAAACCAAAGAGGTGTGTCAATTATGTTTCATGGATAACCACAGTCTTATGCAATGCCCTTGGATGTATTCAAAGTGTCCGCGGGAAGGTTGTTCACGCATCAGGATGGTGATTGAATCACAACCGTAAAAGCTCAGGTATTTGCAATGTCAAGATCCCAACTGTCCAGAGGAACCACAGATGCTAGATGATGCAATGAAGATTAAAAAATAATAATAAGAAGAAAAGATTGCAACACTCTACAAAAACTTCAAACTTAAAGCCAAATTTAGGAAGGAGTTATTACACTGCAAGCATTGTGGATATGGAGATCACGAATACAAACATTGTCCACAGAGAATCAGTGGATGCTCAAAGCCCGATTGCAAGACTTTTATGCATTTGCGGACTTCTTATGAAGAAGACACATAAAAGGCATTTTAAATTCCTCCAGGTTGGAGCATGTTCTTACTACTCAAAATATATAATGAAGCAACGGCAATGTCCTCGGTGTGTTATCTTGCCGATTGAGAGGTCTAGGTTTCAATATGTTATGGTTTCCTATATAAAACACGGCCTTAGAAATGATTTTCAGCGATTTTATGTAATAAAATAAAATCAAAAGCAAATAAAGAAAAATAAACAAGTAATCAAGGATTGGATGGCCAAAAATTCCATCACCCCCAGTATTGGTCATGGATTTCGTTTTCAATCACAAACATGTTTTCAACACAATAACTAGAATTGATATTTTAATCTCAACTCCATTTCTCCGGCACGAATGGAGGGTCAAAGGGAATGACACATATGGAAGGCATTTCTGGGAATGTCCTAAGTGTTTTTTGGTGGAGTGGGCTGATTGAAGTTGATCGCGGTCGTAAGCGTCAAAAATAAATTACACTTTCTTACTACTCAAAATATATAATGAAGCAAGGGCAAGAAAGGATCGATCCCACAGAGAGGTCTAGGTTGTCAATATGTTATGGTTTCCTATATAAAACACCGAGGATTTTCTGATTTTATGTAATAAAATAAAATAAAAGCAAATAAAGAAAAATAAACAAGTAATCAAGGATGTGAAAAGTATTGGTCATGGATTTCGTTTTCAATCACAAACATGTTTTCAACACAATAACTAGAATTGATATTTTAATCTCAACTTTTATCAAAGACCCTAGAATACCTTGATCGCAAGTATATCCTGCAAATCTCCTCTTGTCATCAACAAACACATTAAAAGATGCGAATATGAATTCTATCTAAAAGAACAACCTAACGTGTAAAAGCACTAATCAAGTTTAATTCCCTAGATGCATTAGGTTCTATGAAATCAGGCCAATCAAAGCAATCGAACGTGTAAAAGCACTAATCCGATTTAACAAAGGTTATGGTTCACATATGATCATAAGAATATATCACTACAAACTATAATCATATTTATGCTACTTGCAATCCGGAATTATCACTTTTGCGTATAATAACCCTAATCTAGCAATACAGATGAAAGCAAACTCAATCGATTCGCGACTCGACTAACAAGCATTCAAATCATGTAACAATATTGATGGTGAATCATAAACGATAATATGAGAGAAAACTAATTTATTGAATTAAAACCCATATTTGGAAATCCAACTTATTCCATAACCAATAATAAAACTCTAGCTCATATTCATGGAGTTCATCACAAGAAGAAAGAGAAAAGACTTCATGGTTTCTAAACCCTAGAAAACAAAGTAGTGGCAAAAGAAGATATCCTCAATTAGGTAAAAGTCCTCTCTTTTATATGTTTCTCTATTTCCATAAAGGATACTCCTTCCAATATTAGGTCTTCTCAAAACCCATCTCCAAGTGGTCCACCAAGCCCATGTGTGAGAAAAACCCATGTAGAAAATATGTCCAAAAATACGTCGCTGGAAAACTGGGATTGTGGCCGGAAATTGGCCGGAAAAGTCGCCGGAAAGTATCTCAGGTGACCGGCAAAGTCCGCCCGGTCACCGGTCAACGGGTCAAATCGGTCGGGTCAGATCGGGTCAAGGCACTGAGTCAAAACGGGTCAAGTCAGGTTAGTGAGTCAGGCATGAGTCAGTGATCCATCTGAGTCAGGATCTGAGTCACCTTGGCCTAGGCCATTGCACTAGCCTAAGCTTGTGCAGCACAATCCTTGTGCTTCATCAGTACAGTACAACCATGATGGCCCTGTATGTTGCACCATCTTCTTGCAATATCTTGTATTATAGCCTTCAGCTCATGCATTCACACACAATTCAAATCTAGTGCTCTCTCCTGCAACTCTATCTCAAGTCACCACCATTGCCGTTGTTGCCACTTCCCTGTTCACTAACTCAAACCATTCTTCAATTGCAACCACACCTTCGCAGTATCAACTAAACCCATCCAACCATTGCTTCTGTGCTAGCTTCATTGTAATCCATTGCGGCACTGCTAATAACTACAGCAGCACCACCATCCTCCATGCTCAGAACCCAGCACCAAGACAATTTCATAATCTCAGCTCCCATTCTCTGCCTGCAAATATCACCAGCCATCTTGTAACTCGAGCTGCTTCTTTCACTCTTCATTTAACTTCCTTGTAGCTCCATTCTCTCCTTGAACTGAGTCATGCCTTCTATAGCTTCAAATCCCCTTCTCATCTCAACTGACATCACCCATCTCTTGCATTAGCGAATTCAGGTCATACAGCACCAAGACTAACATTTCAATTTCATCACTCCAGCTGCAATAATTACCAAACTCACAGACCACAGCTCCTGCAAAATTCTCAACTGCTCCATTTCCAGCTGCCATCTTTCCGCAGCTACACAGCACCACTAGTTTCTGTCTTCAGCTCATAACAGCACCAGCACCTGCTCCACAGCCTAAGTCATTCCTCTTCATCAGAACAACAACAACACTGGCTACCACCAAAGCCATTTCCTGCCATGACTTCTTCCAAAATCCCGTAATCATACACAAACAAAGACCAAAGAACATCATCTTCTTCCTTAGCCTGTAAATCACTCACAGCTCATAATCACCAACACATAACTCCTTTTTCTGACAGATTCAAATCCATCTTCTTCCCTGAATCGAACAACAACAATACTCTCAGCTCTGATAAATAGCAGCATCTTCATCTTCACTCGAACCCATACACCCATTAGCTTCAATTATAGCAAAACCCCAAATTCTAATCTCAGATTCATTACTCCTCTTTCTCGATTCAGATGAACAAAGAAACCCAAATTTCAGTTCAAACCCTAATTTTCTGATCTCAATTGATTCCCCATCAGCACAAACTTGATTCACAGTGAAACCCATGTCTTAATTCTTCTTGTTCTTCAAATTCGTGATCAAATCGACTTCAACCCATCAGACATCGGCTCCACTTCGATCTATCCCGGTCGCCTCCTAATTTCTGAATCAATATCTCCAACAAACCCTAGCTTTAGAAATCAGTTATTTCTTCATTTTTTCTACTGATGATCATCTCCACCAGACTCACAAGATCTCATCGTTCTTCCTCTCTATTCACCTGAGCTACCATCAAAATTAAGCCGCCCCTGTTTCTCTCGAGTTGAAAAAAAATGGTAATGGTTGAGAATTCATTTTCTCTGAATTCCAGGCTTGTGTAGGAATAAAATGGATACAACCACCCATATAAATTGGATAAGGGGTACCCAAAGTGACCATAAGCACCCACTTTTTAATAAGGGCCACCAAAGTTCTTTGCTCCATGCTTCTCTAGACTAAGCTGCGGTGTTCGTCTCCTATTGATGGCTAGGCTCGGCTCTCAATAGCAGTGCACGTGAACTGGCCTTTGCGCTTCTTTTCGCTCCAAATGGCTAATTTCTTCTTCTTTTGCTCATAGTGACTCCATTGCACCTAATAACTCAAAAATAAACATAAGATACACAATTTACAAGAAAAATAGCAAAGAAAGCATAAACAATAGATGTAAATATAAGTGCTTTACAACACCTATCAGATTCCCCCACACTTAGACTTTGCTAGTCCTCGAGCAAATCAAACAAAACAATTCTAAAGAATACATACAACTCCGTGTCGTCGAGGCTACGGTCACTTTTAGCATAAATAACAAGCCTTTAAACCCCTAGGTGTCCCTAGTGGACGAGTTATAGTCTCGTGAGGGTTTACTAGAGATATACCCACAAAACCTACTTTTCCAACTTACTAGTTCTCCGTAATGATAGTATCCAACGCGCTAAGAAGACATAGAAATTCCCGCACACTAGTCATAAGAAGTTAGACACATAAATGAACACAATCTCATTCTTAAAAGTTGAGAGAGAAATAACCATCCCTTCTCGACTAAAATTCGGGTTCGGAGTGATCAAAAGTCTCGACTCTGCCTCACAAGAAAGGGTTTTATGAAATTGCTCTCAATAATAAACATGGCTTTTTATGGGTCACACATGTGTCCAGGTTGGAATGAAGAGAGAATCCTGAGACACGTTGAATGGTAGGAAGGTAAAAAACCTCCGAAATATTTTGAAAACCCACATCTTTTAATATTTTTGAAAACCCATTTTTCTGATGATCTCTTCGAAAGGAAATCAACCATTTAACGAAGGTGGGAATATGCTTACTTACCTCGTTATCCGTTCGGCGTGCAGCTAGCACCACTCTCACAAAGATCCATAGAAACGTCTTCGGTCTTCTATCGGTGTCTTCATCTTCGTCTTCGGTCTTCAACTCTTGATGATAACTCTCGGACTTCGTAGAATCTCGACAATATGATTCTTTCCTCAAATTCCTTGTCGCTTGAAACTTCATTATGGATATTCCTTCTTTCCATTGGCTTTATTGAAAGAATAAAACTAAAAACAAACTATACAAACCCAAAATTTAATTTTTTTCCTTTTTTTTTTTTTTTTTTTTTTTTTTTTTTTTTTTTTTCTTAATACCTTTTTTTTTTTTAAATAAGAGATAAAACAAATACAAAATAAAAATAAAACAAAATAATAAAAACTATTAACAAACCTAAAAATTTTCTCTTGTCTTTTTTTTTCTCTTTTTTTTTTTTTTTTTTTTTTTTTTTTTTTTTTTTTAATTTTCGTTTTTTTTTTTTTTTTTCAATTTTTTTTTTTTTTTTTTTAAGACAAGAGAAAGTAAAATACAAATAAAATAAAAACGTAAGTACAAAGGCCATGGTGTAAGTACTTTACCGCTTGATTCTTCACAACTTATATGTCTTGATATCATAAACTTTTCGAACTCTCATCTTGATAATTTCCACTTTTTTTTTTTGTATTGTTGCTTGTAAACCTCAAACGTGTTCAACTTTCCTTCAAATTTGTGATGCTCCTCTTGTTGATGATGATGGTGTTTCTATGGACCTGTTGGTGTAGAGAGAGATAAGGTGGATGGTGCTAATCTGAACAAGATTACAAGTGGTATGTAAGTTAGCAATTCGATGTCACCAACATGGTTGATAAAAATAGCACTCAAGAGATCAAAATAGTGCTTCTATGGTGGGAAGTTGGACAGCTCACCATTCTGCCCGAAATTTACGTACGGTGACACACACTCTAAAAGCACATATTTAGACAGGTACAAAGAATTGAAGGTTGGTGCCTCACATTATGTAACTTGGGTAGTCTCCACTATAGGGGATCACTACTCTAATACCGAATTCAGTCTGCACCTTATTTGCCACTGGCATGGTTAAATCCAACTTTAACTCTCATACAAGTAAGAAACCCGATCATGTTCTCTCATCATCTCTAAGTTCGACACTCTTATGAGATTCTCGATGTAATCTTAGCGACATGTATATTATGTGACTCTAAACTAACTACAAGTTGGAGTTTTTTATTCACTATTTACAAAAAAGTTGAAAATTTTGACTCAAAAAGGCTAAAAACTCTATATGCAAAAGACTCCCCCACACTTAAACTTCACATTGTCCTCAATGTGTAAAACCGAAAATTCTGAATTATGACGTAACAGCAGATAAAACGCAAAAACTGTACAAATTGGTAAGGAATTTGGAAAAACTCCATTTCACAAAAGTTATTCATCTACGTGTTTTCTACAAAGTGTCAAAAGGGCACAGTGTTTCGATAAACGGTCTGACAGTTATGGTCTCTGGAATGAACTACGTGCAGTCTGAATTTTTCTGACGAAAAGGTATTCGTCCTAATTCTCTTCTAAGAAAGATTCCGGACTCAATGAAATTAAACATGGGGATGCAAATATGATATGAAAACTATAAAAATAAATAAATACAAGGGTTTATGATACAAAACCTATGGGTTGCCTCCCATTTAGCGCTTGGTTTAAAGTCGTCAGCCCGACTCTTTTGTTATCGTCCATATACCAACAATCTGAAAAGTTGGGGATCCTTCCATGGAACCTGTTTTGGAAACACTAGCTTCACACAAATATTAGTATAATAAAGCAAAAGTGAAGTTATGAACCGATAAAAGCTTCCCCCACACTTATTCTTGTCCACACTTGGGAGTGTATAAAGAATATAGAAGTCGGGTACTTCCACGGTTTCTTGTTCCATAACCTGCATAGTATGAGAATCAAGTATCTCCAATGGCGGAAAACGAGAAATAAAGTCATTCAACAATACTCCCGAAGCACATACATTCAAACCAATAAGAGGTAAAGGAGAAGAAACAATAGGCAACGGGTTAGACAAACCTTGCACAATCTCTTGTATCACGGAATCCTCTTCATCCTTGAAAAACTCAAGTGAATTATTCACCTCTTTTATATCATGGTCCTCTATCAAACCTTGCAACCATTCTTCGTCCGTTTCTGCCATAACCAAAGTCTCGACATAAACATCATCATTACAATCATCTGCAAGCTCAATTGGGTCTTCCACAATATTGGTCATAACGGTCACATTCTCAACATACTCCTCTTTGTTGTAAGGCACATACTCTTTTGCGGATCCAAATTTTATTATAAGAAACTTTTTTAGAACACTCGAAAATGCATCATCCTCAAGCTCCACCCTTTGAATAGGCTCTTGATCATTATTAAGATCAATGCTCGAGTAATCTACACAAGTGTCGTCATATTCCTCTTCGTCTTCATCTTGATCCCAAAAAGACTCTGTTGTACACTCCTCGGGGATGTCACCATGAGTTGTTTCAAGCAATGTATCATAATCACCGTCACTATCATAGTCAACATAAGATTGGTCCTCGCTGAATTTAGTGTTGCTAATCTCTAACTCATCCTTTTGAATAGGTGAATGATCATTATTACGATCAAGAGTTGAGTTAACTACACAATTATCCACGAAAGTGCCCAAGGATTGGCCTTTTTCAACATTAGCATCAATCAAATATTCATCACAAACCATATGCAAATTAGAATTGTCCATATCTTCCTTGTATTGATCAATGCCTCTTCGCAAGCTAGCAAAACCTTCACGAAGTTCTCGGAGTTGCTCGTTTGTAGTCTCTTTAGCTTTTTGAAATTCCTCTTGTAAAAAGTTGGAAACTTGGTCTATAAAGTTAGAGACTTTTTGTTCACGAGCATAAGAATCCTCCCATACTTGTGGTTGTTCCCCGCCATAAAGTTGTTGAGGAAAACCATAAGGTTCCATGGAATATTGGTCATAACCAATGAATTGGTTTTGATTATACCCATGGAATTGGTAGTTGTCGTATTGTTGAGGTTGTTGAAAACCGTATCCATTGTTCCAATATGCTCCTTCCATAGAAATAAGCACCTGAAATAAGATTCTCAAAACTACGTTAAAACCAGGAAATAAAAACTAAAAACAAAAATAAGAAACCAAAACAAGTGACAACCGCTGCCTCCCCGGCAACGTCGCCAAAATTTGATCGCGGTCGTAAGCGTCAAAAATAAATTACACTTTCTTACTACTCAAAATATATAATGAAGCAAGGGCAAGAAAGGATCGATCCCACAGAGAGGTCTAGGTTGTCAATATGTTATGGTTTCCTATATAAAACACCGAGGATTTTCTGATTTTATGTAAGAAAATAAAATAAAAGCAAATAAAGAAAAATAAACAAGTAATCAAGGATGTGAAAAGTATTGGTCATGGATTTCGTTTTCAATCACAAACATGTTTTCAACACAATAACTAGAATTGATATTTTAATCTCAACTTTTATCAAAGACCCTAGAATACCTTGATCGCAAGTATATCCTGCAAATCTCCTCTTGTCATCAACAAACACATTAAAAGATGCGAATATGAATTCTATCTAAAAGAACAACCTAACGTGTAAAAGCACTAATCAAGTTTAATTCCCTAGATGCATTAGGTTCTATGAAATCAGGCCAATCAAAGCAATCGAACGTGTAAAAGCACTAATCCGATTTAACAAAGGTTATGGTTCACATATGATCATAAGAATATATCACTACAAACTATAATCATATTTATGCTACTTGCAATCCGGAATTATCACTTTTGCGTATAATAACCCTAATCTAGCAATAAAGATGAAAGCAAACTCAATCGATTCGCGACTCGACTAACAAGCATTCAAATCATGTAACAATATTGATGGTGAATCATAAACGATAATATGAGAGAAAACTAATTTATTGAATTAAAACCCATATTTGGAAATCCAACTTATTCCATAACCAATAATAAAACTCTAGCTCATATTCATGGAGTTCATCACAAGAAGAAAGAGAAAAGACTTCATGGTTTCTAAACCCTAGAAAACAAAGTAGTGGCAAAAGAAGATATCCTCAATTAGGTAAAAGTCCTCTTTTATATGTTTCTCTATTTCCATAAAGGATACTCCTTCCAATATTAGGTCTTCTCAAAACCCATCTCCAAGTGGTCCACCAAGCCCATGTGTGAGAAAAACCCATGTAGAAAATATGTCAAAAAATACGTCGCCGGAAAACTGGGATTGTGGCTGGAAAATGGCCGGAAAAGTCGCCGGAAAGTATCTCAGGTGACCGGCAAAGTCCGCCCGGTCACCGGTCAACGGGTCAAATCGGTCGGGTCAGATCGGGTCAAGGCACTAAGTCAAAACGGGTCAAGTCAGGTTAGTGAGTCAGGCATGAGTCAGTGATCCATCTGAGTCAGGATCTGAGTCACCTTGGCCTAGGCCATTGCACTAGCCTAAGCTTGTGCAAAGACTTGTGCAAAGACAATCCTTGTGCTTCATCAAGATAAAGATGCCATGATGGCCCTGTATGTTGCACCATCTTCTTGCAATATCTTGTATTATAGCCTTCAGCTCATGCATTCACACACAATTCAAATCTAGTGCTCTCTCCTGCAACTCTATCTCAAGTCACCACCATTGCCGTTGTTGCCACTTCCCTGTTCACTAACTCAAACCATTCTTCAATTGCAACCACACCTTCGCAGCAACCACAATTACCAAACTCACAGATCGTGTGATATTAACAAGTTGTAGTAAAGTGATAGTAAGATGTCGTTCCTCTCGTACTTGTAAAAGACTCGATTTAAGAAAATACTAAAAACAAAGAAAATATATACACAAGTTTGTCACGAAATATCAAGAGAACTGGGATTTCGGATTCCACCATAAAATTCATTCATGCGATTCATATATTTATTCTAGACAATTATAGCTCAAATAATAATAAAATATTGACTCTATGTTTTGCCAAGGTAGATTTTTGAAAAAGCAACGATCATATCTAAAGCATGGGATATCAAAAGACTTAACCTAAGTATAACCCATCAATTGAAATCACAACCATTCAATAAAAACCATAAAACAATTAACAATCCATGCAAAAAGTCATGAAAGAATTAAATATAATTACCACACGCATGAAATATGGCTTCCTCCGTTATCCCAAAGTGTTGGGGTTTAGCTCCTCATATCAAAAACACGCTCAAAATAATAGTCCATGGCTCAATAGGTGTTTTATCAAGAAAATCGAGTTTGTAATGTATATAATTGTTACAGTAACTCACTGCTACAAAGAACCCTAACAGTAACTATTAATAATTGTTGGAAAATTGTTGGAAAATTGTTGCAAAGTCAGTTGAGTTTGAAAGTTTAGGTCACTAAGCCGCGATTTTTGAGTGCTTGTCCGGTTCTTCTTCCTTCTCGCTTGGTGTAGAACTCTTCAGACGTGCACCCAAAACTCCCCCAAAGTCTCGACCTCCCAGCAGCCTATATACACATGTGCCCCAAAATCCCGAGAAAACTTCTCGTTTTTTCTTCCTCATTCTTCCTCTTATGCTCTTCTTTTACGCGCCTGATTTGGTTAA